>JAGXJF010003149.1:0-333911 GCA_019208055.1 Stipa capillata | reverse complement strand
GGGGAGGAGGGGACATTACAGGAATTATTATATGATATTTTTGCGCAAAACGGGTTGAGGTGGGAGGGAAAGTGGATCTGTCCGTGGAACACGATTCCATGGCCCGAGATCGGATTTTCAGAAGATGTGCATTTGCACATGATATGTTACCTAGTACCTACAAATGATAGTTGATGAGATTTGTTGCAATCTTTTGGCATGATCTCTATCATAGCATATGGCTATAGCATCTCCAAGGCTCCACTTGGACAGTAGCATCTAGCCAGAGATATAGGAGAGAGAGCAACGTTGACAGGATGGTTTCTTCAAATTTGAATAGGCTATGGTAGCGTATCAGATTTTGTGGAACCCATTCTGAAGCTACATCGCGTGGAATGTATGGTTTTAGGTGGTAGCTTGGGCTGATATGGCGCTTTCTTCTCAAGCTACTATTTGAAGCTATTATGCACTGGAGATGCTCTTAGTGTAGACTTTAGGCCGTTCTAACTACTTCTGTTGGTTCTAGCGTTGTAAGCAATATTCGTGGCTGTGACAGGAGTTGATGAATACGATTCCTTCTACAAGGAAAAACATGGAAAGTTCTGGATATTCAAGTATTTATGTTCAGCGATCCAGGGACAAACGGATGGATGTGGTATATTCTATAAAGAGACAAAGGTGCACATGTTCTCTTAAACTGATATAGATGTTGTATCAGTACTAATTTGAGGACAAAGTACTTATTGAACTTCTCTCCTCCCCAAGTGCTCCAAACATATTTGTTATCTTGTTCTCAGTTTAGACTGATGCCATTTTCATGAACTCAAATCATCTAGTTGTATACCCAATTTGAGAACGCATTTTTTGTAATAAGTGGTATAGCAATGGACAAAACTAGACATGAAAAAATAGTGTCCTGCAAAATTAACTTATACATTATCTTGTCATTTTGGCTGACTATTTTGTTATTTTTGCAGTGTGGAGCTAGTCCAGAAGGAAGTAATACATTACAATGATTTGGTGGACAAGTTATGGTCCTAGTGCCTAATATAGATAGTGTTTCCTCAAATAATTCTTCACCAAGAGAATGTAATATGAAGTGCTGAACCTGATAATCTTCTGTGAATCACACAGTGTGGCACCCCTTTTGTGCGAATTGTGGACATTGAAGTTGCAACTGGGCTAACAGGGTATCTCTAAATTGAAAACTGCACTACTTATTCACATCTCTGTAATAAGAACTAAAAAAAACAAGCTCAACAGTGCTTAATGTAGCACGGCACACAAGGGGTTGATTTTCGCTAACTTGGTCTGTAATGACGCGTCTAGATAAATACATATGTATAGCGTGTGTTAGGTTTATCACTTAACACAATGCGAGCTAGCGATGACATGGACCATATATATATAGCGTCCGCAAGAGCCTATGGAAATACGCGAGGTTTGCGCTACTACTGTCTAACATGGTATCAAGACGCCGATTTTTAGGGTTCAGATCGATCTCGTTTTGATCGATTTTTCCCCCATTTGATTGTGCACGCTGGCAACTCGCGCTCCACTCTTCATCACGCACACATGTAGCTGCTCATGCTTCCTTCTCTCCGCCGTTGCTCTCTCTTCTTTTTTTTCTGCCGCTCATCCTGATCGGTCTTCATGTTGATCGCTCGCCCGCTGCCGCGTGTGTACCCCTGGACTCCGCCGTTCATCGCGCCTTTGGCCGCTGCCGCCTATCGTGCCCCTGGACTCCGCCACCCGTAGCTCCCCTGGACGCCGCTACTCGTTGGTGCTCCTGGACGCTGCCGTGTTGCACGCCAGATCTGTCCTCACTGGAGCTCCTCACCGGCGGGGATCTACCGCGGCATCTCCTACCGGTTGCTTTCTCCGTCTTGCACTGGTTGCTCGCTTGCTAGCCGTTGACCTCGCCGTCGGTCACCACTCGTCGGCCGTCCCCGCCGATAACCCACCGTCCCCCGCCTTCGGCCCTCTCGGTTGGCTGCAGCATCGCGCCTGAGTGCTGCTCTGTTTGGCTCGGGTTTTCTCTCCCGAGTCCAATAGAGTATATCTGTTTTGTGCAAAGAATAACCCAAGTATAATGTGGTTCTCCCGTCGGACACTATCACTATTCCTCACGTCTCGTGATACGGGTCTCTTGCCATACGCGCCGTCTGATGTTCGTTAGTGTCGACTTCTACTATCGCTGTTGCTGCCCCTCCATCGATGGTGCCTTTGTCAGTGGCACTTTCTTTGTGGGTGGAGTGGGCGGTCCTCCCTCATTGCGACTCTACTTGTCAACATGTCGCCCTAACCGCGAGTACTGAGGCTTGGGACCTACTGGCTCTTCTTCAGGGGTTCTGCTGCGTCTACCACTCAGTAGATTTTTACACTGCTTCTTCCTCTGGTTGCAGTGCCTGTTTCTGCTGGTTCTTCTCCTTGGGGCTCTACTACTTCTGCCACTAAGGAGATTCTTACACTACAATGTCGTTTGGTGCTTCTCCAGCTTTTGCACCGCCAGGTTCTGTTGCTTAGTCTTCTGCTAATGAGAACATGTCTTCCTCAGGTACATTGCCTTGGATTCTTGACTCCGATTTACTTTTCACATGACTTCTGATTCCACCAGTCTTACATCCTTTAGTCCCCTAGATGTTCCTATCACTGTTCAAACCGCAGATGATACTTCTCTTTCTGTCGTAGGATGATGCACTCTTTGACTTCCTCTTTTCATATTCCTGTTGTTTCTCATGTCCCAAACTAACCATAACAACTCATGTCCACTGACCAGCTCACTGATCATGGCTGCCATGTCATTCTTTATTCTGACTCTTGCCGTGTTTTGGACTGTCATATAGGTCTTTTGGTTAGGACTGGTCCGCGTCGTCGTGACTCACAACGTCGTTGGGAGCTTGACTTTTTTCATCTACCTTACGCTGCCCCTGTTGGTCTTTCTGTCTCCTCCGCCGCCTTTGCCTCTGCTGCATCCTCCACCTCGTCTTTTGCCCAGTGGCATGATCGTTTGGACATCTATGTGGTTCGCGTCTTCTTCCCTAGTCCGTCGTGGTCTTTTAGGGTCTGTGTCTGGTTATGTCTCTTTAGCTAATTGTCATGGTTATTGGCTTGGCAAGCAGATATAGCTCCCTTATCCCTTTAGTGAGCCAGTCTCGCAACATCCGTTTGATCTTGTTCATGTTGACATCTGACTCCTTTGTTTCGAGGGGGTCATCGCTATTATGTTCTTTTCATAGATGATTTTGTTCGCTGCACCTGGATTTATTTTATGTCTTCTCATAGCAAGGTCTTGCACATCTGTAAGAACTTTGCCACCATGGTACATACTTATGTTTCACAATTCTGTTCGTGTCTTTCGTATTGATTCTACTAGGGAGTATTTATCTGTCACCTTTATCATTTTCTTGCTGAGTAGGGCACCTCTTTTTCAGTTCCTTACCCTGGTGCTCACGCTCAAAATGGTGTTGCTGAGCCATGAGTATCATCATCTTCTTGAGACCATGTGTGCTCTTATGCTTGGCTCTGGTGTTCCACCTCATTTTTGGGCTGAGGTTGTTTCCGTTACCACTTATTTGACTAATATTCAGCCTTCTTCTGCTCTTCAGGGTGGGATCCTAGTCGAACGTCTTTGTGGCTGGATGCCCGATTGGTCTAGTCGTCACCTCTTTGGTTGTGTATTATGTGCTTCTTGCACTGTGAGCGTAGTAAGCTAACCGCTCAGTCTATTGAGTGTGTGTTTTCTAGGCTATAGTGCTGAGCATAAATGATAATGTTGTTTGGGATCCTGTTGCCAACGAATGCAGGTTTCCCGAGACGTTACTTTTGATGAGTCTCGTCCCTTCTACCCTCATCTTTCTCCTGGTTCATCTCCGGCTTCTCTTGTTGAGCCACTTTCTTTCCTGACTTTTCCTTGGTACTCTTATCACCTCTATATCACACCGGTGCCTTCTTTCCTGATACCTTCTCTAGTGGCACCTCCATAGTCTTCACCACTGGCACCTTCTCCCCTGGCATCTCCACCGTCAGTGTCTACTTCACCGTCGGTGCCCTCCTTCAATGGCGCCTTCTTTGCTGGGTGCTTCTCCCATTGTGTCTCTTACCCTCGGTGCCTTTTCTGCCAGTGCCTCCTGCCATCGTGTCTTTACCCTTGGCGCCTCCGCTTGTCCCTTCTTTTCCTGTCTACTACACTCGTCGTTGTGAGTTGAGGATTCTATGGTTGTGCCTTCTTCTCATGATGCACTGGCTTTTCTTGATGAGCCCATCTTCTCCTGATGCGCCATCTTCTTTTGGTGAGCCACCTTCTCTTGATGTGCCACCTTCTCCTTGCTCCTGTAGCTCACAAGACCACGATTTTCACTCTTCTTACTGTGGCCTCTATTCGTGCTTGGTCCATCTCAACTTGATGTTAAGAATATCTTTCTTAATGCTGAGCTTCATGAGGTGTACATGCAGCCACCATCTGGTATTTGTTCGTGAGGGTATGCTTTGTCGTCTCTGTCGCTCTCTTTATGGGCTTAAGCAAACTCCTCATGTTTGGTTTGAGTGTTTTTCTTCTATGGTCCTTGCAGTTGGTTTCTCTCTGCCAGGGCTCATGATCCTGCGTTCTTTGTCCACACCTCTCCTCATGGTCGGACTCTTCTTCTCCTGTATGTTGATCATTACTGGAGATGATTCTGAATATTTTCGCCTTTGTGAAGGCACATCTCAGTGAGGTGATCCTTATGTCTGATCGTCCGATGGCTTCTTCTTTTCCCAATAGAGGTATATATAGGGCCTTCTTGATCGAGCTTCTCTCATTGATCAGCGCACTGATGCGACTCCTTTGGAGCTCAATGTTCACCTTTTGACCATTGATGGGGAGCATCTTGTGGATTCTACTCGTTATCGCCATCTTGTTGGGAGTCTTGTTTACCTCGATGTCACTCATCCCAACATTCATATCCAGTGCATATCCTGAGTCAGTTTGTCTCTGCGCCCACCCAGCTCCACTATAGTCTTCTTCTTCTTGTCTTGCGTAATCTTTGTGAAACTATCGCTCGCGGTCATTTTCTTTCCACTCTTCAGCTCTTTTCAGCTCTACGCATACTTTGATGCAATTTGGGCTAGTGTTCACTCTGATCGTTGATATCTTTTTGCTTACTGTGTTTTTCTCAGTGCTTCTCCCATTGCTTAGAAGGCTAAGTAGATAGTAGTTTCTTGTTTTGAGTGCAAAGGCTGAGTTGCGAGTTATGGCTCTTTTGACAGTGAAGGTTACTTGGTTACAGTGTTTACATGAGATTTTGGTGTTTCTGTTTTTGCACCCACTCCTCTTTTGTCTGACAGTACATGTGCTATCAACATTGCTCGAGACCCGGTGAAGTATGAGCTACCAAGCATATCGGTGTTGATGCTTCTTATATGCAGTCACTGGTGTAGGATTGGTTTACTATTCTTCAATATGTGCCTTCCGAGTTTCAGTTGGCAGACTTCTTAACAAAGACATAGACTTGAGTACAACACGGCTTTTATTTCTCCAAACTCAGTGTTCTTGATCTACCATGAGTGTGAGAGAGGTGTTAGATATGTATTGTATTCATATTCTAGACGTTTTAGGTTTCCTTATACAACACTTATACATGTACTATATATATTGGCCTAGAGCCCATGAGAATACACAAGTTGCTATTTCTTTTAACAGCTCTTGAGTACTATATTTCTTGGAGCTGTGTTTTTTATCATTATCTAGTTACGAAATAGACTTATCCTACTGTGCGCTCCAGTTTTTTCCCCTTACTTTTTTGGATATGTTCCCTGATCTGACGCTGTACTTAAGTTTATTCTGTATGATTTTTTTTTCAGAATCTAGCGGAAAGGAAGATAATAGCAGCACGGAGACCCAATGACCCACGTGTGAGATATAAGCGTGACTGTGTTGGTTTACTCGCTGCTTTCAAGCTTAGCGATCCTTGCGAACATATTTTAATTGTGGCGAACACACATATTTATTGGCAAGTAAAATAGCCCATGTCCTCTACTGTTTCTGTTGCTTGAAGATGTTTTGTAGTTGACCCATATCTTTTCTTGTTTTGTTTTATCTATCTGTATTAGTTGAAAACTAGTTTTCAGCACATGTTTGGGTTTCTTATCCATGTTATCCTTGATTTTACAGGGATCCAGAATTGATTGATGTAAAGTTGGCTCAAGCAAGTATCTTCTTTCGAAAGTCTCTCAGTTTGAGAATACTATCACAAATAAGTTTACATGTAAGCCTTCTGTGATCATTGCTGGTGACTTCAACTCCACCCCCGGTGATAGGTATGGCTTGTATTTGCTGCATTGCTTTCTCAGGCTTAAAGATTCTGAGAACTGTCACATGATGGTTTTGCCATTATTGTTATGATTATAGGTATTAAGTTTAATATATATTGCACAGTCTAGTTAGACACAAATTGATGTCAAATATTTTGTGGACTTGTCAACAGCGTACGTTGAGACTATCTTATACATCAATCTAATCTGGGCCACATGACTTATGAACAAATGACCTGAGCAAATGTCTTGAAAGAAATGGCATTATTGTCGATCCATGGCTTTACTGAAAGATATTTGTGCATGTGCTAACATCTATTCCAGCCATGTTCTTTTTTCTTTTCTTTGTGAAAGGAAGACTTTATTGATCTCCCAGCCTCAGCATTCAGAGAATGCACACAGCCCACACAGTTAATTATTCCAGTTTATGTGTATAACATATTCTTCTCATGATGACATATTCTGTAGAGGGTAGCAATTTGTGGTCCAATAGCTGCTTTCTTCTTTTGAGCCCATGACGACTTTTTTTATGCCAAAGAAGAAAGTATTATATTCCTCATCTCATGTGCTCTAATTAAGAAAATATGACTCGTTTTTTTTAATGCTTCCTCACCTCAATTTGTTGTTTGTTCCATCTCATCTAATTTGTTACTATCATTTACAGGTATACAATTACCTTGTATCTGCCAACTCAGAATCTACGGATGAAGCTCCGATCAAATTGCGCAGCCTGTATGCTGCGAATGGAGGGGAGCAGAGTTCACAAATTGCACTCCAGGTTTTACTGGAACACTAGACTACATATTCCTGTCGGACGGCAGTTCAATAAAACCTACTACCCTACTTTGTGTCCCACGAGGGATTCTGCGGATGTGGAAGGAGGGCTGCCTAACTTTCACCATCCTAGTGACCATTTACCAATCGGCGCTGATTTTCAGGTGCTTAGCAGCTAGTGCCAAGGCTGATTTCATTTTTCAACTGCGATAGATATGACCCTTGATTTGCCCGTGATACGTGCAGTTCAGAGTTAACCATAAGGCTATCATGCATGCAATAATATTTCACAGCCGCATTTTTTTCTTTGTTCCTTCTATTGTAGAACGAAGGACAACTATAACCCGAAATGGTTGTTCATTCATTCATTCTTTTCTTTTTCAATGTGTGGTGGTACGATGGAAACGGTTGTCTGCAGACGTGCACCAGGAGAGCGGAGTTGCATCTGCTGCTCCATCTCAAGGGATTGACAAGTCATACATCAGAATGACTTTGTTAACATGGACGAACATTCTAAAACTATGTGATAAAAGAAGAAATATATCGCCTTTTCTTGTCATCATGTTTCAGGAAGACCACTTCCTTGCATCATCAGTGGAAGGTTTTTTAGCTGGGAGTCGATGGTATTATTTCCAGAACTCAAACAAGAGCGGGGGACCACCTGTTTTGTTTGGTGGAGACGTCGTAGCGAGTATGTATGCTACTCCGGCGATGACATCAAATTCTTGCTGCCAACTTTAACACACACGAGAATATTTACTTTAAAGGACATTATGGATATGTTTTTTTATACCAAATCTAGCCAACTATTGGTTAGCCAAAAAATTGGCTAGAGATTTCTTAGCTCTTAGCTAAAATTTTGGTAAGAATTGTGAAGGGAATGTGAAGGGAATGACAAGTATTTGTGGGCAGCCAAAATTTTGGCAATCAACTAAACAGGAACCAAAATATCATAGGTTGTCAATTTTTTGGTAGGATAAATTAGGCATAAAGCAAACACACTCTATTTACTAGTTTCAGTGTTTATATGGATAGAAAGGAGGCGATAAATGTGCGAAATAGGGAAAGCATAAAAATGTTCTACGTGATGGAGCTCGATGTGCAATGCAAGTACCCCTTACTGGTTCAATAACGCCGGAAGGCATGGGGCGGGCAGAGTTTGATTAGGATGATCGAAAGGTATGCATACCTTTCCTATAATGCACTAATTCAAGTCTTAACTAGATCGAACTCCATTAAACCCAAAGTAACTAGCACACATATGGAACAGAAGGCGGATCTACACGGAGCTAGCAGTCTAGCACACATGCAAGTGAGCCGCGCCCCTACATATCGGCACCTTCCCATGCACCAATTCCTCACCACCACTACAGCTAGCGATCTCAGCAGCAGCTCGGGTCTAGCTAGCCATTTGAAGTAGTAGCGACGCGCCGGCCCGGCAACTCGATCGTACCAGTGCTTGCTGCTTTGGTGGCCGTGTGGCGCCGCCGCTCACGTCCAGCAGCTATCCTCCGGGGCCATCTCTGCGAACCAACTACAATGTTCACCCGGACGGTTCGATCGGCAAGAGGGACCGGCAGCTGTCATGCGCCGACTCCAACGGCAAGAAGAAGGGATGCACGGTCAAGTGCGACAAGCGGCCAAGCGCTGCCCCAACCAGTGCATCGTCATGTGCCCCAGCTGCAAGACCTTCTGCAGTACGCCGCACTAGCTAATCTTACGTTCTTTCCCCGCTATTACTAGCTGGCCATGGCCAAGATACTACTGATTAGTCTTCGTCATTTGTCCAAGTGTGCAACTTCTACCCGGCGTCTCCTACGGTGACCCTGCGCTTTACTGGCGGGGACGGCAACAAACTTCTACTTCTACGGCAAGAAGGATCACGACTTCGTCGTCCTGTCCAACGGTGACCTCCATATCAACACCCACTTCATGGGCAAGCACAATCTCACCATGAGCCGCGACTTCACCTGGATCTAGACCCTTGAATTCCGCTTCACCCACCACCCCCTCTACATGCGTGCCTAGAAGACTGCCAAGTGGAACAACAACATCAACCGCCTTGAGATGACCTTCGACGATGCTCTCATCAACATACCGACCGATTTAGGCACGTAATGGCAGTCCACTGTCGTCCTGGGGCTAACCATCAAGAGAACACCGTGACGAACGACGCTAGGGTTCAACTCAAGAGCGTGTTTGACATCATGGACAACATGGTGCCCATCATGGAGCAAGACTCACACAAGATCAAGAACAACGCCAGAGACAAGATATTTGTTAGCGAGGTTCAACTGACAATACTACAGAAACATCTAGGTAAAACGTCTCATCCTAGACGGTTCGTCAAGAGCGTCCTCTAGAAAAAGATTTCCCCCATGAATCATCTTGGAAATGTCTATATCCCAGGTGGTTTAATATTTGAACCGTCTGAGATAACATCTGAGACTGGTTCATAAACTAAAACATCTGGGATGTCGACACACTCGAGACAATTAACTTTATAAATCATCTCCGATTGGTTCATATCCTAGACGGTTGACTTTATGAACCATCTCAGATTTATGTTTCTATATATGCCCCACGCTCGACCAGACAGAACTGGGAAAACCTAGATCTGTTTGGTTGGTGGCGGTTGATGGGCGATTTCGGGGCAACTTTTAGGATCTGATTTTAAATTGGACCTAGTGATTGGATATCCAACTGTAGTTGGTTATCGAAGGTTAATAATGCAATCCTTCAAGGTGCCTAATAAATGAAGGCAGGCATGTGGTGAGCTGTGTTGATGATGGTTGCTAACTCATAGAAACAATTCAACTATTACCTCATCAAACATTATGGGAGGAAGCAAAATTGGCCCTTCGAGAAGTACCCGTGTGTGAAAGAAGAGGACTGGGAGGCCTTTGTGGCAATGAAGGCGACGCTTGAATTTCCACGTCAAGTGAAGAACACAAGGCCCTTGTAGCAAAAAAGATTCACCACCATAGACTCGGCATGCATGGTTACATGGGTAAGAGAAAAATATGGGGAAAAAAGGACAAAGAGGGACATTGTTGGGGTGTCGAACCGCGTTTTTCCAAAATCGTGAGGCCGCGCACCCACAACTGGTATAGAGACAGGTCAACTACCACCTCAACGGGGGATGTCCACTTCCCAAGCCCTGCAGACCAGGAAGTGTACCAACAATTGGTAAGGTAATGGCCATCTAGTTTAGCAATTTTTCAATAACTTAATAGGTTTTGAAATAACCTCTCGAGCTTTTGAAGGAATCATTGAGTTCAAAAGGCTCCTTCATCTTCGAAAAGACGAAGGATATACTCACTGTGGGAAATAGGGACCAAGGAGCACTCGGGACATACCCGGTGCAGAGCACTAGTGGCACCGTGAGAGAAAACATTCTCACAGGAATCCGCTGCATATTCTAAGCAAGAGAGGAAAAGAGCAAAATAGGAGGAGAAAGCTTAGCAGATGAAAGCGGAGTTACGCGAGGAGTTTGAACAATTGGTTGATATTAGGGCAGCCAAAAATCGAGCAAAGAGTTACTGCAAGACACATGCAACAAAGATACCCTAGCCCCGCAGCCTGGCGAAGTAGCTACGTGTCTGTTGGCCCTGATGATCCCAATGATATCAGCACAAGATATCCAGTGGATGACATCCAAAATCCCACGAAGAGCAAGCTCCACATGAGGATTCCTCATATGGGTGTTTCTGTGGAGGCTAGTTGTGGGGTGGCGTTTCCACCCCTTGAAGGGAAATTGTTGCATGGTGTCCCCAACGTGTCGGGTTTTGTGAAGTGCAGCTTGGACTTGGTTCACTTTCAATTCAAAAAACTACCACTGCTTCACGCATGTGTAGAGAACGAGATGCAGGTTTTAACCTATGCCGTTGGGTCATTCATCTTGTGACCCAAGAGGGACATGGTGCTAGAGGACAGACAACCCCCTGCACCCTTGGTATCCCTGACAATAGCGCCTTTAGTTGCTCTAGCCATCGAAGCATCTCTCTCAACTCCCTTCTCCAATGGAGCTAGATACTCCGCTACCAGCTGCTCCATCGAGCAACCTTCTCAACCCCCTATTCAGATGGAGATAGCGGCACCACCATCACCACAACCTGCCACCGTACCCCAGCTGGAGAACACCTTGCTAACTCAGCGTTCGGTCCCATCTCTTTGAAGGCAACAAACCAAAAGAAGAGCATGAAGGGCAAACAGAAGAAGATCAATGACAAAGATCTCCCCTTCTTAGAGCTAGTCAGGTAGCTTGTCTAGGATAGTCTATGCTCCTAATTGGTGAACTGTATTCCATAGGGTATGCTTGCCAGACATTTCCCCTAAGTGCATGGACCACTCCGGTGGGCTGGGCTCAGAACGAGGACATGTGTAATTGCTTGGTTCAAGGAGCAACTTTTTCACCACGTGGCAGAGTGATTGCATGGTTGACTATGCAGATATCTTCCTTCTTTTCAACCTACGTGAATCGGACGCCTCCTTGATGAGAATTTGGACATGTAAGTGTTTATTTGCAATGTAGTTCTATATTCTCTTGTAATTGGCTAAATTCAAGCATATAACAACTTGGTTTCATATATCTAGGCACATGATCAGAGAACCATAACAAGGAGAGAACCAGCAGGTTTCATTGACCCACACTTGGTCTCTGAGCAAAGCATGAGGTCCAACGAAGAATTTGTTGAGGAATACGAAACAAATGCATTGTTGGCTCAATAGACAAGGATTTCATACTCCTTGCCTTTATCAGGAGTAAATGATCGATGCACTCATATGCTTCATATTTTATAAGTTATACAAACACAAAACATAGTTATAACCATGCAAACCTACTTTTATAGCTTTCACTAGGTCTTCATTGTGATCATACCGAAATAGAACAAGGTAATATAACTTGTTTCCTATAAGCATGGCAAGCACGACTTCACGCATATCAACCAGTTAATCAACATGTCATTAATTAACACATTTTCTCATTACAATTTTGTTTTATTTATTTTTTTCTCAGTTTCCTAACTTTTGGAAACACACATGTCATTTGCCACATATATGAGCCATGTGGGAGATCCAAGTTAACAAGCCCCAACACTTTGAGTCATGATTTTAATTTCAAGGTTTTTCCTAAGTACAGAATAATGCTATATATCATCACATTCACTTCTTAATAAACCCATCTAAAACTAGTACAGTTTCTCTTAATTTGCAATGTCACTAGCAGCCGAAGTCAACGAACCTTCATGGCTATTACGTCTGTTACCACATGCAGGAGCTCATGAAAGCTTCGAGGAACCCGGATCCTAAGGTTTGAGAATCATACGATTAGTACTTGTTCATATTATCTCTTCTTACATATATGCACGAAGTTAATCTTACTTGCTACGGCCTGGAGCCAAAATCGATACAAAAATGCTAACCAAAGCCAAGGATGGGGATATTCGAGGCCAATTCATGTTCTTCTTCATGAGCCAAGTATTAGACGTCAAGGGCGAGTACCATCAACCATAGGAGCTTATGACATGTGGATATTGACAAGTTGAATTGTTCTTCATGTACTTATGTGGATATTGGAATATTAATTGTTATGGTATTCATATATTTGAGTTGAATTGTTTATATGTGTGAATATGAAAGTGTTATCTATGAATATAAATGTATCTATTCTACTTGAATTTTGTTTAGAGGGCATGACTAGCAAATCAGTTAGTCAACAAAGAGAAAAACAATTCTATTATTATTGATATTCCAGACTGTTCAAATACAAGGAATCGTCTGGGAATCAATAATAACAGAATATTCCCATAACAATCCGAGACAATTCACTAACAGAGAACCATCTGTGATGTTATATACATCCCAGATGGTTCGGTGGTACGAACCGAAGACAAACACATCCTAGACGGCTCGTGCGTATGAACCATCTCGGATAAGCACTCATCTCAGAAGGTTCAAAAACCATTTGGGATAAGTGTTAATTATCTATGACAGATGTTTCTATGACGGTCTCCAAAACCATCTGCAAAGACAATTTTGAACGGTCTCCGATAGGTTGTTGTGTAGTGCGAAGCCTACATCCCCTAGGCATGATTCATGGGCGCTCCTCCCCAATTGCAACACCATAGCCTTGGCGCCTGCCACGGCTAGTTGGACCTCCTTGCCCGATGGTCAGGCCTGGCCGGTCAGAACACCCTGCCACGGTGGTTAGACCTCCGGTGCCCTGCTGTTGCTACAAAGTCGTTGTCTCATCGGGTTACAACAGTGGCGCCCCCATATATAGGGACCGGATTACAAGAGTACGACTCTAGCTCTACCTTATAAAACTAATACAACTCCAAGTCCAAATGTAACCCTATTTATACATGATATTCAACACAACCTTAACAATTCTCATGATTTTGGTGGGATGACCTCATCCATGACCACTTTGTACTAGCTAGCCTTGTCCTTTATGAGTAATGTGGTGATAGGCCGACCCATTACAAAAGTTTAGGTTCAGAGTTGTGATCCGAGTGTCAATTCAGCATACGGTTCATCAACCCAGACACAATAGGGAACTATATATCCATTTTCTAAGGGCGTGGACATACATGAATCCTAGCACAAATCCAAGGATCTGCTCAACGCTTTATTCATTTTGGAAACACAAATAAAAGCCCCTCATAATGACTCACTCAATGCAAGCCGGTTGTTTGGTTTGAGGGATCATCTCATTCTAGGGTGGTTGGTCCATTATGAGATGATGATCCCATGATTTCTCATGAGACGACTTTCATTCACATTTTGTGTTTGCCTTGTGCTTATTAGGGATATGAAGCACAGTTAGACCTATATGTGCATTTTGTAAGGAAATATAGTAGATGAGTCTCCACGCATATTCAAGGATCCGCTCTGCAGCTTAGTCATTTTGAATAGATGAATAAAAAGCCCTCATGGTGGCTCACTCAATGCAATAGGTTGCAATTTGAGGATCATTTCATTTTAGGATAGGTTGGTTTGTCATGAGATGATTCGGTTCTCTGGTGGGACGATCTTGTCCACACCTTGTCCTTACAAGGAATAACGTGGTGATTATTCAACCCATCTGACTCCTCAAAAAACAAACGGTTAGTACGCTCATATAGTCAATTTCCTAGATAAAAAGGGTGACGCATGAGTGCAAGCCCCCTTCTGTTAGCGAGGGAATAAATGGGATTACTTGGCCATTTGACCCAAAAACGTACCTCCCTGCAATAGAGCTCACTGAGGTGAGAAGAAGTAGCTGCACAAGGCCCATTGTGGCTCGAGTAGGGGGTGTTTCATCGGCGCCCCCCTAGCTTACGAGGGTGGTCAAGCCACTGGCGGGTGGTTCGTCACCTTCCGGTGATGAAATGCTAAGAGGTAGAGGAGGCGGTGGCTAATTCAGCGGCAATACCCTGAAAAAGGGAGTTGCTCCTTCGAAAAGTTGGGAGGGGAGGGGAGGGGGGATGATGGCGAACCACCAGTTGCATGCAGTGGAGGGGGGGCGCTGATGGAGAGGAAGACTCATAGGTGTGATACATTAAGCACTCTAGCGCACCAAGTCAACAACTATGGAGAACTATCTCCTGTTGGGTGGTGCAGTTGTGGGTGCACAATTCTATCCACCGGGGCTCAAATTCGGATGCTCACATTTAGGCACAGACGAGTGGCTACGGCTCGATGCAAAACTTTGTGAGATTTTAGATGTAGGATCTAGGATACAGACGAGAGGGGGAGAGACTAATAATAAATGTTTTTGAAAATTTTGCTAGCATTAAGGTTTCAGAAGGTAAAATCCAAATACTGACCGGCTCACTAAGTGATCGTGTAAAATCCTAGGAGGTCAAGAAGCAATAAATTGCACAAAGTAAATACATAAAAGGATAAATTACAAGAGATTGATGTCGCGTGTTTGTCCCTAAAGTTCAAATACTTCTTAATATCCTATATCTTCGTGAGAAAGCTTGACACATGTGCTTCAAGCTGGCTCCACGTAGTAAGAGCATCCACACCAGCTTCCCTTTCCCATTCCCTATAGCTAAAATTTAGCTAAAGTGACAAAAGAACGTCTCGCAGCAGCTTCCCTTTCCCATTCCCTAACGCATCCCGTTCCCTATCTCTCCCTCTCCGTTCCCCAAGCCTAGGGAACCCGAAGAATCCCCAAATCGCAACCACCGGCCGCGGAGATCTCCCTCACGCCACGCATCCCGGCCATCTCCGACCCGTCGGAGCCCGCAACTCCCTCCGCCCCGCGTGGATCTACTACCTCATCGTCAGGGAAGAGCGGATGGAGTGCGGGGTTCTTCCCCATCTGCCGGATCGAGGGCTGTGCCGAGCCCTAGGGCGCCACCGACGAGCCATCCGTCCGCCTCCTCCCCCTGGTCGACGTGCTGTTGCTGGTCCGGCTCCCTAGTGGTGGTTGTGCCTCGTCGTCGGGGAAGAGCAGATGGAGTGCGGGTTCTTCCCCATCTGCCAGATCGAGGGGGGTGCCGAGCCCTAGGGCGCCGCCGACGAGCCATCCGTCCGCCTCCTCCCCCTGGTCGACGTGCTGTTGCTGGTCCGGCTCCCTAGTGGGGGTTGTGCCGCTACTCCGGCGGATCCCTGGTGGTGGTTCCGATGCTGGTGTGGATGCTCTTATTGCTGCTGGTGTGGAGGACGAGGACGTCCTGTGCCGGCATCTACTCGCGCTCGAAGGTAACCTCCGCACACCCAGCCACAAACATGGCGATTTTTGTGTAGTACAGTGAGCTTGATTTGATCTGCACAATTGCTTCTCTGCTATTTTTGTTTCGCCTCATCAATTCGGTCTTGTGACTGTATGCGTTGCTCTGTTGGGTTAGCCATTTCAAGCTAATTGGTATGCTTGTCTGATGCTTGATGATGCTTATCTGATGCTTGATGATGCTTATCTGATGCTTGCTGAGCATTAATACAATATGGGAAGATTCAGAGATATATATGCACTGGTTAGCTGAGCATCAATAATGCTTGATGATGCTTGACCTCAGGTTGATGATGCTTATCTCATTCAGAGATATATATGTACTGCTTAGCTGATGATTGAGTACTGATATGAACTGATATGAATTGATTCAACTGATTTGCATATGAAATCTCCATACAAACTTAATATAGTTTATCTGATTCTGCATACAGATGCTTATTGAGTACTGATTAGTTATGGAGTACTGATTGAAATGATCTGCTTGCTGTGTAGATTTCAGCACTGATGGTTGCTGATTCTGAGATATATATGACTGATTGTGTGAATTGATTAGTGCTCATGCTTTAGGCCCCCTTGTGCACTGATGCTAGCTGATTCAGAGATATATATGCACTGGTTGATGGTAATTGTGCATGCTACCTATTATTGAAGGATGTCGGCTCCTGCTAAATTTATAAATGTTTAGCATTTAGATGCCTAGGTCCTGCTGGATTAACACATGAAAGCAGACCTTAACTTCCTTTTAAACAAAATCGGCTGCCTAATGGAGGTTAGTTTAAACATAATTGACTTAAGGAGTTTAACTTATTGCCTTGGTTGCCTAATCGTATTCAGATATCTATTTGTTGCCTTGGATGCCTAATCGTATTCAGATATCTTTTTGTTGCCTTGGTTGCCTAATCGAATTCAGATATCAGGATGTTGCCTTGGTTGCCTAATAATGCTTGTTGCCTTTAAGAATCGGTGTCCGTTGCCTAATTGGAATTAAATTCCTAAGTCAAATTAACTCACTTGAATCCAGAACCAGTTCTCTGGATTCATAAAACTAGCCTCCTAAAACAATTGCATTTCAAAAAGAAATGCAACATTTTAATCTTGACCAACAATGCTATTTTTTTCTTTCTGGAGTATTTCTCTGAATTGTGTGGAGGACGAAGAATTTGAAAATGCAGAAAAGTCAAGGAGAAGAGTGAGGATGAAGATTAGCATTACATAGGACTTTGTCTTTTTTTTTCTTTGTAACATATATATCTTGTATCATTTAAATCATTTGTAAAGTCCATTTGCGGACAATTGTAATTGTAATTGCAAAGTCCATTATTTTTGTGGTAGAGAAGAGATTCATTGATGCGCTGGTGCAGAGATGACATGCCTGATCAATTCTATTGCATATGCTCGATTTAATTCATGTAATGTCCGAACAATCTTCTAAAGATAGCAACGAATTTTGATTACAGTCTGCTTGTGTGCACCGTTTAAAATTTATCCGTCACGAATAAATAGCCGTTGAGGATGAAGTGGTAGTTATAGTATATCAATAAAATATAGGATGGTGGGATATAGGGAATGAGTTTTGGGGAAACTGGTGAGTGAAAAGAGAAATAGGGAATGAAACTTTTAGGGAAGCT
This sequence comes from Stipa capillata, assembly GCA_019208055.1. Lineage (NCBI taxonomy): Eukaryota > Viridiplantae > Streptophyta > Magnoliopsida > Poales > Poaceae > Stipa > Stipa capillata. The sequence continues at coordinate 316,508 of JAGXJF010003149.1, read as the reverse complement.
CCTATATGGAGATATAGGGAACCAGATATAGGGAAGCTGGTGTGGATGCTCTAAGAGCACTCTGCTCGTTCACTATTGGTAGCCATTCTCCTTTTGAAGGATAGTTTATCAAGGATACGTGAAACCTTCGCAAATGCTTGTGCTCCTTTACACATATTTGAAGAGATCTTGAAGAACCTATAACAATCTAGGAAATGGCAACCTCCAGAAGTAATAAGTGGATGTAAAGCTCACAGAAGCGATCTTTATGCCCAACAAAATTCAATCAATGATGCACTAGGCACTCCAGTCATTTTTTTCTCTCTCTTGCTGTTGGATGAATACGGTGAACTACCAACATGGGTCAACCGGTCCAGCCGACTTCAAATCTCAAACGGACATAAGTGTAGCCGTTATAACACAGACCACGACAAAACCAGTCCAATTGTCATTGACACCAGGGCAACCGGATATTCGAAATCAAGGTGGCAACAGGTAGAGCAATCTTATCCCCGGAGCATCAGTCCCACCGAATCACTGAAGCGGTTCAACTGATTCACTTTTGCAACTCATATTCGAAATTAGACCAGACATATCACGGTGGATTTTGAAGTTGACTTATGGGTCGAAGTCACTACACTAGAGCGGTACATCCAAAGCGACAATTCGACCAGAAAGCTCAATGGCAGTGCTAACGGAAAATTATCACACCGCAAAACAACGTGTCTACCCAACTTTTCGGTTGGACTCAGAACGTGAACTGTGTTTAGGAAAATGTAATGCGTCGTAAACTAAGTTTTTTGTATACGACATAACTATGCAACTCGACATCCACCTCTCTAAATGGTATGACCTATATGCTTATTTGTTCGATCAACAAGATGGATACAAGCTAACGAAATATCCTTACTCTCCAGTCTTACCTTTGCCCGTGTGTTTTCATACTCGAGGGTTGTTGATGCAGTGGTCTTCCACTAATCCAAGGGACACTCCTCTTTCATAGAACTTAATGGAATATTATTTCCTTTTAATTGTCATTAATCACCAGAACAGAAATATGGGTCTAAAATTATCTGTGGTCTCTGTTAATTCTAGGTGTATACTTAGGAAGGGGCTCACGTGACATAATTGGCCTCGGATACATGCCTGACGTGAGGGCTAGAAAAGGGTTATTCCTAGTGACGGTCTAATTTCAGAGTTAGACGAAGAAAGGCGCGGCCAAATTAAGCAGAACTTACGGCACCGGTCTGAAGTTCTTGTGGCAGCGAAGAGCTCAACATGCCACTACCCACTAACTAAGGGCTCTTGCTCTACGACGGTAGCTTCTTCTGGTAGATCGAATTAGTTGAGACCATCATTAGCAATATGCATGTCTAAATTAGTCACTGGAAACAAAAACAAGTATGCAACAGAAGAAGAATCAACATACTGAACTGTCCACACCAGATTATGAAATGTAACTAACAGACTGAGGTGCACAAAAAGAATACATGATGTGCAAGACTTCAACTAGCTAGTTACATAAAAATAATACTTGATCTATAGAAGAATGGTAGCACACGTGTACGTACATAATTGCTCTTTACTTCGAAGATAATTTCTGGGAAGGCTTAGCACTGACAACCTGAAGAACCTAATCCTCTCCTATTCTGTTTCCACCAGCTATAATCACATTATCAGACTGAATTAGGCAACTCCATATCATGCCACCAAAAAGATGAGGGTAATACCTCACAGGCACCAATACAACATCTTCAGATCTTATAGATGGATTTTACTCTTCTTTCTTCTCTTTTTCTTTTCTCTCTTTAATCAATGATGAGCAACAGAGTGGCAGCATTGTGCATGCAGCTTCAATCAACAAGCAAGCCGGTAGTGCTGAGAAATCATCTCCAGATACTCCCATGAATGCAGCAAGCGCGACCCCAAGATAACCGCTGATAATAGTAGCAAGGGCAAGTGCAGACATGACAAAGGCCATAACCGATCCCTCACACCCAGAGGGGCAAAGTTTTGCAACAAGAACACTGAAGGGCAGCACCTTGAACAACATAAGACCCTCTAACAGCCCTGAGAACACAATTGTGTATATGGAGTCTGGTATTCCGACCTTCCTGTATACTCCCTGAACAAATAACACATCTGACAACATTATGAACGCTGTGAAGAACTGCAGAGCTGATAGGATCTTACGCGCAGGCATTCTTTTGAAGTACTTGTTGTATGCCATGCTCCACGCCAAGAGAGCCAACTGACCAAAAACCTTGGATAAACCGATAACGGATGAGTCAAGTCTTAACACTTCAGTCTGATAAAAGAACATGGTCCCAAGTAGAAATGGTATAACGGCGTAAGACACTGAAAACCATATGATTGACCAAAATATTTCGGGCATACATAGCGCATGAGACAGCTCTTTGATTTGTTTACGTATGCTGGAGAGAGCTGATGTGTTACTAGCTGCTTTTGGGAGTTTGAGGGAGCTCTCAGGTATAACCACAGTAGTGCAGAACTGGAGCACAAGAAGGATTGCAAATAACAGAAACATGATTTTGGGAGAAAAGTAACTGAGAGCAATGCCACCAAGGAGGTTTCCTAAAGCACCAGCAGAAGAGCCAAACATCCAAGCAAAGGATTGAAGCTGAGCCCCTGAGGAAGAGGTCGCTTGCTTCCCAGCCTCCGCTACAATGGCGTCATTGGCAACCTCACATATGGACGCACCAAAGTTGCTCAAGAGGAGAAAAATGGTAAGAACTGGAAGAGAAATAGATGGCCAGAGGGCAATTCCTAACCATGAAACTGCCTGCAAGAGAGCTGCAACCACAGCAATAACAAGGTAGGTTAGTATTGTAGTCTGCTAAATAAGGAGAAACAATTGCAGTCTAGCACACAGTAAGCATTTCCAGAAACATTAGTTATGGTGTACAGTGGTTATCATGAGCAAATTACACTAATTTTCCTTAGGAATCTGATTGTGTCAATTATATCAACAAATTATCAGTAAAATTCCAACTTTTGGCCTGTCAATCTGCTAAATCCCTTGGTTGGGCCATCTGTGCCCATCCGTTCAAAAAAGTAATTGAGGAAGACATGATAGCATAGTTCGGACAATCGATCTGATCAATGTATGCCACTTAGCTCCCTGAATTTACTTAATTGTGTCTCCTGGGTATCTCTCATCCTATATTTATCTTTTACTTAAACGAGGGGATTGACGAATGGAGCTAACTTCTAAATGTTCGAAACTAAAATTAAAGATCCAAGTGATGCTAGTCAATTAAAATTTGATGCTATTTGGGAAGTTTGTGACTTCAGCGTAGAATCTGCGCCTCTGCAGTCTTCAGTTTTGTGATGCTTGAAAACGATAGCTCACCATACCGTCCATGCTTGAAGAATTTCATCATGGCACTTTAAAGTGGACGGCAAGGGCCACACCCAAAGTTGAGAAAATATTCATGCGTGACCTAGTTGTGATGGTACTTTCTTGGACAAAAGTTGCTGCCGTGAAAGACTAATCCGGGAGAAAAGATGGGTACAAATGGTAATCAGCAAAAAGAAAAGTGAAAGAAACAAAACGCATGTGAATAATCAGAGGACAAGCGTTTGCGCATATTCTTTGCGGTGATGTCATCCGCCACAGGACGGCACATATACAAACAACAGGAAAGAAAAAGGTGTAAAGCTCTAGTGTGGTTATCATTTTAATTTAGCTCCAATGACAGCGCAAGATTCTATTGCACGTTCCTACTCTGCTCTGGTATACTACGATTCCTACACCTCCCCTAATCAACGCAGCGAAAAAGGAAACTGAGCATGCAAGCAAGCGTGCCGCCATGGACTGACCATGAAAGATGAACAATTCTGCGAGACTTATGATTCTGTATCACAGGGGGTGTCATCGAACATCTGGCACATACAATTCCGCGACAAGGATTCCGAATCTTCTACATTTCTACGTTAACCGTTAAAGTAAGTTATGAAACGAAGAAGATCATGGTGTCGGTTACAGAAGCAGATGGTGTTTCTGGATCTGGACATCGAAATGCAAGATCAGGGAAAAGGGAAAAGGGGAAGACGTACCGCCGATGGCAACGTATGGCAGGCGTCGGTAGCCGCGGATGGGGACAGCGTCGGAGAGGAGGCCGAGGAGCGGCTTGGCGACCATGGGCAGGTTGGCGGAGGCCTGGAGGATCTGCAGCGAGGAGGCGGCGACGCCCATGCCGTCCTTGAGGAAGAAGTTGACGCCCAGCCACGGGAACAGCCGGAACCCCTGCACCCAGAATCCCAGCCCGATCACCCACCGCCGGGTGGCCGCCGCCGCCGCCCTCTCCCCCTCCTCCTTCTGCTCCTTCTCCATGTCCTCTCCGTCCAATCAAAATTCCAAATCCCGACCCGCGGTTCACCAAGCCTCTGCTCCGCTCCGCTCCGCTCCCGATCCAAGAGGAGGGAGAAGAGACTGAGCTGGTGGTTCTTGTTCTATACCTCGGACGGGGCGGAAGGACACGTGAGAGCGTGGGGGTTAGTGGGTGGAATTGATTATTGACGCGGGTGAATGGGTGGCACGGGACGGAGAGAACACGCGGCGGGAGAACTAGATGCTACTGGCCTCAGGTGCGGGAGGAGGCAGCACAAGGGCGTGGAGGCTGCCACGGGTTGGTGTTTGCGCTGTATATACGGGCGTCCTGCCATGTGGGCTGGGTATTCTCTGGGACCCATGGCCATGTGGGCCAAACTAGTAATCATCTAGCTTTTCTCTCAAAAATAGAAAAAACTGTTGAGAATAAACTGCCCATGGCAGTTGCTCGTTTATGAGCAATCTCAACAACTGCTCTCGACAGTTCCCAAATCAGCAACTGCAAACAACTGCTCTTTGTATCTCTATATAAGCCACATTCATCAATAAAGATTACACACTTGATCTCATTTATTCTCTGCGATTACTCGTTCCCATTCTCTGTATATTCGATTTGCAACATGTTATCAGCACGCTCTACCGAGAGTATTGGCCAAGAGAACAACAGAGCAGAGAAGAAGAAGAAGAACCAAGCAAGAGGTAGGGATTCGCCATGCCTTGGGCTTTCTTCTCAATGTGCCTTCGTCTGCTCCGCCGTGGCCGTTGCCGCTGTCGGTGCTGCCTCCGCGCGGCCGCCGCCGGCTCCGCCGCGAGCCTCCAGCGCCGCTGAGCGGCTCCGCCCGCTCAGGCCAAGGGGCCTCCGCGTCCCCGGGAGTTCCCCCCATGGCCGCTGTCTGCGCCCCCGTTGCCGGCCCCTCCGTGCGCCCGCCGCCGTTGAAGGAGCCGGCCGGGTGGCCGCCGCAGCCACCGTCGCTGGCCCCCGCGCCAAGGCGTCGCCGCAGCAAAGGGTCCTCCGCGTGCTCGCCGGCTCCCGCGCCGCTCGGCTTCGCCCTCGAGCTCTCCGCCGAAGGCGCCGCCCCCGCGTGGCCGGACCTCCTCCGCGCCGCCCGCTGGGGCTCCTCCGCTTCCGGCCTCCGCGCCGCCCTCCGGCCTCCGTGCCGCCGCAGCCTCTCCGCGCCGCCCTCCGGCCTCCGCGCCGCCCCCCGGCCTCCGCGCCGCCATGGCCCCCGGTCGCCGCGCGCCTTCGGGCCCCCGCCTCCCCAAGGCCGGCCGCCACCACCGCGCCCGCCCACCTTGGCCACCGCCAAGGGGCCTCCGCGCGCTCGCTGGCCCCCGCGCCAAGGCCCCGCCGCCGCCGCCGCTGGCCCCCGCGCCAAGCCGCCGCCGCCGCCGGCCCCCCACACCGCCGCCGCCACCGGTGCGGTTAGGGGCACCCCCCCTCGGTCGCCCCTTTAACCGGCCTCCCCGTGCGTGCCCTGGCCTGGGCCGGCCGAAAGGCCTCCGCGGCCCAGGCCTAGGCTGCACAGGCCCCCCGCGCCGCCCCCGGTTAGACCGGCCCCTATGCCCGGTTTAAACCGGGCCAAGCACCGGTCAGACCGGCCCCCCTGGCCGGCTTAAACCGGCTGCCCGGACTTTTGCCAAAAAGCCCCTGGTTTCGGGTGGTTTTGCAATTAAGTCCTTAATAGGTCTTTTAGCAGGATTTTCTTCTGTTTTAGACCCCGTACATTACTGTATTTTCAATTTCAGTATTGTATTCCTGTCAAATACTTTGTATTCCAGAATAAAAGTGATGCAATATTTTTCCATGTTAACCTACATGTCGAGATTAATTGCGTCCAATATTTGCAATCGAAATTTTTCATTTCTTGCAAATAACAATTGATTCACCTTAATTAAGTCCTTTGACTTAATACGAGTAGGAATCAATTCGCAAAATTCAAAGTGTTTTCCCTCAAATCAAGTAACGACATACGGCGTTAGGTATATGAGTGTCTACTGATTTTATCAGATTACACTCGAGTATCTACTGATTTATATCAGATTATACTCCCTAAGCGCCATATGACATTAGGTATACAAGTATCTACTGATCTTATATCAGATTATACTTGAGTATCTACTGATTTCTGTCGGACCCCAGATTCCAAAACGGAGAGCTTTAGGAATAATCACCCGCTAAGTCGGAGCTTCAACCCCGACCTCAACCCACGGGGGTCAAATCCGAGAGGAGTGGAGTGATATGGCTTCGAATAGCCCGAGACGTCAACCCCAAAGCTTACTCTGGCAATTTAATGCATTGAGTAGTAGGGTGATATGGTCTCCTCACTCTTTCCCACTGAGCCGGAGCATCAACCCCGACCTCGTCCCGGCAAATAAATGCACGGCTGGAGTAGGGTGATATAGCTCCCAACATCTCAGTGGAGAGTCGCTTCACAGGGGTGATAAAACTTAATAGCTCCGCGATATAAAACCTGAAATCCTCCCTGCATCACGTACTTCAATCATACACACATTGCACATGACACAGGGGGAGAAACAAACCAGTACCATCACAGAGACTCTACGACCGAAACTGCAATAATACTAGCTGTTATGGAAACTTAACAACATATATATACAAGCAAAAGATGCTTTACACAGCGGAAGTTTTAGTTTGGCTGAGAAGCCTAAGGGTAGGGCCAAAAGCGGCGGCAGAACAAACCAAGCTGCCGAACCCAGGGCAGGACCACTGCCCGGGATCACCAGCGACTAGTCGATGTCGGCGTCTACCTCAACGTAGAAACCCTCCGCTGCGGGAGTGGTTTCCTCTGCACGGAAATAATATCAACGAATGCAAGGTGAGTACAAAATGTACTCCGCAAGACTTACAGGGGAAAATAATAATAGATGCATCAGGTATCAAGAAAGGGCTATCTGTGGACTATTTTTGCAGAAAGCTAATTTATTCTTCACAATACCTGTAATTAGATTGAAATCTGTCTACTGGAATACTTTGCAAGGAGAGGAGCTGAAACTGCATAATAAAACCTAAAGCAGACCATCGAACACACGAAACCCTCGATTCTTCCTCGACCACGGGGGAGGAAGCAATCGCTAAAACCACATCCTTAAGTTGACAAGTTTTAGATTAGGGTTATACTTGTCTAATTCGATGCGGATTCTACCAAGCTGTCCATAACCGCGGACACGGCTATTCGAATAGTTTAAACCCTGCAGGGGTGTACATCTTTACCTACGCGTATCAACCGACTCTTAGTGCTACCGAGAACACACTTTCACGAGGTGTGCTAGTAGAGGGAGGTTGAACACGACCTTTACAATGTTTTCGACCTAGGTATGAGCCGCCCTAATAGGCTAGTCCGCGAACGACAGTTCGGCCGATACTTCGACGCGGTCCCACTAGTTGTGGCAGGTGATACATCCCCGGTCCCGGACCGTGTGTACCCCTCACTCCTATATTGTTGCATCACACCACCTCCTTGCTTTCCACGCACCCAAGTCACGAAAACGGCAAACTATGCAGCTCATATCCTAAGCCTAGACAGATTATTCGGTTGTGGGTGGCCCATTATACCACCCGCGTAGAAGCACGCAAATCTTGGTTCGAAAGGACACCGGGAACCGGTCCTTGTGGGATTAACGAGACAACACACCATGCTCCCAGCATGGCCTCTCATCGATGCCCGATTTGAGATTAGTCAAATTTATTAACAACCGCCCGGTGAACAACCACCTAACCGCTAACCCATCCAGAGTATTGCGTTTCGTCTGCCATCCCAGGAATTACGACATTCACACAACTAAGCATGGCTAAGCATAAGTAGCTACGTAAATAACTCAACAATAGCAAGCAATCTATTCTAAATAGGTTGGGAGGGTCGGTGGTGTTGATTGAGCGACAAAGTAAGTTTTCATGCACGGAGTAGGGCTAACTTAACGTAAAATATCAGTTGAGCGCATGCGATACGTATTTAAAAACAAATAATAGAGTTGCAAATAATGGGATATCCGCAATATGGTCAAAGGGGGCTGCTTGCCTTGCTGTTCAACGACTAGATCTGGTTCCTGCTCGAAGTTATAATCGTCGTGATCCTCCAGTCCTATCGGAAGAACGAAAACACAGAACAAGCGCAGTGTGAACACCACGATGATGAACTTCAGCATGAGATGCAATGTATGCCATGAGCTAGAGGATTCGAAATGCAAGCTAACGCAACTGGAATCAGGTTAATCGGAGTCCGGACGCTCGAATTATCGCGATCCGAATTTCTCCGGGGTTCGGGGAAAACCCTAATTTAAGTTCTTCGGCATTTTTATCTTTTCTAGCATGCAACATGTATGATCATGACATAATTGAATAGTTCTCATTTTTCTGAACATTTTGATATATTATTTGCAATTTTCTGAGTTCGGATGAATTTTCTACGAATTTAACGAGATTTAAATCAATTTAAACCCCTTTGTTGTATTTTTCTCAGCAAAAATAAAATGAATTACTTTTATTACTCAGTCTACCCTAGCCCTAGTCTATGACAGTGGGCCCCCTTGGTCAATTTTGACCAAGCCAATGACAAGGGGGACCCACCTGTCAGCCCTTTTCTTTTCTTTTTCTCTATTTCTTTAAATCCAGACATGTGGGACCCGCAAGTCATACACACATAGCTAGAAGGTTCATTTATCACACTGGTTACTTATTAATTATAGCAATCAATGTGTCAGATTAACATTTAACAGCTAATCATTGGCATTAAGTATGCAAGAACAGTAATTACTCGAATAAGTGCACTTAGGAATAAATAGGGGTTTAACTTTGCCTTAACCGGCTGTTTAAGTGGCATTAAACCCTAACTGACCAACTAAACTAACTAACCACACTAACTAACTAACTAAATAACCTGCTAACAACTAACAACTAACCTAACCATCTAACCTACTAACTAATTAACTAACCTACTAACCTATACCCTAACCACTCGGCCGGAAGGCCACTGCCTGGGTCAGTTGGCCGGCGGCGCTCATCGGCGGGGGCTCGGGGCTCTGGTCAGGCGGCGGTTGGAGGCGATGGAGCGGCGCTCGGGGGCGAGGTAGGCGGCGGGGCTCCGGGGCGACGGCGCTTGGGGCGGAGCCTGCGGTCGGCGGGGAAGCGGAGGCGACCGGAGGGCTCGGGAAGGTGGGCGGCGGGGCTCCGAGGCACGGCGGTGGAGGAGGCTAGGGCGGGGCCGGGGCTCTCGGTGAGGGCGGCGTCGGGCGGAGCTCCGGGTGAGGCCGGGACGGGGGCGGAGGGCGACGGCGTGGTGAAGGACGACCGGCCGGGGCGGATGGGAGCTTGACGGCGTCGGGGCTCGAGCGGCGAGGCGGCGTCGGGAGGGGCGGAGGAGCACCGGAGCGACGAGAACGGCAAGAAGCCGAGGCGGGGACGACGGCGAGTGGAGCGGCGGCGGAGACGGCGCACAGGGGCGGGGGTGCCGAGGGGAGCAGAGAGAGGAAGGGGGCGAGTGCGCCGAGGGGAGGGGGTTTTGAGGGGGCTCGGGAGCGGCGAGCGGCGTGGCGCAGGTGCAGAAGGAGAGCGCCACGCGGCGGCCATGGGGGAGTGGAGGTGGCGCCGGGTGAGAGAAGATGGGGGAGGGAGAAGAGAGGCAGGGGGTGCGGCAGGCCGAGCGGGCCGAAGGGAGAAAACGGGCCGCGGGGAGGAGAGCGGGCCGGAAAGGGAGGCCCGGCCAGGGGGGGTTTAGATAGGTTTTAGGGTTTTAAGTTTTGATTTTCTATTTGACTTCTGATTTCAAACTGCTTTGCAAAATTTAAACCAACTCAAAACTCGTTCTTCAATTTAATTCAAATCCCAGAATTCCTCTCTGATTTCTTTCGGTTCCTTTTGAATTTGTTTTACCAAATTTAAATAGGTTTGCAACCTCTCTTTAAGTTGGAAACCCTAGCTCAAACTTTGATTTAAATAATGCAATGACATGCCATGCCATGATATGCACAATCAAAAGAAAGTTAAGATGGGGACGTTACAATTTCATCAGATTATACTCCCTAATGCTACGAGATTCACTCTCGACAACATGTCATACTTAGCAAATTTGAGGTTCACACTAACGGTTTCAAGTCAATTTCTTGAAGCTTTTATTAAATTTTGCAAAGTTCATTACAACATTAACCATGACGGTTCTTAATTTACCGAACGTAAATTAATTATCTCTGGTTTACCCCATGTAGGTCAATGATGACCGCAAAGGAATTTGAGGAACTTGCCCTCAACGGCCACAATTACCCTACATGGGCCATGGACATCAAGATCAGTCTTGCGTCCCGTGGGATAGTGCGTGCAATCCAAGACCTGAACACTCCTGTTCCAGATGGAGAAACGCCACTGACAGAACCGCAAAAATATGCTGCCTTATACCTTATTAGGCACCATATTCACCCAGATCTCAAGTATGAGTATTTACAGGAGGAATCTCCTCGTACTCTGTTTCTGGCCCTCAAAACGAGGTATGAACAGCAGAAGGCAGTTGTCTTGCCTGAAGCACTCCACGATTGGGCTCATCTCCGTCTTCAGGATTTCAAATCCATCGGAGAGTACAATCATGAGGTTCATAAGATTTGTTCCAAACTACGTTTTTGCGATAAGGAACCTACTGATGCGGAGAAGATAGAAAAGACTCTATCCACTATGCTCCCCGCAGATAGGATCCTCCAACAGCAATACCGCGCTCGCAACTACACCGTCTATTCCGACCTCATTCATATCTTACTTCAGGCTGAAAAGCATGATGAGCTACTCTCTAAGAATGGCTCTCAGCGCTCAGTTGGGGCACAGCCTTTACCTGAAGTTCATATGAATATTGCGAATGGACAGCGCAAGCGCAAGCGCAGTAGGAACAAGAAGCCGAGAAACTCAGACAAGGGGTCAGGCACTACAAAGCCTCAGTATGACAAAACTAAGCTTTGCGACAAATGTGGATGCTACACGCACCCCACTGACAAGTGCAAAACCCCAAAACATCTGGCTATTCTGTATCAACAATCCCAAGGACGCATTGCACCTCAAGGGAAAAGGTTCGAAGCCAACTTCAACCTTCATCCAGACAGCGCCAATGGAGATGGCTGTTCGCTCGATGCTCCTCCCGGTCCGAGCAACGCCATGCCTCTCCATCAGCCAGAGGACCCTGCCGACACGGAGAACATGATGGTTGAGTATGCCTCAACCGACATGTTTGGAGACTTCGATTAGTCTCTCAATCTCCTTTACGATCTATTTATTTATGTCCATTTGTAATGTTGTACTAAGAACATAAGTATTGTTGTCGCTTTTATATTGTATCAGCACATATGATATAATTAGATTGTATTGTATGTATTTGCATGCGATTTTCTTATTGAAAATTCTTTCATACATAGTTCTCTACGGGGACAATCTGATGGAAGAGGAATTATGCCTTGTGGACAGTGCTACCACAAACTCCATACTAAGGGAGTTAAAATATTTCCAAATCTGAAACAGATGAATGGAGATATTCTAACCATCGCTGGACGCGATATGGTAATTATCGGCACTGGACGTGCCATATTTACCCTCCCAGGGAGTACACAAGTGACAATTGCGGATGCTTTGCTGTATCCCGACTCGTCACGTACTCCAATTAGTTATGGAGATATCCGTAAAAATGGTTCTTCACATTGAAAACCATGACGACAACAATGAGGAGTATCTACTCTTCACCAAAGATTACGGATATGGCAAGCAAGTACTTGATAGAATTCCTTCTCTATCGTCCGGATTGTACTATACGTACATCAAGCCCGTAGAACATGTTGCGTACAAAATAATTTTTCCATAATGTCATCACATTCCAAACTTGGCTTACTCGCCGTGGCCATCCCGGCATAGGGATGAAGTGGAAAATTATCAGCAATTCTATTGGTCATGCCTACAATGATACTAAATTTGGATTCTATATGCACTGTATGTGACATAGGGAAGCTAATTTTAAGGCTCGCGCACCTTAAAATCTACGCTGAACCACTCAGATTCCTTGAACGCATCAAGTCGAGGCAAGTGGCTCTTCCCAACCATTGACTGGACTATTCAGGTATTCCATGGTTCTAAAAGACACATCTACACGATGGTCTCACGTGTGCCTTCATTCACACGAAACCATGCATTGGCTTATTATCCTGAACATCGATTTCAATCAAATTCGAATGGACAACATGCAGAATTCTCCTTATGTGCCTTCAGTATGGCCTTAGGATTGAAATTTAGCACTACGTCCTATATGTCCATATTCAAAATGGTTTGGTAGAATCCCTTATCCAAAGAATTAAGCTCATTTGCATGATCTTTACTTCGGAATTGCAGCTTACCAACTTCACGTTGGAGTCATGCAGATTTACACGCTCATGACCAAACTGCATAGTATTATTCCCCTCTACTTTTGATACGTGGAAATCTACCAAGTATTTCACATCTGCGATAATTCGGTTACACACCGATATCACCACCTCGGCATACATCATTGGCCCCTCACCATATATTTGGGATCAATGTGAGGAATAACTGTTTTTTCCGTCAATACCTCAAGCCCCTCACAAGGGGAGTTATTTCACGGCCAGTATGCTGATTCAACGAGGGATATTTCCAGGCATTAAGGGGAGATTTCAAGTACCATGAAGAATGCCAGGAAATTAGTTGGAATGTCCACGACATTTCCGCCTCATCTCCACGTACTCAAAGGACTAAACCCACGTTCAGTATATTTGCAACTCATCGCAAATAACCTGCCAAATTTATTTACTGACTATACAGGTGTCACAAAATCCTATAATCCTGCATAAATGTGCCGGAAAGAGTGGAGGTACCAACAAAAACCACTCAACTCCCCGTTCAGTGTAACAGGGGGAGAACTACGACCACATATCAGGATTCTGCTTCCTGCAAGCAACAAAGGATATCGAGGCCTCCGAATCAGTAAATGCAAGTCAACTCCACGTTAACAAGACACCTAATGGGTAGTATACACCCGGTGGATGTGTAACCTCCACCAAACCAGCTCATAGTGCACACAATGACTGGTACATCGGAATACCCAGACTCAACCGCATTAGGAAATCGCGAGCAGTCACCAAGGGTAACGATATTTCCATCAACTATATATATTCTGGAGAAATATATAACCGGTAGTCTACAATTGTCGACATACATTTCTCGCCTAGATTGCAAACAACCTTTCATATGATTCAGATCCAAAGACCATGGCCATGGCAAAGTGTGAACAACACTCGGACTGAACTCAAGCAAAGGGTACAATCCAAGCAGAAATAAAATTGCTCAATAAAGGAAGGTATTCACAAAAGCAATACCTACACCAGTTTTCTTCCTGAAACGGAATGAGAACAACAAGGTGGTGAGACATAGAGCAAGTATTGTAGCACAAGGGTTCACGCAGATACCCGAAACATATTCTCTAGAGGTGGAATCTCTTTCCGATACTCTATCTTAACGGCAGTACAAATCATCTATCTTTGCAGTTGATAGATGTAGTGACCGTATCTCTGTATGCGTCACTTGATTCAGACATAAAGGTTCCTCGTGGAATCACAATGTTGAATCCAAACACAAAACGCAACATATATGGTGTAAAATCAAAAAGTCATTACATGGCTTAAATTAGTCGGAATATATTTGGTACAACCGACTTGGTGAGTTCCTTATACAAAGGATTACTCCTACAATGATGACCGTCTACGCGTGTTTATCATGCAATCCTCTACAGGATATTGCATTATCTCAGTGTATGTTGATGACCTACACATCATTGACAACGCACAAGATATTGACGATGCACGTGATCATCTAAAGACGGAATTTAGGATGAAGGATTTGGGTAACGCCAAATTTTGTTTGGGATTACAACTCAAGCACCTTCACTCATGTGTTGTGGTACACCAAGCTGTCTATATCCAGAATTTATTGGAGAAATTCAATATGGACAAGATTTATCCATCCAAAACTCTCCTGGTTGTTCGATCTCTAGACGTAGAGAACGACCCTTTAGACCATGAGATGATGGAAATGAGATATTGGGACTCAAGGTTCCATATCCTAATGCCAAACCCACCAAGCACAATTGGTTGGGAGTCAAGAATGTCTTTCGACATCTCTAAGGCATCAAAATATCTTGTCATATTCTTTCAGTTTCAGAGAAATCTGAACGCCAATATCATCGGATATATTGATCAAATCCCTACCATGTCATATCACAGACAAGCTTCGTGTCCCTACTTGGTGTGATAGCTATCCTATGGAAGTCTTCGAAACAGACTCTAGTGGCTATATCCACCAATCATCCTGAAGTACGATACATCACTTGTGTTCTTGTAGCTTCGCAGGATGATACACCACATACAACAATCATGTGGGAATTGATTCTATCAAATCGCTTACCATTATCTCAAAGATAATGTTGCTTATGTTGCTCGGATGCAAACAGGTCACATCATCATATTACCCATCTTGCAAAACTAAATCATGCGACAATCTCGCTGATTTATTCACGAAGTCTCTACCAACTTCTACTTTTCAGAAGTATGTTCATGAAATTGGTATGCGACGACTTCGAGACGTGCAAGAATCAGGGGGAGTATCTTCCTGAAGTATTCCTGTTCGAAGCATCATATTACACTCTTTTTCCCTTTATGAGTTTACTTTACAGGTTCTCATCAAGGTTTTTAATGAGGTAATATCAACATAGGGACATATGTCATATTTTCCGTTTTCCCCACCGGGGTTTTTAGGAAAGTATATACGACATATTTATTGCTCTCTAAACTCTATGAGTCTCCTCGTATTGAGCTCAACGAGACAATAATCATAATATACTGTCGCATTTTCTCCTTATTTCCCACTGGGTTTTACAGGAGTTTTAAACAGCATATCAATCTCTATGCTCCTCATATTTTTCCCACAGGGTTTTTGGAGGAGTCATATTTCAAGATAATCTTTATTGCAAGGATGAGATTGCTCAAGGGGGAGTGTTGAGAATAAACTGCCCATGGCAGTTGCTCGTTTATGAGCAATCTCAACAACTGCTCTCGGCAGTTCCCAAATCAGCAACTGCAAACAACTGCTCTTTGTATCTCTATATAAGCCACATTCATCAATAAAGATTACACACTTGATCTCATTTGTTCTCTGCGATTACTCGTTCCCATTCTCTGTATATTCGATTTGCAACAAAAACAATCATCACGCTTCTAGATCTGGGATGTGCTTTTCCGCCTGTCCCTCCGGCGGCCAAATGGGCCGGCCTGTTTGATTGGAATATGATTGTTGATAAAGCTGTTATTAATTGGCTGTCTGAAAAAGTTATTGTGGCCGTAGAAAAGTGAAAATATAGTTTTTGTTAATCTAAACCATCTGTAACATTTTGGAAAGTGAGCACTAAAACTTTAGTATATTATAAAAATCTGACATAAAAATTTTTATTAAATAACTAAATTTACACTACAAAACATATAGTTATTGTTGGTAAAATCTGTTAAAAAGCTGACCGTTTAAGGTTGGGTCGGGCAAGGACGGAGGCCGAGTTTTAGACTGAGGCGCCTTAGCTAAGGTCTAAGGTTTGGTGGGGCTAAGGATGAAGGCCGAGTTTTAGACTGAGGCCGAACTGACAACTGGGCCGCATATATAGTGGGCTGAACACCGGCGTCGGCGGCAGCGCACCCGTTAGCACAGTCCTATTCATCGCAGCGCACAAGCAAAATCCCCTACCAGTCCCCAACCCCCGCGCCCCCGCCGCCGTTCTTCTTCTTCCCCCTCGTCCTCGGCCTCCACCTCCGCCTCCGCTGCAGCCGCGTCCTTCTCGTCGCCTCCTACCTGACTCGTCCCCTCCCGCCACCGATCCTTCGGAGGCGGCACAATGTCTCAGAACAACCCCTCCCAGCTCCTCCCCTCAGGTGCGCAGTAGAATCTCGCGAACTTCTCGCGATTTCCTTAGCTATGTCGTCCGGTTTCTTGGGTTCGAGTTCTTGACTCACCTGGTTGCCTCTTCTGATTTTTGTGTCTCCGCCCGCGCACGCGCCCTTATGCGAATTGCTGCGACGAGCAGAGCTGATTGACCGGTGCATCGGGTCCAAGATTTGGGTGATCATGAAGGGAGATAAGGAGCTCGTCGGCACCCTCTGCGGGTTCGATGTCTACGTGAACATGGTCCTCGAGGACGTCACTGAGTAGTATGTGAAAATGACCCAAACCCTAAACCCTAGTTTCTTTAGATCCCTCCACGTCAGTTTTTTTAAATGTTATTTCACAATCTTAGGGTTATTTCTTTCGATTGAATTATCAGCTAATTTTGGACCTATATCTAACCTCGCTATGACTTGAACTTTTGTATATACAAATCTGCAATAGCAGAGTCATACATGTGATCGGAGTGAAATTATGGAAAGAGTTTACGAAATATTAGAAGGAGTCCTGTGAATTAAAAATAGGGACTAGCTACACTTCTGTTGACAGGTTTTGCGAGGTATCAGTCAATTTTGTTGCATACCATGGCACCGCCTCCCTTGCTGGAACTCCCCTTGCTTCTGCGTCCTCCATCACCGCTGCTGATGACCCCACTGGCGACCAGACCGACGACGAGGAAGAACAAGAAAAAACAGAGAAAACCTGAGAATCTGGGCAAAGAATAGGGTTGTAGCGTACCTGTCCGCTGCCGGTGCACCTACAAATCCCTGGCGAGGTTAGGGTCCACCGTAGTGGCTGAACCAAGGGCAGAGAGGCGAGCCAATGGTGGGAAATAGACGATTTGGTTGAGGGGGAGCACGATGCAGTGGCCGGCAGCATCAATTAGCGGTGGCGGCGGCAAGAAAATGGCAGCGGAGGTGCTGCATTGGCGAGCAATGGAGAGAAGGGGATCGGCAGAGAGAACGATGGGAGAGGAGGAGAGAGATAAGGGGAGTAGTGAACAAATTTTGGAGCAAATTGGACCGTCAGAAAATTGACATGATTTGCCAAATAAAATCTGTCAACAGATATCTAGCAATTCTGAAAACTTGGTGTAGTGGCATGTTCGTCTGTGTTGTTGGTATTGCCACTTGGGGAATTTTGTTCACAGAAATTTGCATGGTGGAACACAAGTTTTTCTTTCTATGATTTGTTCGTAGCAATTTGTATCATGTTCTGTTGATAGAAAAGATACATGACATAATGGAGATATACAAGACTAGGAAGAAGGGTGGGAGGGAGTTGGTCATGTATTATAGAAAACTAAGTTTTGTTGCATATTGTCTAGATAATGTTGAAGCTGTTCTTAAGATATGTTGGCAGTAGTTTTCCATGAATGCTGAACTAGTTTTTATTGATGCTGCAGTAGTTTTTGTTTTTGAGGATGTTTGTACTAGTTCGTAACATATATTGCAGTATATTTTCATTGGTGTCACACTAGTTTATCAAATATATTGATTGCTGCTGCATAACGTCTACAATTGTTGCACGATGTCCATGTGAGACTTCTCTGGCAAATTCATGAGCTGCTAAAGTTAATTAAAAAAATTGTGACCATTTGATTTATCTTTGAGGGAAATCGTACAAGGACCAGCTTTGCATTTCCCGGATGGTTAGGGAAACGTCAAACGCTCGACCCTTAGATGGATCCATTCAAAAAGATGCTAGACATTGAATCACCATGGTTCATCTTCCTTTTCACCATGGTTTATGTTCCTTTTTGTTAGATGACAGACACTTGGAAGTTACAACATGTTCTAACTTGTCAATTTGTAAACTCACTAACCTAGACTGATATTTACTAGTTCTTCATTTGCACTTCTTGCATACTTACCTTCGGAAACTGTAGTCTAATATTTCTGGTTTCATGATCCTCTGATTGTTTTGCAGTGAGTATACCGCTGAGGGCCGTCGCATAACAAAACTTGACCAGATCCTCCTTAATGGCAACAACATAGCCATCGTAAGACTTATATCAGAGTATCAATCACTGCTTGTGATAAAATGATTAGGCTATAATGCCTAATGCTATTTGGGATGTCTAACATTATTGCTATATTTTTCCTCACGCAGTTAGTTCCTGGTGGTTCACCGCCAGATGTGGCATGAGCTAGAACTTCTGCGGGATATCTGTTTGAGGCTAAAGGAGACACAGCGATGCCTAAACAGCTGGATGCTTTCTTGGTCAAATGTGGTTCTTCAATGCATGTGTTGTACTAAATTTATTAGCTACTGCCAAAACATTGAAGCTTTCTTCTGTATGGAACCTACTAACCTGAAAGAGTGTATCTGCAATTGCTGCACATGTGTGATTCGGCAATGCTAATTATGAGATGCCCCTCTTATATTAGTCGTTCTGCAGTGTGATTTTAATTGTGGCCTTAGAATGTTGATAATCAGTTGTTATCTGTGATTCAGCAGTGGCGATTTGATAATCTGTTTTCGTATGTTGGCATCTTTTCTCAGGAAAATTTGGTATTGGTTTGTTCGCCCCTCGGCGCAATTGAAAATGTGGGGCTAAACTTATGTGTGTCCTGATATTCGATGGCTAACGTGTTGGGAAAATAACGTATTGGATGTGAGCAAACTTAGAATCCTCTTCTTCTTTCCTCTGCTACAGTGCCCAGAGGCGAGCGGAAGGCGATTTCGAGGGAGTTCCCTCTCACCGGCGAGTCCGGCGGTCCGCCCCGGCTCAGGGGGCCTTCATGGCTCCTTGGGATGGCGCGGACCTCGGCTCCTCGCTGGTGGGAGGGGGAAGTTTGTTTCTTTTCTAGTCTAGGGTTCCGTGGCGAGGGCGTCGAGGCGGTGGTGGCGTCCTGGCTTTGGTTTTTGGTCTCCCTGCTCCGGCCCCGCTGCGGAGGTGCTCGTGTTGGCGCCGACGAGGAGCATGTGGAGCTTTTGGCGCGGTGGTCGTCCGGCACTTCGGCCTTGTGCGGTGGTGGCGGCGGGCCGCGAGGCGAGGACGGCGGTGCTGCTTGTTGGGGTTTGCGGTTTGAGGGAGAGGGATCTGGCTGCCTCCTGCGAGGCGGTGCGCCGATGAGCCCAGATCCGGAGCGGAAGTTGCTCGGGGTGCAGATCCGGTTTGGATTTTGCCTCCAGCCGATGCTTTCTTCATGTGCAGATCCAGCTTCAAGGAGCTGGTGGATGTTGCGGCTCATCAACGCCTTAGGGCAAGGGGCTCTTCTGTCTCCTTGGTTGCGGTCTGGCCGGCGTTGTTTTTATTCTCTGGAGATGGCTTCAGCGGAGGTTGTGGACGCGCGGCGGTCGCGAGGAAGACGATGGACTCCACGGCTTGTTTTGCTTCTTTTCTTTGGGAGAATCCTTCGTGTAGCTGGGTGGCAACAGTGGCACCGTCTGTATCCTTTGCATTTGTTCGTACTTGTTTGTGTTCATGTACTGTTTTCCTACTCGTATGAATACAAGTAACGTATGCCTTCGGGTGTACGTTTTCAAAAAAAAATAACGTATTGGATGTCAGTTAGGATTTACATATGGGTAGGTACTAGCTCGTAGTACTTTCCGCAATGAAGCCGTCTCTGACCATGAGAACCTATGTCTTTTCGGATACAGCTTCAACGTCATCCCAGCCGGGACCATCTCATCGCCGCGATATGTAACGACCCATTGTTGAAAATGCGTAAATGAGATCAAGGAACGACCCATTGTTGAAAATGTGTGTAAATAAGACCCTCGATGTCAAGATAAATGAAGTGCATTAGCATCCTCGCGTCATTTCTATATTTAGAGTAATTAAAATAAAATATGCAAGTTTTTTTTAGAACAAAAATATGCAAGTTTAACCTAAAATCAACCCTAAACAAAATTGTGAAACAAAAATGCTCCAAATGACTGATAATTCTCACGGGTTTCATATATCTCAAAGAAGGCCTCTACATTTTTCAGTAGTTTTGAAGATAATTTGCATATTTGAATAAAATGTTATTTAATCAAGTTTAAAATAGGCAGAACTGTAATATAATTAATTGGTGAAGTTTCCTTCATGGAAAATTTATAAAATTTTATATTTGTGACTCATTTACCTGATCATGAATTTAAATTTTTCATGAATTACAGAATCATATTTCACCTACTTACAATTTAAACCTAAATGAGGGCACAATTGAACTTAAGTTTAAATGAAAGTCAAATTTAAACTATTAGAAATTCCCAGGGGTGAAAATATGATAAATATCCCCTTTGAATTTTCCCATAATTAATAGAGAAATATGTATAAGGCTTAGAGCTCATTTGTACTTTTGGGAATCACTTAAATCAAAAACGAAAGTTAAATCCCTTGATGCTGGGCCAAAAGTCAGCCCAGCCAACCCGCAGCCTAACTCCTAACCAGCCATTGACCACTAAGCGGCCTCCCCGCGTTATGTTTTCGGTGTCCTTTGGTTAAAAACGTAAAACTCGAATGTCGCTTTTACTTAACCCCCTCTTCTCTCTCTCCATGCAGGCAATGGTGTCAGTTGCCAGCTGCCCCGAGCTCGCTCGTTTCTGTCAGCGCTCGACGCCGTTGCCCATGCATCATCGAGGACGATAGACTCATTCTCAACTCCTTCCCCTTTGCCATGGAGTTAAGCTCCACACTGTGAGCAAGGGCCTTCTCTTAAGCCACTACCCGCAACATTCCACTCCTTTCTCCGTCCACTCTCTCTACGCACAAGACTAGCTCTTCCATCATCTGGTCCGATTGGAACGCAAACGACATCTGAGACCACGGCGGCACCACAGGTCATGGTGTCGCCCCTAACCTTGTCGAACCTCTCTGTTTAGTCCACAAGACCTCATGATAAGGGCATCCCTAACTCTTTACCATCTTCTCCTGTTGATGATGCTGTTACTGTTCAAGACAAACCCAATGATCTGCGCATTGAACCAATGACAAGAGCACGTGCTAAGTTACTTGAACAACAGGTGAATTCATTCCTAACTGAATGTGATACTTCGATTGATGAGAGCTTTATACTGCCTAAATCATTGTATTTGTGTGTTATTAGGTTTAAAGCAGAAGAGAGCATGGCGCATGGAGAAGAGCAGATGCGTAGAGAATGGAGCTTGTCGACAACCATCAAGATGGCGAGCACGAGGGAGACGTGAGAGGAAGTGGTGCCATCATCAAATAAGGAAGGCATGCTGCAAATAAGAAACAAGATCACCTCCAATTCGGATTCAAGATTATTCACGAAATCATCAATAATGAATTTCTGAATCGGTTCGGATTCACCAGCAGGTCTGAGTTCGTATCAGCCAGCGTTTCCTCATACGAACTCCAAATCAAGCAAATAAGTACTTGTTGGAAAGGTAATTTCGAGCACTTTCCAATGGATAAAATATTGTGCTCAGATTCCTTTTCTACAAGTCACGGTCATCCAAGAAAGGCCTATGTGCCTGGTTAGACCAAACCCACTTGGGTTGGTTTGTATCTGTTTGAGTCAGACTTGAGTTAGAGTCAGAATCCTAGTCATGATAGACCTAGTTGGCCGCCAGCCTCCCTATATAATCAGAGGCAAGACACACAATTAGGGTCAGACCTTGTTTAGACATTGAACAAAAATACCAGAGAATAGCGCCAAGCATTCATTGGTTTCCTCTACACCAAGTTCATTTCGATTGGGTGTATTATACTTCTGAAATCAGGCGTCATCTGTCGTTCTGCTGGGAATTGGGAGTTGGCGAAACTGCTTGTGGTCGGCGGATCACTGCGCAAGTGTGTGGTGTTATAAATTTCTATTGGGTTGCAAGTTCGTTGCATCTAGCGATGGGTTAACAGCCGGAAGATTTGCAGAATCTCACAAATTATCAAGGTCGCTCGCTGAGAAGATCGAGCCATCCCGTATCACCTCATCCCTGTCTCCGATTTGGTTTTGGTGTAGCAGAGGAGAAATCCCCTTTTCATCTTCCATAGCTCCGGTTCGTTCGCTACCGGCACAAGGCAGAACAACCGACTAAATCTAGATATCCATTTTACTTATCTCAAAGAGGCAGACATCAAATATTCATCTTTGAGTAACATTCGATCTATATTGTACTTCACAATATCCATATTCATATATGTATTCGTTTTAAAAGTATAAAAAAATGAAAAGAACACTATCCAATCCATTTTCATCCTTAGAAATTTGTGCTTCCGAGGCCCTACTCCTCCTGACCTGTCCTTTCTTCCCGTGCGCACGAGGAGCTCGCCATAGCCGGAACCCAAGTGGCCACCGCGGGAACTGCCGCTGTCCATGGCACCGTTATCCGCCTCAGCTCTCACCGTGACAAATATGGCTTCCTGATGAGCTCCTCGCGCGAACGCGCTCTCCCGCGCTCGATTCCATGGAGTGTACCCACGGTACCGACTTCCGCCGGCTCCTAGCTCGGCCGCTCGGCGTCACTGTTCCGGCCGTCTCCGGCGAAATCAGATCCCGAGTTGAGCCGTCGAGTTTGCCTCGCACCTCTGAAATCTCGCCAGCTGCAGTTCTCGTTTTGGTCCACCCTCGCAGTCGTTTGCCCAGTTCCTATGGCTCCAGAGCCGCGTGTGCTCATCACCGGCGTGCATGCATGCATGCATGCAGCTGATGCAAAGCAGAGCATGCGACCGTGTCCACACAACTAGCTATAGCACTTGTTCGTTCTAGTTCCTCTGCCTGCCATTGGCTTAGTGCTAATCAGTTAATTAACATGATTAGTTTGGCTTAACCAGCTACTGAAACATGGGAGCCAATATGTCCCTATGACATGCGGCCCACTTGTCAGCATAATTAGTCAACTAATTAACCATTGTTTAACCCTAGATAATCGGTATCTGAACAACTAAATATGTTTTTTTAAGTCGATATATGCTTGTCCAGTGGGTTTCACTGGTTACGTTCAAATTCAACCTACTCAGCTGCCTATGTCACAATAATGGGGTTGCACTAGTGCTATGGACAATTAGTAGTTAACTGTGTCAACTAAATGTGGCTATATTAATCCGACTCTAGGTAGCTAATCGAAA
This sequence comes from Stipa capillata, assembly GCA_019208055.1. Taxonomy (NCBI): domain Eukaryota; kingdom Viridiplantae; phylum Streptophyta; class Magnoliopsida; order Poales; family Poaceae; genus Stipa; species Stipa capillata. The sequence continues at coordinate 293,180 of JAGXJF010003149.1, read as the reverse complement.
TCTTGTTAAGAAGAGGTTGTAATGTCCTGGGTCCCCCATCTCAGGATATAAAATCTGAACATGTTAGTAGCCCTTTGTGTATAACATGCATGACCCACATGTCAGTGGCCCTATTTAAAAGCCCGGTTGACTTTGTCAATTTGAAGCTGGGAATCCACATGTCAATCTAAGTGACCAGCTGCACCTAGGTATAAAACATATTTCTCTGAGGTAAAAATAGAAAAATGCTAAAATTGACTAAAACTTGTAAAATTTGTAGAAAATTCATCCTAACTCTAAAATGAAATGAAATTTATATGCAAACTCATGGTTTGACATGTAATATTTAATGGTATAACTTCTATGCATGTTACTATTGTAGAAAATTTTAAAATTGTTGCTATGTTAATAAACCTTGAAAATATAATATGAAACTTAGAAAATTCATAACTTTAATTCTAGGACTCCAAATTGAGTGAAATCAATTGCATTAGTTTTATAATTTTATTTTCCATCTTACTAGATGCATTTCATTCATCATATTATATTTTAATTTCCTTTTATTGATTTATTTTCTCTTTTTGTTGGTTCTTATCAATAGAACCCGGCAAAGAGGGTACGAGCTGACTTTTCGTAGGTCCAGGAATATGATTAACAAGAAAAACAACACCTCACTAAATTTTTATGGTTAATTTTTGCAAGGGTGTTGCTTATGTTTTATTTATGCAAGATTGTATGCTTATGTGGTTAATTATGCTCATGAATAGATTTTCTAGCATGATAGGAGTTGGTTGCTTATCATGACTAGTGGGTCATGATATTTAATATCGACTAACTTAATATAGAACTGAATAAGTGAGCTGTGAGAGCCGGGAACTGATACCACTAGATGGATTGTCAGGTGGTTAGCCTAACGATACCGGTGTCGTTTGATATTTTCCTTCACCCACGGCAAGAGTGTTAGCGATAGAATTTGATAGTCATGGTTGGCCACCATGAACTAACAACTCATGAGAACACTTACTATTTGCAAATTGGGGTGGCTAGTCTTATTCCAAAACGCACTTTAACTCGGGAATTGGGGTGGTTAGCCCTATGCCAAGTGCATGATAAGTCGGGGAGGACATAAGCATGCTAAATTGATTATTTTGGTGGTGATTTTTCACTTGTTTCCAAATCTGAAAATTGGAAAAAATAATTTGTAAATTAAGTGTTTACCTTGATTTAAATGGTTTAATTTTTTATTCTCATGTCTATGCAAGTTATGTTAACTTGGAAATGAATCACTTGTTTATTAATTTATTTATTGTCTTATGTCATTAATTGGAACGAGCACGGTTAAGTCTTGCGAGAACAAAAGTACTCATTGTAATTCGATTCGTAATAATTTTGTGGGTTATCCTTGTATAGGTGAATACTATGATCCTAATTGCTGGTGTTTGCCATCTCGGGTGATTGATGTTGATTTTCGTTGCTAAACTTTATTGTTTGTTGGGGCTTTATTGATCTTCGTGTCATCTTGTTTGTAATAATCACTAATGTACCAGATGTGGCTATGTTATTCATAAATATTTTTTTAGAGTTTGAGTTGTGTTATTACAAGTTGTTAATTGACTCGTTATACACCATGTGTGTATGAATTTGAATTTTATGTGGAAGCATAAAGAGTTAGTGTCAGTCTTGTGTTCCGCTTTGTGTGATTGTCCCGATTGACCCAACAACTATGATGTGTTGGTTGGTTGGGTTAAAGTGTGCGGACTTGTTCTGACTGTTTGGAACTTGTCTCAGACTCCTCTAAAACAATCATACTCAGCCGGGCTTGAGATAGAGACTAAGTTTTTATAATAGAAATTTTAAGTCAGCTTTTATTTGATGTACACCTTTGCTCGACTTGACCAACAATGATAAATCATATGACTTCGTGTGTGTATGGTATGTTAGTTCGATGTAAGACTATTTAACGGTGATAGATCTATATGATTATATATATATAGTATGTTGAATAATCTCCTAGTTATTTAAATAACACCTTAGTCGTACGTCGAATTTAGTCCTGACACGATCGCGGTGCATTTCGTGACAAGAGGACAGCAGCGGTCGTGGTGCATCGCGTGATCATGCCGCGCAGCAAGAGGCGGAGTCACCACGCCGGCGCAGGCACCAGCTCCAGTGCTCCTTGCCACCGACCGCTCCGTACGTTGCAGGGAACCGTACCGCCGCCGCTTCTGCCGATCCTGACAAAGAACCAGGTTTGTCGGGCCGCCGTCGCCTCGTCAGTGACCGACGCACTGCGCAGAGCAGACAAGCGGAAGATGGTGGCCACAGAGGCGGGTTCCCACGTCACAGGCGCCTTTTCGCCTCGGACGCCGGAGAAGACGTATATGCTCAGGACTGTGATTAAGGATGGCATGCACCTAAGTGAACCCCTTCCCCCTAGACCGAATGTAAGCTCAACCGCCGGAGGCGCAAGCCCGCCGTATTAGGCCAGTACACCGTTAGCGAGGAGATGTGGCGCAAGCTGGCTACGCTCGGCGTCACGGCCCCGCGGCTTGTCTACAAGAGGGCTCTGCATACCAGCGACGTCGTCACGAGCTGAGGCGCATGCCCATATTCTGGAAGCTGTCCGGTACGTGCCCGATCACGGAGGTCCTCACGGCAGGAGAGATGACCGCGCGAGCGGCATACTCGCCGGCGGGCTGAAGGTGCCGGCCTTCGACAGCCGCGGGCGGCGGCACGAGCTGAAGTTCCAGAGCCCGCAGCGAGGGCCTGGCCCTTCCGGTTCGCCGGCGCCGGGTGGACGCGTTTTTTGAGGTCTAGCAGCCTGCGGAGCGGAGAGTAGAAAACATACACACAGTTACTCCTTTTTTGAAACATTTGTAAAATGGTCAGCACCAGGGCGCGACAGATCGCCTCCTAGATTTGTTGCGCGATCTTCGCTCTCGACTGCTTCTTCTTTTCCTCCTCATGTCTCTCTTCCTAACCGTTTTTTCTTTCCTAACCGCTTTTTCTTTCTCCCCGCTGCCTCGCCGCCCCCTTCTCTTTCTGTTGCAATATTAGAAATTGATCTACAGACAAGAGACAAAGATTTTTACGTGAAAAACCCTTGCGAGAAAAAACCACGGACGCACGAAGTCGTAATCTCACTATGATGAAAAAAGTATTACAAGCACGAGACCACAGGACGGTCTTTAGGTGTGACTACCGGAGCATATATATATGAGTAATTACAAGAGTCCTTGAAGAACAAGACAACAAGTTGTACTCGGTTACGCCGGTATCAGCGCGAATCCCCACACCGTACGATGCTACGTCTAGCATGATTCGGTGCCGTGTCCAACACGGTAACTGAATTCGGATCACTTTTCAACAATCTCCACCTTGAGCTGAATTCCCTCCAGTAGTCGAAGAAAGTAATGAACTTCTCCAATCAAATAAGCATAAACACCTTGTGCATCAAAGTCACATAGGACTACTAAGTAATACCAACTAAACCTGAGCAAAGCTCAAACTTAGTGGCAGGAACTGGCTTTGTCATCATATCAGCTGGATTATTATGTGACTTTGATATCACCTTGAGCGATGACACTTCGAATAAAGTGATACCTCACATTAATGTGCTTTGTTCTCTCATAGAACATCTGATCTTTTGTAAGGTAAATAACACTCTGACTGTCACAAAATATTGTAGTGCAAGACGTACTTCCACAAAGCTCAGTAAACAAACCTCTTAGCCAAATGGCTTCTTTGCAAGCTTCTGAAATAGCCATATACTTGGCTTCTGTAGTGGACAAGGCGACAGTAACTTGAAGACTTGCTTTCCAGCTAACAGCACATCCTTCAACAGTGAACACATAACCAGTAAGAGATCTTCTTTTATCTAAATCACCAGCAAAATCTGAATCCACATAACCAACAAGTCCATCTCTAGATTTTCTAAACTGTAAACAAGCATTAGAAGTGCCCCTCAAATATCTGAAAATCCATTGAACTGCTTTCCAATGCTCTTTGCTAGGATTAGCCATATATCTACTACAACACTCAATGCATGGGATAAATCAGAGCGAGGCTACAAGATTAGATCTAGAAGACACGATCAAGTTCATCCAAGCCAACCCGCCGAATTCATCGACTCTTCGTCGCCTGCCGCAGCTGATTTGATCTCGCCTCCAATTCCGTCACAAATCGCCGCTCCGAGTCAGAGCAGGCATCGGCGTCAAGTTCGAAGCGAATCAACCGCGGAGGAGGAGCAGTGCTATTTAAATCAAATCAGCAAGAGCAAGGCACCGGAATAGCACGGGCGGATCAACCAGATGCGATACAAAAAAAAGGAACCAAGTCCCGAGGACGCTTCGTGACGTGCAGCACCAGCAAATCAATTTTCCTGATAATTGCTACGTCCACCCAATAAAGCTACCCAGGAAAGTTCTATCTACTCTGTTTTTTTTCTTCTTTGCTGTCCGCATAAAATAATTCTACCAGAATTTTTTTTTATTTTCCGGCTTGCTCTACTTTGTGTACACAAGACTCATCTACCAATGGCTTCTCTGAAATATGATATTCCGCTGTTGGATCGTGACACAAGGTTTTCTCTCTGGCAAGTCAAGATGCGGGCTGTTCTAGCACAGATGGACCTGTATGACGCTCTTTTGGGATTTGACAAGATGCTAGCGGCATGGTCTGCTGATGAGAAGAAACGCAAGGATCGTAAAGTTTTATCTCAAATTCATCTTCATCTATCTAATAATATTCTACATGAGGTTTTAAAGGAGAAGACCATCGCCGCATTGTGGCTAAAGCTAGAGCAAATATGTATGACCAAGGACCTGACCAGCAAGATGCACCTTAAGCAAAAGCTTTATTTACACAAGTTGATGGAAGGCGGATCAGTATTAAACCACCTGACATAATTTAAGGAAATTGTTGCCAACCTCGAATCTATGGAGGTAAAATATGATGATGAAGATTTGGGTCTTATTCTGTTATGCTCTCTGCCCAGTTCATACTCTACTTTTAGAGATACTATTTTATATAGCCGAGATACTCGCACTCTTAATAAAGTTTATGAAGCACTGTATGCTAAAGATATTAGAGATTGATCTAGAGACAAGAGACAAAGATTTTTACGTGAAAAACCCTTGCGGGAAAAAACCACGGACGCATGAAGACGTAATCTCACTATGATAGGAAAAGTATTACAAGCACGAGACCACATGACGGTCTTTAGGTGCGACTACCGGGGCATATATATAGGAGTAATTACAAGAGTCCTTGAAGGACAAGACAACGAGTTGTACTCGGTTATGCCGGTACCAGCGCGAAAACCCACATCGTACGATGCTACGTCTAGCATGATTCGGTGCCGTGTCCAACACGGTAACTGAATTCGGATCACTTTTCAACACTTTCCTATGTCGCCTCACTACTATCCTCTTTCCTTCTTCCTTCCCTTGCTCTGCCTCCTCCCATTCAATCATCAAACCGTCGCTTTTCCCTAGATCTGGCTGGTCCATCACCATCGATGTTGAGACTGGACACCAACATCCCGATCAGACTATCTCTCTAAAGCCTAGGGGTGATGGTGATACCCGTTCAGCGTCAATAAACCTTCGGGGATAGCGGTCACCGTCGCATCACTAATCAGTCATCCTCTCCCCCCTTCTCCTTCCTCCTCCTCCCCTTTCTTCCTCCTTCCTCCTTCCTCCTCCCCCGCTCCTCCTCCCACCACTCATCCTCCCGATCAACGGCACCCGAATGTTCACACGTTAAGACTAATACACGGCCGTTCGGAGAGTAAATTTCTTGTTGTAAAATTTGACACATTTTTTTAATGCTTCAATTTAGATTGGTAGTGCTGATTTACCTCATGCTGGTTATCGGTTCAAATTCGTATCTTAGTACAACTTTTTGCGAGTCTACACCAGTATGGTTTGTGGTGCAATATTTAACGTATCTATTTTGGTAAGAATGTACATAATTTTGATCTTATTTGAGCAAATCCCCGTAGTTGAATAATGCGGTCCTCCGATGAATTTTTGGTTTCGCCTCTGATAGGGCCTAAATAAATTATCCAAGCAATCACGCATGCTTCTTTAATTCAAAGAACAAGAAGTGCAAATATTTGTACAAAATAGATAATTTAGCATAAAAAAAATTTGCATTCGTATTTATGTTTTCTTCCTCAAATCTGTAGATACTAGCCGAAGCAAGTACTGCGGTATGTACAGACAGCTCTTCAACTAAATATCATTTCCTGGGCACTGGCCACTGTATAGATACAAAGGGTACATAAACTACGCTTGTACTTCTCTTACCTTCTATTCATGTCCTGTGACGTATGGATACAAAGAGTATTGCTCACGAGTCACCGCATCAAAAGTTCGGCAAAAGGAAACACGCCGAAATGCAGGATGTTGTCATCAACCTGCTTAACAAGTGAAATGAGCTTAGCTTTCAATTAAGCAATAAAGTAGATGTAATATAGGAGCAACTAGGGCATAATTTCTTACTCTCCCTTTGTTCTAAAAATATAAGCTCCTTCAAGGTGTCTAGACAATCAACCTATATATATCGGAACCATACTGCTGCTAGTGGCATACCCAAAGTAGGAACTTCTCGGGCAAATCTAGACAATCAACCATCTCTCAGCCACATATAGCTGTTATTGAAATTAAGACGCAGAGGGCAAGTCCATTGGGGGTCCATATGCCACCCTACCAGTTTCCACGAGGTCATGGCCACGTTACTCCGTAAGCCAATTATGCGGGCGACATCGCCTGTTTGTTGATCCTTGTTGACATGCAACTTAGGCATCCATAAATACATACAGAAGTATTTTCTCGAGAATTAATTAGCATTTAAGCAGTTGCAGCTCATTTTTGTTATGTTCGTTTTATCAATTGTCTAGCTGTCAGGTATCTCCTCTAAAAAAATCTGGCACCAGTTCTTTGATATTTTCCTTGTGTAACTAATCCTTAGATATTTGTGAATTAGGACAAGAAAACATTTCTCAAGTTGATTGTATGTTCTTATGAAAATGCAACTTTCAATGGTCCACGAATTCCTTAGAGGTGTACAAATGTTTATAGCCATTTAGGTGATACACAAAATGGAAAAAATGGCATATCATATTTACTGACGAGGAATGGAACAAGAAGTAACAACACAGGGTTTAAAGTATTTAATTACCGAGCTAAACATCCTGCTTATTTTGGTAAGCTCATACGGTCACTCCTGGCTCTGGAATGGATCACTTGAACTCACCTCGTTCTTTGCAAACTGTCACAAATCAATGGTCAGATTCAGCACGAAGAAACATAAAATATATCAAGCAGAGGAACAAACCGTTGTTGTTGTTATTGTCGCCATTGTGACGGGTTGACTCGATGGCAGGATGAAGTTGCTCCAGAAAAGATGGTCTGCAGCAGGATCTGCAGGGTTCCAGGTACTTTTCATTGTTGCAGGCATAACAGGGGCCAATGTGTAAGGAGCTCTTTGCACTAGCAACCCATTCATGTTAATGTTAACGGCCGATGTATCATCTCCAGTAGCAGGTACTGAGGCAACAACCTTCCCTTCACCTATTTCTTTGCTGAAAGTACATTCTTCAGATAATTTTGTAGATTTCTCCAAGAAGCTTTTGAAGGCATCAGACTGAGATAAGATACTACACGCAGATAGGCCCACTGAAGAGGGCTTTGAATGAGAACCAAGGCCAAGAGAAGGCAACTTATAGGGCTCGGTCTGTTGCATTGAACTTTCAATAGCTCGGATTTCATCAGCAAGCCCTTCCGCTTTTGATGTATCTGACTGCCGTGTCTTTTTCGGTAGCCACCACCTAATGTAATTTGTTAGATCAATTTTCCTCTCTAAGCCAAAGCTTCCTGCAAATTTCCCATCCAGTGCTATATCCTTGCCTGTAATTTGAATAGGAAAAAACTTGTTACAAAGTAACATAGCATTTTTTGTCACTTCTGTAGTTTGTTAGCTCAAAAGAGAAGTGTAGACGTATAGACGCACCATAACTAACGTTTGTGTAGTCATTGCCAAGTAATTGTCCCAAAGAAGCATCCCATCTGGAATTATGGAGCTGCCTGCATGACAATGTACACTAACATATAAAGCTTAAACAATGCACACGCAGCTTTTTAGTATGTCATGAAACTTCAAATGGAAAATTGTAATATTTCCTGTTACAACATTTGTGATTATGAACTGTACGTTGACGCTGCAGACACCTTACAAAACTCCTTTCCGCATAAGTCCAGTACAGTTTTAGTAGCACCACTAAAAGGATTGGTCTTTAACGCTGACATTTTGTCCGTAGTTCAGAACAATGGATCTTTTTTTCTCGAACACCAGACTAACAGAACAAAATTAAGCTAGTGTTATATCACTTGCGTCTCAGCAATGTGACTTTCCTAAATACGTTGCCTACTTGTATATGGATTGGCCAAGAATTGCCAATGCATCAGCCCGACTCATGATACAAGTGTAAAACTATAGACTTTTTGTACTCATATGAGGCCAAAAGGGCATACATATTCTACGATTGAGGGATTATGTTTGTGCAATTGAGTGATTTTTTGAAGCAATTATGTTTAGTACACGTTGCACAGATATGTTTGCAAAATTGGCTAACTTACAATCTTTATATTCCAAGCTAACCCCAATTTTTCCTAAAAGAGTTACTAAAGTCTAATTAAGACCACCAATATATAAGCTATATTCCTTAAATGAATAAACAACCTGCTAAGCTATCATGGTGCAAAACCACAAATTGTAAACAGAAGCTAATCATATTTTACTTTGCCCAACAGGTTACTGACTTTTACTTTGTAGTTTTACACAGTTGTTCTGCTCTAAAAATTCTGGCAGAAAAGCACAAAGCAGCACAAAAGGTTACTAATTACTAACCAAGACACCAGATGGTACCAAATTCAATAAACCTTTAAGTTGGTAGGCCAGAAATATTTCTAGCAACAAAGCACAATATGATCATATTAAGCAAACATCAACAGTTTGAACAAGTTGGGAATACAATTTTGGGTATGGGGTTGCATCACAAAAGTAAAAGTGAGTAAAACAACTGAAGATAGAAGTAGTTTCCAGTAGTACAGGATATATTTCTCATCACTAACACGTACCTAGGAAGCCCACGATATTTTGGCAATCCCCTAGAAAAGGCACTGCTCTTTCTGCAACACATGCATCTTTCAATCACTGCTTATGAAAATAAAATAATGTACATGCATTATAAAATGCATAATATATACCTCCGAAGAGACACAAGATAGTCCTCCTTGGAGGTCATCTGCATCTCTTCAAGATCTCTTGTATAATCAGAGACCTAAATAAGCAAATACATAATGAACATAAGTCTGCAAAAAATATCACAATTTTCGTTAACTAGTGTGACAATTCAAATGTAATTGGAAACAGTCAATACTTGACACTAGAAATTCATCGTCATATAGGTGTGTAGATACCAAATGAAGGAATGATACGAATGTTTTGTCAATACTCTACAGCAGACATCGGTTTTTCAATTATGGATGAATCTTCTCAAAAGAAGAAATATTTACTCAAGTACAACAGTGGCAAGCAAACACCTATTTCCAAATCGTCACTTTACATCAAATAGCAGAATTTAATAATTGGATTGAAGCATAGACTGGTGGCTACGAGTTCTCGTCTCTCATGCGAATTTAACTCATATACAAAAAAAAGTACTGGTGCAAGCATAATATAGCAGCACCACAATTTGATGGAGTTTTACGAAAATAAAACAATTTGATGGAATTTAACATAAAGGAAAAGAAGGCAGACATTAGAATTCAGAACCATAAAATCTTCTACTTTGTGCTCCTTCAGCACATATATTGTTGGTACTACATTGTATAATAAAAACATGAGGAATTGGAGGCGCTACGCTTGCTCTGAGAACTAGAAATAATAGGAGAAGATATATGTACATCAATCTGATTTTTTACCACTATTAATATGTTCAAAACGAATACAACTCCAGTTTGTAAATACAATGAACATATAATAATTGTCTTACAGTAACGTATAGATTATTAATAGATTACACCACACAATTGCGTAGGATTTCAGGCTAGTTCCATTCAAATTTTGATGATACCCTCTCTAAGATTTGTTTCCTTTTAAGAGTTGTATCTGTAAAATGTAACACAACCAAACCAGATAAGAGAATCATAGAATTGTAGACTATAAAGTTGAGCTGAGGCATCCTATATCCTAATTTTTGTTGTACTTTATGCAAAGTGGACCCTAGACAGCATACACTTCTGAATTCTGTTTCAACAGTTATATCTATAAAAATGTAACCCAACCAAACTAGATAAGAGAATAATATGCGTAAATTGAACTGAGGTATCATGTATCCCAAATTTTGGTAGACTTAATGCAAAGTAGACACGGTACAGTAGACATTTCTGAAATCTAGTAATCAGGTATGGAAGCTTCCAATTTTGAAGTACAAGTAATGTTGCTCAATATTCCTTTGAAGATTGTGTTCCATATAGGATTCTAGGTACACCATTGCTCAATATTCGTAACAAACAGGTTGATTCTCACTCAAAAATGTCAGTTTGATCATTGTGCGCTTCCTGAATTGAATGATTGCATTCAACTGAACTATAGTCTTATTTTAAAAAGCACCGTACAGTCAGTAATTCAAAGTGGAGAACTTATAGGTACCAAAAACAAGAGTAACCATCATTAGCAAATAAGTATAAATTACTCACAGGAAAATTTATTTGTGTCCCAGCTCCCCAGTATTTCAATGCAGCAAGATCATATGCTCTTGCCGCAGCCTCCTCATCATCATATGCACCTACGTTGCACATAGAATGGATGTAGATTAGAAACACCTCAACAACTGTGCATTTTAAAGTTAACGCCAATGCTGCTCCTTACCTAAATATACTGCACGATCAGTGCGTGATGTAGTTTCCCATGCAAAAGAAAAGATGTCATCAAATTAGATTAATGATAACTACACAAAAATAAAATAATAAAAAGCAAACAATGTAAACGTAGTTAACTTTACATTAGGGCATTCCCTGGAGATATGAATCAAATCATGTGCATGATTTAAACAAACTGAGAGATGCAGAAGGTGTAACCCTTCACCTCCAGTAAATGCATGCAGTGGTTATGCCACATTAATTGTTATTTAGTAAAAGGGCGACTGATTCAAGCAAGGGTGAAAAATCATGTTTGAGTGTAGGGGTAGAGATTGAAGAACTCATTATTTAATCAATACTTATATTCTTGATGTTTAGAGAACTGAAGCCAAATGTCCCATGCAATATAACGAAGTTAATATGGAGAAGTTCGCATAGATGCCAAATTTTTCAAAGCATTTACAATAGCTCCTACTCTGCATTGGGCATACAATAATTGTGTACCTTGTTTCCCTTTTTTGTTCTGATTCTGATTCCACGTGCTTTTGTCCCAAAGGTGAGCCTCATATCGCCCCGTCCATCTATGCCTATTGATGCAACATTAAACTCGGTAATAAATCAAATGCATACATGTATAATAAGGAAGAACAAAAAGATAAATGTTCAAATTAAAACAAAGTTAAGACAGTAAGTCTGTCAGAGGCAGCAAGCTAGTAAAATTGCAGATAGCATCACAACGATTACTCTAGGCTCAGATTCAGAAAATTATGGATAGTCTGGTGACTTGGAAGGTCAACTTTCAGTCACTCATCAACAAGGTGGGTGCCAGGCTCGCTAGTTGGAAGGGGCAGAATGTATCAAGGGCCGGTGGGGTTGCCCTCACAAAGTCTGTCTTCTCAGCACCTGTCACTTACCACTTGACGGTGCTCCCCCTACCAAAGCGGGCCCGAATGAAGATTGACAGATTCAGAGGGGCTCGGGTGTTTCTAAACTTGAGAAGTTCGGTAGGGCCCTACGGCTGAGATGGCTATAGTACCAATGGACTGATCCACAAAGGCCATAGGCAGGCACTCAGCTACCCCGCGATGACTCCAACATGGCTCTTTCCCGGACTTCTACTGTGACAACTGAGGGAGACAGCCAGAAGACGCTTTTCTAGCATGACATCTGGATTGGAGGCATGGCGCTCAAGAATAGGCCCCCCCTGCTCTTCAAGATTGCGACTAGAAAAAATAGATCGGTCTAGAGGGAGCTAAAAAATGGCATTCGGGTTACCATGGTGGCTGGGCTAAACACCCCACAACAGTTAGCTGAGTTTCTGGACCTTTGGGGCCTTCTTCATGATGTGCTCCTAGACCCGTAGACTTCAAACTCAATCGCCGGAAGATGGAATGGGAAGGTTGAATACTCGGCCAAGTCTGCCTATGTCATGCAGTCCCAAGGATGTTCCCCTCCATTCAACCCTCCAAGATTTGGAAGGTTCTCCTGGTTGGTGCTGCACGGTAAGATTCGGACTGTGGATTCACTCGCCCGCCAAGGCTATCACTCGACCCCCTCTGCCACCTTTGTGGTTTGGCACCGGAAACACTGACGCACTTCTGCAAAGAATGCATCTTCACCAACACGGTTTTGTTCCCGGTTTGCTCCTGGAATGGTATCGTGACCACGCCGGTATGCGACTTCACTTCGACGGATGAGTGGTGGTACAAGGCCATGGGGGCGGTTGCAAAGGAAAACAAACGTTTTTCAGTGGGTGCCTTCTTTACACCTGGTGGAATGCATGGAAAGAAAGAAACAGGCTAATTTTTAGCAATACGAGACTCTCGGTGACAGAAATGGCATATTTGGCGCATGACGATATTGCATTGAGATCGCTAGCGGTTCAGCCACACATTGGCAGTAGCATTTCTAGTGGGGAGTACTCAGTTTACTTTTTCTAAGGTTCCTGCCCTTGTTCCCTCTAAAACGGAGCCATCATGTACACAAACTCTTATTCCGCTAATTGAGTGGGCAGTGCTCTAGTTTTTCCTAAAAGAATGCGGATAGTGTGGAGGATATGAAGATATATGCAATTCAATATGCTTTAGAGTAAGAAGGATAAACCATTGTCTACTTCCAACTCTTACGATGAAATTACTTTAGAAGGATTGAATCCTTCCTTGGAAGTATGCAATCGGTCCTCAATAAATAACACCAACGGACCATTTCATAACACATGTCAACCATAAAACTCTTTTGGAACACTATAACCCCACGTAGCTCCCAATTTGTTATATGAGATCAACTGTGGTTCTTCACAGAAGGATCGCCGAGCAATATGAGCACTAAATAGCATCCAGTGATTCAGCGATTAACATAAAGTATTCCAAAGTGCCGAACACGTTGTGCTGAAGACTGCCGAAGCTAAGGATCTAGAACATACAACTGAACTCGCAGATCGAATCGCGGACAGCACACGACAAGCCCAGATAAACGGAGTTAGCACCAGAGATCAAACCAATCGTGCAGTCGAAACGCATACGAGAAAGTTAGTAGCGGTCTGAACCTCCAACCGTGCTTGTCCGCGAACCGAAAACATGTAGCAGCATCGGAGAGGAGCGACCGGGCCAGAGGCCGCACGTACCGGGTGACCCCGCGGTAGATGGAGCTGCGCTTCCCCGCGGCGCAGGGCGTCATGCGGCTGATGCGCTCCTTCGCCGTGCAGACGCGCTCCTTCCGCGCTGTCGCGGGCCTCCTGGGCGCCTGCTCTGCCACAGCCGCGCCGAACGCCGGCTCCTCGCCTCCCCCCGCCGCCACCGCCACGGTCTCCAGCTTCTGCAGCCCCGCGTCGGCCGCGGCGGGGTTGGAGGAGGCCATGGCGCGGCCGCCGTACAGCACCCTCCGGCGGATCGATCGGTGGGAGCCGAGCCGAACCGACGCGACGAGGAGGACCGGGGGAGTGCTCGCGAAGTATGAAGGGTGACCGTTTGGGGGCGGTCGTTGGTGGTGATGGTGGTGGGATTTCAAATGGGAGATGGGATAGGGTGGTGGGGAGGTAGAGGAGGAGGAGGCGGAGCAGACATGGATGGGGACGAGTGGAGCCCAGTGGGCCGGCACAGGGGGAACAGCGGCAGGCGGGCACCAGGGGAATCCGAGAATGCGCGGGACTGATGGATGGGGAGAGCTGAGTTGAGAGCGAGAGAGAGGCCCGGCGCCCCGGCCGGCCCGGGCTCGGAAAGGGACAGCAGCCGCGCCGCAGCGGATTGCGGTTCGTCCGGCCCGTCGTCGCTTCCTGGAACGGCAACTGCGGTTCTCGAAAGAGAAAAGAAAAATTCGAACCCGACGGAGGGTTTCGTTCCTGGCGCGTTGGTATCTGGCAGAAGGCACGTTGTTCGGTCGATGCAACACCAGACATGAATTGAGCCGCGATCATTGCTTCCAGACCGTTAACCATCATATATCCCACGCCGGATGCAGTGGATCATTGACTCTGGATCGGCTTGGTTCATGAGAGGACATAGTATTGTACTAACAATTGAAGACAGGAGTACTGCATATCTCTCGATAGCTCTGTAAACTATGTCGTACTCAATTCACGTCAACTTAAGCCGTTAAGGCGTATATCTTGATCGCATTGCTTCGGGAGGCTGGCTCTCACGACATTACTTGAGGCTCGCAGCTCAGTCTGGACTCAGCAAGACTCAGATCGATTTGTAGACGCAATGAGCCGAGTTCGAGTCTTCTTCTCAAGCTTGCCAAGCTGAACTCAGAAAGCTGACGAGCAACTCATGGGCTCGGTGCATCCCTTTCCTCCACGTGCGGCTCACCACACCTCACCACCCCCATTGAACGACATGGGCCACCTGGCGCCTGCAAATCAGCACCGCCGTGACACCACCTAGCCCCCTCGCCGGACCGCCGCGAAGTTCCACTCACCGGCCCACCATCTGCCTCTTCTGCCCCGTCGAAACAAGGCTACAAGGGGCCACAGCCCTAGCACCCAAGCAGCTAGGCAGGCCCCATGGTCAAATCTACGCATCACCACCGCTAGATCCGCCATGACCCGACCTTCTGATGCCTGCCGTGACCGCCTCCAACGTGGCACCAGATGCCCGCCCGCGTCACCCTCGACAATGCCAGGCGAAGCCTACCACACGCCAGGCCGCAGAGCACCAAGCACCGTTCGCTGCGCCTGCCGCACAGCCCGATCCGGTCGCCGCACCCATGACCCCGAGGCCGAGCACCACTTCGGCACCGGATCCGCCGCCTCAAGCTCCTCCACCACGCCTCGCTAGCAAGTGTTGGGCCCCCGCCGCACCTTGCCTAACAGCCCACCACTATAGCCCGAGGCCACCACCTCAGCGTCCCACGCCGCCATGGACCACCCATATGGAGGCTCGTTGCGGCTCGGCGGAGAAGCTGCAGTGTCCGGTGGTTGGCGGAGGAGCGGTGGCATCTAGCTGTCGGCGGAGGAGCGGCGGCGTCTAGCTGTCGGCGGAGGAGCGGCGGCGTCCAGCTGTCGGCAGAGGAGTTGTAGTGTCCGGTGGTCGTCGAAGCAATAGCGTTGTGGTTGTCAACGGAGGAGAGGCATCGTCCGGGGATTGGAGGAGGAGCAGCGACAGCACGCCCACCCTAACCCTAGTCGCGGGGGTTGAGAGTGAGAGACAGATGGATCGAGTGAGGAGAGCAAGCTGCCGGCCATCGGGAGTGAGAGGGAGTGAATTTGGCTCTAGGTCAACTCTGGAGGCCCGGCTCTTGAGCCCCGGCTTGAGCTTAGGCCGAGCCTGAGCCAAGTCGTGGCTCATTTCCAAAATTAACTATGCATCGGTACCACCGCCTCCTCCTAGATCTGTTGCCGTCGCACGCAAGTTCGCTGTTGGAGGGCTCACACATAGCGTTGATGACGTCCACACTCGGTCATCAGTCCTTCACGCCCTGACCCTGCTGGAGATGGGGCAAGCTATAACCACGCGCTGGATCCACGCAGTGGCTAGTAGGGGAGATAGGCGTTGTGCGGCACCCTTGCACATGAACAGCGAGAGGGTGAGCAGACAACACTTCTCAGACCTAAATGGTCCTGACGATGAGGAGAACACAACCTTCAAGTATGCTTTGAGGATCAATGCCCCCAACGGACAAAGTGAGCATCTAGCAAGGCAAAGAAGCCAAAGACCGTCATCTGCCCCTTACAGCAGAGAGAGACCATGATCTGCCCCTTGTAGCAGGAGGCTATTGTGCACAGGATTGCAGTAGGTTGTTGCTGCTTGCCGCTGGTGATCAGTGTTTCCAAGAAGGCCATGCAAGTAGCGAGTTCCTACCTGGTCCGTAGCGCCTAGGATCAAAACTTTGTACGCGGTGAGGGGCTTGATGTTGTGGCTAGATCCATCAAACACACGCAAATACAAGTAAGAACACAAATGATTTTGGTGCTACTCAATCTGTAGTTTTTCTAGTCTTTTCTCCTAATAATATAGACATCCTAGATTACACGTAAACCAACTAGGTTTAGGACTTTTAACCTACTTAGAACATGATTTACAACTTTCTTGTCCAACACAACCAGGAAAATTCTAATCCAACACGATGCTCACTCCGGCTCAGATTTACAAAACCTATAAGTAACAGGCTTAAGTTCAATAAACCACCCCCTAAGCTTGTTGCATGGATCTCACTTCAACAATGTTGAGTTTCTGTCTCATCTCTATGAATTTGACCCACCCGAGTGCCTTAGTGAGGATGTCGGCAGCTGCACATTAGTGCTGACATGATCAATGTCCACCTTGCCGTCGTCGATGCATTCACGAATAAAATGAAACTGCGTGTCAATGTGCTTACTCCGTTTGTGATGCATCGGATTCTTGCTTAATGTGATGGCTGACTTGTTATCAACCAAGAGCCCCACCTTCATTGATGCACACCCAATGAGCTCACTGTACAACCGGCTGAGCCAAACTCCCTGGCATGCCATATTGCCGCTGCAATGTATTCCGCCTTGCAAGACATCGCCTACGCAGCAACTTTTTGTTTTTAAGATGTCCATGTTTTCACGCTTGACCCGAGAAGGAATGCCACCCCTAGTGCTATTGGGATCGTCGATGTCCCTAGCCCTAGCGAGGTCACTGTCGCTAAAACCCACTAGCTCGGGCTCTGTACTGCCCATCTTCTTCTAACAGCAACCATAGCCCGTCGTGCCGCTGATGTAGTGTAGAACCTGCTTCACTGCCGCCCAATGTGATGCTCCCAGTGCCTCCATGAACCTGCTCACGATCTCCACTGCGTAGGCGATGTCTGGTCTCGTGTTGTAGAGGTAGCGTAAACTTCCAATGATGCTCGGGTACTGTGTCACATCCACTGCGGCCCCGCATCCTTCTTGCTCAATGTCAGCCAATTCTCGATCAGCGTATGGCACGCATTGCACCTTGTCATGCCAGCTGCCTCGAGGATCTTGCCTACATGAGCTCTCTAACAGTGAGTAATCTCCCCTTTGCCTTGACCTCAATCCCAAGATAATAGCTCAAGAGACCAAGGTCGAACAAACGATGCATCGGCTCCTTGAACATGGTGATGTCGTTGATGCGGGTCCCGATGATGATCAAGTCATCGATGTAGGTGCCTACAAGCAACGTTGACGTGCCACTGGACTTCCTATACGTGGCGTGTTCCAGCATGCTGTGCTCGAATCCAAGCGAAATGAGTGATGCGTCCAGCTTGGCATTCCATGCGTGCGGTGCATAACTCAGACCGTATAACACCTTGTGTAGTTTGAGCACAATGTGCTCATTGTCGCATTGACAAATCCTAGTGGTTGGTGCACGTACACCACTTTAGCAAGGTCTCTATTTAGAAACGCCGACTTGACGTCCATGTGTTGCACCTCTCATCTGCCATGAGTGGCGAGTGCCAGTAAGAGCCACACTGTTTCCATACACTCCACTAGTGCAAAAACTTCGTCGAAGTCCACCCCTATCGCTAAGTGTATCCTTTTGCGATGAGGTGTGCCTTGTGCTTTACCACCTTGTCTGCACGGTCCTTCTTTACCTTGAAGACCCATTTGAGCCCTATGGCTTTGTCTCCCATCGGGAGTGTGGCGAGCTCCCACATGCCATTGCTACGGATGGAGGCTAGCTCATCGTTCATCACGCGCTTCCAGCACGTTTCACCCAACGCTTCCTCCACGCACGATGGCTCCTCTGCTGCCAAGAGGCAAAGCCCAGCCAACTCGTCGTCTGCCTCCTCGGTGGTGTCATAGATGTTCAATAGTTTGCGGTAGTGGTATTGCCAAGGGTCGTCGTTGATGCCGAGAGTTTCATCATGGGTTGGCGGTGTAGTCCACTCAACAACCATGCGAGCAGGCGCTGGTGTCTGGGGTGATGTGGGCGATATGAACAAAGATGTCAACTCTGGCCGAACAGTCTGGCGGCCAGAGGACTGGCCTGACCGGCTAGGCAAGGCGGTCTAATCGAGGTTGATGTTGGTGTTGATGCCGATGCTGCTCGCGTACCCTCGCTTGGCACGCTTTGCTGTTCTGTGAGATATTCCACGATGAATGTGTCATTTGGGCTCAAGACGCCGTCGAGCAATGCCCGGTCACACCTCTGATGCTCCTCGAACGTGGCTTCATGGACGACATGGAGCTTCCTCGACACTGAATCAAGAACCCAGTACGCTTTTGCTCCTTCCTCATGGCCGATGAAGACCATTGGTGTTGAGCGATCCACCAGCTTGGCATGCGTAGATGGAACATTTTTGGCTTTCTGTTGTGCCACACCTCCTATGGTGTTTTTCCATCCAAGCTTCTCGTTGGCGAACGGTTTAGGACGTACACTACAGTTTTCACTGCCTCTCCCCAAAATGTGACTGGCATGCGCATACTTTTCAGCAGGCAACGACCCATCTCCATCACAGTTTGGTTGTGGCGCTCGACAATGTCACTCAGGATATTTATAAAGTGTGTATTTTTTATTTGGATTTTTATCTAAATTAATTCAAATGTTTTCAATTAATTTAGAGAGTAAAGAGGGAGATATTTAATTATCTAAACTTATTATTTTGGATTGTACACTTGAAAATATATTTTTTGGATTATTTATGCCCAAATTGATATATGAAAATTTTCCTGTAATTTTCAGATAGTCTTCGGTATTTACTTTGCATTTATCTTCATTCCTGCCTTTTATTTATTCTGAAATATATATTTTTAGAACCTTGCTAGGCCAAACGGGCCTTTTCCTCTCCCCGCGCGGCCCACTTCTCCCTTCCCCGCTCGGCCCACCAGCCTCTCTCCTCACCTGGGTCGCGCGCCGGCGGCCCACTTCGTTCCGCCACTAGAGCTGGGCCATAGCCCAATGGCCAGCCTTGGCCTGCTCCCGCCTCCTAGGCCCGCCTGGGCCTTGTGCGCTGCCTGGGCCGCGCTCTGGCTGGCAGGCTGCTGCCACGCACGGCTTGTGCGGGCCTGCCAGTGGCGCCGGCACAGGTTGCCGAGGCCGCGTTGCGCTCGGCGCAGAATCCGCGCGCCGTTGGGTGCCCGTGTTCCACACGGCGCCGTAGTCGCCCCTGTCATCTATAAAGGGCCAATTCCCAGATCATTTTCTTTCTTTTTTCTCCCTGGCTGCCGTCCTCTTTCCCCTATACCCCATCTAAGCAAACCGATCTACAAGCTGCAGCAGCCGTCGTTGCTTCGTCGTCGCCGCCGGATCATCGCTTGTCCACCGTTTATCCGTGAGCACCTCTCCTCCCCTCCCAATCTCTTTTCTCCTCTGTGATTTCCTTAGCCGAGCCATGCATGCAAGTAGAATAGCAATGCAGCCCATGCATGCATGCTTGATACATCATCAATGATGGATCCAGTACACAACATGCATGTCTTTTTCTCGCTCTTTTCTATTAAACCAACCAATCCTTTACAAAAGCTTAGATCTTAGCAATAAAACAGATCTACTAGAACCCACGAGCCCTCTGGTCAAATATGATCGCTAGTTTTTAATTTATTCAAATTTGCACAAATTTTGGCCAACTTTCAATTTAACTTTATACTAAATGAAAAATTTAAAAATATTTTATTTTTCATATAACACTAGCATGTGTAAGAGGCACCCTGAATTTTCCCATAATTTTAGGAACTATAAGTGATTTTATTTAATTATTTTGTCTCTATTTTAATTAATAAAATACAAATACTTTCTTTTTTTGTAATTTAATTATTTTTAGGATATTATTTTTGTTAAATTTTCATCACTGTTTCATCATGTTTATAATTAGTATATCATTTAGCAATATTGTTCGCACACCATATATATAGCCACGTGGTCATTTTTTCTATTAATTAATATTTTGTTGTAATCTCCGTTAACAGATATATTTTTAGATGTTGTATAATTAATACCTATGCAATATGACTAGGTATTTTATCGCATAACTTGCTACGGTAACATAAATTGCAATTTATTCCTAATGTCAAAAGTTCATAGATGTTACTAACTTTATCTAATCGGTACAACTTTAACATGGCCATGTACTTAGTATCATGCCTATGGCTTGCTTTACCTTTTGTATGATTTTTTAGCACAATTAAATTTTATGTTGTTAGTAGATAATTATTCTTAAAATTAGTATTCTTAATTAAATAATCCGGATAATGTTGTTCTCTTAACGAAGAAAATAATAAAGATATTATTTTCTGTTAATATTAATGTACCATGTTGCTCGGCTGCGCGATGCTCGAGGTGGGGTTGACGGGGAAGGCGGTGAGGAGGAGCAAGGGAGCTGGGCGGTGGGGAGAGGAGGTGGGCATCGCGCTCAGCGCTGGAGGTCGGCCTGGCGCTCGGGATGGGGGCGGACGGGGAAGGGCGGTGAGGAGGAGTAACAGGGGAGGTGGGCGGTGGGAAGATGGTGGGGAGATGGAGATGGAGGTGGACGGTGGGGTGATGGAGGTGGAGGTCGGCGTGGTGGTCGGTGCTGGAGGAGGAGCAGCAAGCCGATGGGAGGCAGCGAGGGAGAAGGTGGAGGCGGCGGGGAGAAAGTGAGGAGGGGCCGGTGTGTTTATGTTGCTGGAGATGGAGAATTGGGGAGGAGGAGGATTGGAGAGGGAGAGAGAGAGAGAGGGAGAGGGGGAGAGAGAGAGAGAGAGAAATATAACAGTTCAAGTATAGTGGTTAGAAATATTTTGTTAGATACAAAATATTAATAAAATATAGGTAAGAGAAATATAGGGAACGAGATTTAGGGAATGGGTTGAAGCGCGAGGTAAAATAGGGAATGAATCTTTTAAGGAGGTTCTCTATATGAAGATATAGGGAACCAATTATAGGGAAATGGTTGGAGTTGCTCTCAGATGTGTAAAATAGAAAATAAGAAATTTGCAGCAGAAATAATTCACTTGCCTGAGGCCGGTCTTGAGCTTGTTACCAAATGCTCTGCTCCTACAGTCATTCCGTCCACACACGCAAACACCGACACTATCTGAGTACACGAGCTCCCATCTCTACCACTCACATCCCGCCGATGAGGTCCCGGGACTCGGGGAACTTCGGGAAGACGTAGAAGCAGATAAACAAAATTAGGTCTTCTAGAAAAAATTAGACAAAAAGATAAATCTCTAAATGCTGTTTTGATTCCATTAGTTCCGTTGAGCAAGAAATCCTAATATAAATTATCGCTAATAGCGTGTCAAATTTGGAAGGAAAATTTTGGCTAATCGCGTGTCTCTTTTTGCAGTGAAAATTTCTCTACTCGTGCACCAGATTTGCATGCAAATCGCCAAGCAGTTTCATTTGCCATGCATGCATGCTTCTTTCCATTGGTTATCGTGGCTGACTACGGCACATGCTAATCAGGATTACTCGCGTGATGAGCGCAGTAAATAGGGGTACTTTAGGATGTCTCGTGCCTACATTGGTTTTTGAGCGTGAGAGAAATATGCTTTAGATTGATAGACGAAGGGAGTATAATTTATAATTTTTTATGATTATAATTTATTGAGACGTGCGTTACACGTGCACGCTTACTAGTTTATTACTATTATACAGTTACAACCCCTCTTTTGGAGACCCCAAATTAAGGACATCTTAGGGTTAAAACCCTATTCCAACCTTCGATGCAATTTGTCCGTCGTTGATTTACACCTTTCTTTTACAGCCGGATCTTATGTTGGAGTGGTTATTTATTTTTTGGTTCGCTTTAATTTGCATTACGACGATTAGGGAGTGATGGCACTGACGCTGGACCCAACTTCGACGATCAGTAGCTCAACAATGAAGGCATGACCCCTATTTCTTTATCATGTTGATCCTATATTTTCAAAGTTATTATATTTTATTGTTTATAAATATGCATGTTGTTTATTCCCATAGCTAGCGTGTTAATGGACACACTTTTACCATATCCACTTGTCGCCCTTTTACCTGATATATCCTGAGTAGATTATTTTAATTTCATAATAGAGTAGAGATATGCTTAGCCATGCTTAATCATCCCTAGGATGCTTTTGACTTGCCTCCTCCAAGGAACGTTCTTCGGATCAATGATGCTATTATTGAAAATTATTGTTAAGCTCACTGAGCTGGGCCGGATGCCTATTAATATCTCCCTCTCTCTATTCTTTCATCTCTACTCTAGGTGAAACTTGCCATCTAAAAGGTGTGGGCGGCAGTTGGATCATGTTTGAAGTAGCAATTGGCTGCCGGTATTGAATAAGGCCAAAGTCTTGAATTGAAGAAGTGTGAAAATATTACAACCACATGTTATATGGGCACTGGGTTGTTTAAGTAGGTTAGTCGAGTCTTGATGTCGACATTGCTGTATCACAAAAGGGTAGACGTAGCTACGAAGACCTCGGCACCAATAGGGGCCACGCTGGATAAGTTGGTATACACTCCTCCGTGTCAAAACCTAGTGGGCATGTTGCACCGGGAAGAGATTAACTAAAAGACCTCGTCACAATTGCCATATCAGTACACCGATGGTTGTGTACTACATCAGCGACGACTAGTGGCAACAAGATGAGATTGTGTCATGTGGGTAAAGTGTACAACATTTGCAAAACTAATCAATTAACTGTAGCCACGGTCATGAATGACATAAAAATCATTCTTGATGAAAATGACATATATTTCTCCCCCTTGCTATTTCCTTCTACCCTGGTTCTGAAAATGTGAATAGGTTCTTAGAACCTATGGACGAGTCTAGGTCGAATGCCTTACTCGTATGTGTTGGTCGTGGACCCTGACATCTATGAGAAATACCCCTGAGATAAAAACATAATTTTACATCAAAGCCACCTTTGAAATTATCATAGTACTTATAACCACAAATTGCTTTTACGCAAAATAGCCATACAACTTTTCTTTGCAGCCTCATATACATTGGTTAAGATATTTTCTTATGAGGGGGCACACTGAGTATGCGAAGTACTCATCGACATGTCTCGTTATGATGGTGGATAGATGACTACGCTACAGAAGATGCCGGCGATGACTACTACTATGATGAACCCGAGGAGTGAGGTCGCGTGAACTCTGTCGACTGCCTGTGGCTGAAATACAGCCTTTCAGTTTATCACTTTCTTTCATAATTTGTAATGGTCATGTGACCAAATAATCTATTAAAGTCATGTGGCTTCTATTGTCAAGACTATGTTGTAACAAATATGATAGGATAATATTATCATTTCAACTGTGTTCATCTGCTTGATCCTGGACTGATGATGATACACAGATGGGGGTCTAGAAGTTAAGTCCGTACTCTCACAGCCTCATCCTTGGATTTGAGCACCTCGAGCCACATGAACCTGTTGTAGTCATCAACTATCAACAAAAAAATATATGTTACCTCCTACCATTGCTAGTGAGATCGAGTTACAGAGGTCGTTGTGGACAAGCTCTAGTTCATGCTCGATACGGTACGTCGAGGTCTGTGGGAATGGTGTGCGATGCTGCTTTCCGAGAGCGCACCCATCATAGAATTGTTTGACATGATTGATCGGTGGTACTCCATCTGTCATGCCCTTCAATGCTAAGACCTGCAGCACGCGGAAGTTCATATGGCCATAGCATGCATGCCACCTCCATGCCGTGTCGTCAGTCTTCGAGAGCAAACATATAGGCACTGCCAGGTTCAGTGACAGTGTACAGCCTGTTCCTGGACCGCCGTACCCATGCTAAGGGTGTTCATCCGCAATCGAATAAGCATATCTCGCCATTCTCGATGACGACCTTGTAGCCAGCTTCATCCAACTTGCCCAAGTTGATGATGTTGCTGCGTAACCATGGTATATACTATACATCGTTGAGCACCCTGTGCTCCATGTTTTTGCAGTCGAACATCACCAAGCCGCAGCCGCAAATGTCAATTACTGAGTCGTCACCAAAGTTAACCATGCCATTCACGCTTTTATCGATAGATGTGAACATTGCCCTCGAGCTCGTCATGTGATTACTTGCTCCCGTGTCGAGGTACCACACCCCCTACCGGCGTCAATGGGAATTACCCGCTCTTTGTTGAGGTGGACCTCATGCGTCGTAGCGGCCGTAGGACTGCACATCCAAGCGAGCAGAAGTGACAGTGGGTCATCACTGGTCTTTGTCAGGTGAGCTTCCTCCAGCTTCTTCTAGCGGCAGTCATGGGCCCACTGACCTAACTTGCTGTAGTAATGACACTTATCCTTCACGGCATCGTGCCCACCATTCTCCCAACTTTGTGTGGACCGTTGTTCTTGACGCGGTTGCGCTCGCCACTAGCGTGTCGTTTTGCATTGCCGCTGCCGTTGCTGCTTGACAAGGCTTTGCTACCCTGACGTTGCTTTCAATGTGCATCCGACTCCTCAGTGAGGAGTAAGCGATTACCTGACCCGCCAATATCATCCTGCGCAATGTGCTCCTCGATAGCACGGAGGTGCTCGGTGAGCTCCTCGATCGTCAGTGTCCTAAGGTTGAGCAGAGTCTCTATGGTGATCGCTACCTGCGAGTATCGCTTGGGGACTACTCGCAGGAATTTCTTGACGACCTTATCGTCCTCGATAGCATCGCCGAGGGTGCGTAGGTTTTTGATGAGACTGGTGATGTGCATACTGAACGCATCAATTGATTCCTCATCCTTGAACACGAGTGCCTCGAACTTAGTTGGCAGCTTTTGTGTGGCCTCGCGGACACGGTCCACGCCCAGCCGCATCAGCTTGATAGCATCCCATCCCTCCTTGGTCGTTTCCTTTATGGTGATTGCATCAAGCATGTCGGCTAGCACGATATGCAAGGGCTAGCTTGTCGTCGCAGAAGTTGACGGTGCCAATGTCGACTGCTTCTCATGGACCCTGGGCCTGTAGGTTGATGCGCATGATTAGTGACCACTCGATGTAGTTGGTCATCGTTAGTGTCGGGTAGACAACCGATCCACTAGCAATCTCCTTCATGATGTGCTCCTAGACCATCGGTTCACGGCTGCCTCACATTGTCCTACTCCTACCGCATCACTGTGATGGAGGAGTGAGCGAGTGATCCTGCGAGCGGGATCCGTTGTTGTTGTTGGCCATGATCACATAACTGTAGACGCTCTGATAACATTTGTGGTGGCAATACGTAACAGGCTTAAGTTCAACAGTTGAGGTGTCCCTAGGTGAGGATGAGGAGATTGAGCCATGAGAATGCCATCTTACCAAAGAACCCAGTGGTGGAGAAGGGTGTCTACGACCTCCCAACCGCATCGTGGCTGCCATCTCTAGCCGAGGCACAGCCAGTAGCATAAGATGGAAAATATGAGGACGATGCGAGTGACGAGAAAATAAGCGAGAAAGTGAGAGGAGGAAGAGTAATTTACCAAAGAGGCATGTGAAAGTGTAAAAGAGGCAGATCTTGTGACTTAGTCCCTCGGTCCAAACAACCAATTGTTTAGATGCACACCAAAATTGCACTAGGAACCCTTAATCTAAACACATAGGAATTTTTTTTCTTTTTGCTATATCTACCTGTCTTGAACTAAATTTTGGCATAGTTATTTTATCAAATAATATGCTTGTAATCCAAACATACATTTACATTACATTTAGTCATGCCTAGTTTTGGTAGTCACTATGATAACTACAAAGAAAATTATATGATAACTATAAAGAAAATATCCAATAACTAATTATTTTAATAAGTACACAATGAAATCCTGAGAACTATGGAGATGGTCGTCTGATAGCTAAAGAATAAACCATGTGACAACTATAGAGAGAATGACATGCTGACTAGAGGAAACTTGTCGGATAACTGATGGTCTATAACCATTAACTAATGATTTTCATAGTTATGCAGTACTGTTCTGATAACTACGGACATAATTTCTAATAACTAGAGTAAAAATGATTGATAATTACACACCAACACCATGATACTCCATCCATTCAAAAATATAAGGCCTATATTTTTTAAGATCTTGTTCAAGGGTATAAGCCTTGCATATATATATATTTAATGAGATTTTTTTCATTTTGCCATTATTTATCTTTCTTTCTCTTCAACATTTATGACTAGACATCCAAACTAATTTATCTCTCTCTTGTTCCCAAGACACTAAAATCATGGATAGCATGGTCATTTCCCTTTAGAATATATTCTCTTGGTTTCATATTCTCTTGATTCCTGTGCTAAATAAAAATAGGCCTTGAAAATTGAACAGAGGAGTACGTATTATCTTTTAGAGTGCCTAGTATATATTTTGGATTCGTGTTAGGGTCAGGGTTTTAGGGTTACATTTTAGGGTCAGTGTGATTTGATAGGTTTCTATTATGATGCTATTGTAACTATACAACAAAGTTTACATAAACACTTTCCAAATAGGTTCATCATTCTGAAATTATATGATATCTGTATCGCTACATCCATATTGCATGACACTACAGAGTAGTAACTATATGATAACTTCTGAGAAAATTATTGGAAGATGCAATGTTTCCTTCGTACAAGTCAAGACAAAGAGGAGGGATTGGGGCAGTCTCGTGTTGGGCCCCACAAACTAGCAATAACAAGAGAAACTGACGGCATCACGAACGCTGGCATTTATAGTCGTGTGTGATCTAGCAAGTCGAGGGCGCATAGATAAACACTGAAAACATATCTAGGCAACACACATGAACGTACCTGGACAATTCTTGCAGTCACATGCTCGAGAGGGAGGCGGACAAGGAATATTTTTTTGAGTTGGGATTTTGGGTTTTAGGTGTTCATGTTTTACGGAAGCAAAGATGTTTAGGGACCTTTCTGGTAAGCCGATAGGTGCATGTAGTAATTTCAGCAGAATTAGCCCATTGCTCTCTAGGTAACGTGGAAAAGCAATAAGTGAATATTTGACGGCACACATAAGCACATGGGCATGGATGGCTGTCGAATGGAAGGAAAGGAAATAGTATAGATAGAGAAATGACAGAAAAACAGCCCCGCGCATGGGAGCTTGGACAGTGTGGTGCGGATAGAAAAATATTTATTTAAAACTATTTTGGATATGGTCACTCAATGGTTATGTCCGTGCTATTATACATCCTAAATCATGACGTTATACCACCCCCCAAAATTTTGCAAAGCTTTGGGGTCCTTTTCTTTTCAAATAGTGTACTATATGGTGATATTATATTAAGGCCCTGTTTGGTTGGGCTGTTGGGGGAGCTTTTCCCTTCCAACAGCCACAGCTGAACCAAAGGACCGGCTTCGGGAGAGCTTTTGCAAACGGCGGCTTCGGCGTTGAAGTGGAGAAAGGAGCGATTGCGGGAAGCCGCCTTGGGCCAGCTTCCCGCAATCTCCCGTGCGACGAAACCGAGATCCCCGTGCCTCCGAGCAGCTCCACGGGCGAGCGGATCCGCCGGCCTCACCTTCCCCGCATCCTCCGCCTTCCCCGCCTCCTCCGACGCCCCCGCCTCCTCCGCCTTCCCCGTCTCCTCCGCCGTCCCCGCCTCCTCTGCCGTCCCCGCCTTCCCCGCCTCCTCCGACGGCCCCGCCTCCTCCGCCTTCCTCGCCTCCTCCGCCGTCCCCGCCTCCTCCGCAGCGACGGCACCGCCACCGACCGGAGGAGCCAGAGAGGAGCCGGAGGGGAGCCCGAGGGGAGGGGAACCCGAGGGGAGGAGAGGAGCCGGAGGGGAGCCCGACGAGGAGGGCCGCGGCGGCCGCGAGGAGGAAGGGGAGGCGCGGTGCCGCCATTGCTGTGGCGATTGTGGTGGTGTGGAGCGGCGAGATGCGTAGATCTCAGGTGGGGTTTTGGTTTGGGTTTGGAAGTGGCGCAGCTACAGAGACGGCGGCGGTGGAGTTTGGCTGGGCCGCCGGGGTGGCCGGGGTTCTCGAGGAGGAGCAGGCCGGGGACGCCGGGGAGGAGGAGCAGGCCGGGGACGCCGGGGAGGAGGAGGAGGGTGGGACTGGGATGCCGGGGAGGAGCCGGAGCCGGCGGCGGTTGCCGGAGCGGGAGGCGAGGAGGCCGCGGAGAGAGAGAGAGAGAGAGAGCGGCAGAGCATATGAGAGAGAGAGAGAGGCAGAGCATATGAGAGAGAGAGTTTTTTTTCCTTTTTTTTATTTTTTTATTATACAACAGCTAACAGCCGCAGCCGAACCAAACACGCACAATTTTTTATACAACCGCTAACAGCCACAGCCGCTTTTCCAACCAGCCAGCCAACAGCTGCTTTTCCAACAGCCACAGCCCAACCAAACAGGGCCTAAGAGCCTGTTTGGTTGGGCTGTGGCTGTTGACAAAGCTGCTTTTAGTTGGCTGTTTGGAAAAGCTGCTGTGGCTGTGGAAAAATGACCATATGGCTTTTGGTTGATTCAAACCATCTACAACATTTTAAAAAATGAGCACTGAAGTTTCAGCACATTGCAAAACACTGGCAAAATGCAGCTTTTCCAAATAGCTGAATTTGCACTGCAAAGTCCACAGCTACCATTGGCAAAAACTATTGAAAAGCTGGCCGTTTGGTTGGTTCAGCAGCTTTTCACTAGAAAAGCTGCTGAAAAGTCCAACCAAACACCCCATAGTCGTGTAGTATATACCTGTAGGAAGCAACTCAGGGGTGAATGGTCGGCCAATAGCCCTATCGGATGACCACTCCACGCCGCCTCCCTCCCCTACCTGCTCGTCTTCTTCCTCTCGGCTCGCTGCCTCGCTATCCCCCTACTCTCTCTCCCACCGCAACCTTGCCAGATCTGGGCATCAAGGCATGGCACTAGCGTCCTGACTAGGCTCTCCTCTAAGCCTGGAGGGTGTCGATGCTATCCAATCTGATGTCAGTGAGCCCCCAGCGGTGGCAATCGCCGATCGTCGTCGTCTTGCCCTTCTTCCTCCTCCTTCTCCTCCCCCTCCTCCTTTCTCCTCCCCTCCTTCTGATCCGATGATGCACGATCGATAAGATTAACACGCAACTGATAGACTATTAGATTTCTCGATACCTGTATGCTTACTGGCGGCTGATTGCCATGTGTTTCTACACCAAACATGAGCGACAACCTTGCATCTTGTTGTGGTATAATGTAGAGACAACAATATATCGAGCGTTCGGTAGGGGCGTCCCATCAGATAATAGCTTGAGTTCGATAGGAACAGGGTAAATTCGTGCACTCGGGGACGGGATCATTCCACCATTCCCGTCTCTGGAATGCCCTCACTGCCATCCTAGACGCATGTGCGACCCGAAACGCAAAAGGAACAAAAGAAACCCCCAGCGGATGTAAGCTCGAGTCGAAGTAGAGAAGAGGCACGTGTTCGCACTCCCTGCTGAATTGAATATACCGACGTTTACCATACGGTCGATCTAGTAATCAATAGCAATACAGGAGTATATATAGATAAATATAAATTGCCAAAAAATTATAGATAAATATAGATAGAATTAATCACTAAGACGCGCATGCATGTAATCAATTGTGAAGCATCCATGCTAAATGTGTGACTAACTCAACAATGGTTAGCACGTACGTAGGTAGCAGGTTCAAGACGACTGCGTCGGGATCGGCGGCGAGTCCTGACTGTGACGCTCTGCGTCGATGGCCTGCAGCTGGCTGACGGTCTCTAGCACCTCCCTGTTGGACTCCTCCGTGCGTCGGAACGCCTCCTCCAGCCGCCGCAGCCGGCGCTCACTACTGCAGAACAGGTCACTACTGACGGTCCCCAAACCCCCTCTACTGACGGACAGGGGGCCCGTCACCCTGGAAATGTCAGTGGAGGGGGTCACTCCACTGACGGGCAGAAGGTCCGTCAGTACTGTTTATTTCTACTGACGGGCACACAAGGACCGTCAGAGGAGATACTTATTCCTGCTAACCGATGGGCACCTGGTTGTATCAGTACTGACGGCCCGTAATAAATGACCGTCAGTAGAGGTACACCTTCACTGACGCCTCGACACCTAGTTGTATCAGTACTGACGGTCGCGTAATAATAGCCCATCAGTAGAGGTGTACCGTCACTGACGGGCTGTCCGTAAGTGCCCGTCAGTAGAGGTATGTATTCCTGCTAACCGAAATTGATTTTTGTTAGCTCATAATCACACTTAGATTATTCATAATAATAGACTATAGTATTACATTATTCGTAATCACAGGCTATACGAAGTATTCATTCACAAAGTCAAATGTCTTAATCGCATAACATTTATAATCACATATATAGTATGTACACTCGAACGACGGTCACAAGTATGAAACAATTGTTTATTGAATTACAGAAACAACGATTCTATTGATTCCCGCTTAAGTTTGGCTTTGGAAATTGGGGGCCGGCGTAGAATTCACCCATCGGATTGATGACTTCAAGGTTGATGAGTCTGGCGAACACTTTTTGGATGCGAGCAAAGTCCTGTCGCCAGTCGTACATATGACTTCCCAGCTCGCTCCAAGCCTTCAGTTCTTTCATATCTTTCCAATGCTTGTTCTTGTACCGGACAAAGAGGTCCATATGGACGCAGGTGTAGTACCCACATGTCACGCTATTTTCCGGCTGAACTCTGCAAGGGAACTTGTAATGGTGTACCAGTTTTGTCGCTTTTACAGGTATTTTTGTATGCCCCGAGAACTTGGCTCTGAAGAAAGCTGCATCCAGAATCTTAGCTATATTTGTGAAGTCCGCTGTCTTTTTCGACGAGGAGTCAAAGTAAAAAGCCTTGGCCCAGTTTGGAACGATCGCAATTAGGACCCAGTGGTCGCTGCGTAAATGTGAACAACTGAACGTAAGCAGGCGGAGATATGTACGTAAAAAACAAAAATAAACTCAACGGTGCTAAGTGTAGGACTTACGGAGGGTTATAGGGGGCTAGTATGCAGTCCTTGTCCTTATGAACCAGGAATGCATGCGACAGGTATTCTTCAAGAAATCCTCGACCGTCTGGGGTCCCGGCATAGCCTTCGTTCATGCATATCGGATCGACTATGCCAATATAACTGTCCCGAAGACATCTGCACTCTTGGCTTGGTACAGAGCCCATAGCCTGACCAGCGGTGGTGTCGAGCCTATAGAGGTTGTACAAGTTGAAAAGGTCTTCAAAGTTGATGTCGAAGGTGTCTTGGTCATGTTGCATGAAAAAATTATATTCCTTTGGCACCTTCACCTTCCAATATTGGCAGAATGTACCAGGATCTCTGGACATCTTCAGGTAATCTTCATGCAGCGTCTTCATGTCATCCGACAGATTGTCCAGCTCATCCTGTGGGAGCAAGTCCTGACCTGGTTCGTAAACATACCGCCAGAGGCCCTTGCTCCGTATAGATAATTCTACTGACGATGTTGAGAAGGATAAGGTTTTCTGCCTCTGCTCCTTTCTTTCCTTCTCGCCGGTGCCGGCCCGTCTCTTTTTGCTTTCTTCCTCTGGTGTACCGGCTCCGGGCTCTTGCCTGCCGCCAACGCTGCTTCCAGCGTCCCAGCTAGCGTGGCGGGAGAGAAAATCTTCCCCTCGGTTGATCCAGGGGGTCGCCTTGAACCTCGTCGGGCCTTTCCGACACTCCCGGGGACCGCAAAATCGTGACATATGCTGGTCCCCGACAAGATGGTCCTCTAGGTCTCTAAAGGACGGGG
Source organism: Stipa capillata (assembly GCA_019208055.1). Classification (NCBI taxonomy): domain Eukaryota; kingdom Viridiplantae; phylum Streptophyta; class Magnoliopsida; order Poales; family Poaceae; genus Stipa; species Stipa capillata. Next base: position 261,279 of record JAGXJF010003149.1, on the reverse strand, counting down.
GTGATTGGCTAAGCCCCAACGGAGATCGTCCGATTGATGGAGAGGGGTTGTTGGACGATGGGCCCGTGCGAGGAGAGGCCGCCGCGGTTATAGTAATCTGGCTCTTCGGCCACTGGATGAAGCAGTTTCTGCACTGCCCTAGCTTCGTCAGCTCCTCTTCGGGGGGGACAGGGACTAACACCTCACTGTAGTCGTTGAGGACGAGGTCGACCTGCACCTTCGCATGGTGCTCCCGCATAGGAACACAGTGCAGGACTGCCCCCTCCGGCGTTGGGGAAAACCTGGCCGTGCGCCACCGGGACCTTCATGCCAGGAATCTGCACCGTGAGTGTGCATCTAGTGGCTTCCTGCGAAACAGATGATAGACGTGCCGTCCGCACTGGAGTCAGGACAATGAGAACAGCTCGTACTATAACGACACGTTTAGCGGACGAGACTTACGGTGATGCTGTCGACGGGATTAACCGAGTAGGGGCCGCCGTCCGAGGTGGATGCGCAGCTGCTCCATCCTAGAGGCTGGTTAGCGGGAGCCACGCTCTGCTGGCCTTGCGCTGCGGCCACCTGCATACGTAGCCACGTCTGCTCGGCAATCTCGCGCATTTGCTCCCGCAGATTGTCCATGAACTCCTGGCTGTCTCTCCGGGGGCGGTGGCTCCCCTCGGGGTTTCGGGGAAATACCTTATCCCATTTAACGCCATCCCCGACGCCTACTACACGGCCCCGATGCTCCGGTTTCTGTCGGGCCTTCGCCAGATCGTCGTTCTATCTTGGGAAGCTCATGACGGAGTCCTGCGAGCTTCCAGGCTGCTGGCTCAGTTCGGCCTGCAAGTTAAATTACGTGATGAGAAGACAGCGTATTTGGATGCAACGTAATGAAGTACGAAAAGAGACTGGGTTGAGTCGTTACCAGCCGGTCGGCCACCACTTGCAGTTCCTCGGACTCATAAATTGGTAACCCCGTCACAGGGTCAGACCTTGTGTGCGCCCTCAATGTACTCCCTAGCGCGCGGCTCCCTGAGATGCGCGAAAGGAGGTGTTTTCCCAGCGCGGCTAATTTTTCGTCCTCTTTGGCCCACTTCGGTCTCTTCCCCAGGTATCCACGGCTACCGAGCTTGTGGTCTAATGTGTTCTTCCTGCGAAGCTCTTTCCCCCACCGGCTCTTCTCCTGGAATTCTGGGCTCCTTATTTGAGCAACGAATTCGTCCCCAGTCTTCCTTCTGTACCTTGGACCATCTTTTACTAATTTTGGTGTCCCAATCCTCGTCTACGACTTTCTGTGCGTCGTATCGCCAAGTCTTCAGAGCCCTAGCCATGATTTTGAGGGCTTGCGCTTCGACTCGTTCCTTGTCGGCTGCAGGAATCTGGTACTTGTCCCACAGTTTCCTCAAGAGAGTATCTTTCGTGGACTGCGTCAACTGGCCGAACTCTTTGCAGGTAATCTTCACTTGTTCGCGCACTAAGCACCCGCAGGCGTTGCTAAAGGTCTTAGCGGCCTTATGTGGACTCGCCGGGATGTCTTTGACGTCGTCGACACGGGTGATGACATACGTCTGTCCGGCAACTGGTTGCCTTTCCTCCTATTCAGAGACCTGGTCGGGGCTGGAGTCGGTATCTCCTCCTCACGCGCCTCGTCCCCTTCGGAACTTGACCCGGAGGCAGAGCCAGAGCTGGACTCCGAGGCAGATTGCTCTTGTCCAGCTGTGACGGCGGCTACAACAGGTTGATCCTCGGTAAGCTCGAGGGCAGGTTCCTTGGCCGCATCGGAGGCAAATTGCTTGGGTGCCTCCAGGGTCGGTGCATCGATCGGTGCGGCCACGCCGAGGGGGGCCGTGCTGTCCTCAACAGGATCTACTGCTCGGGTCGGGGACCCAGCGGGAGTACTACTGGCGGCCATTTTTGCTAATAGTCAACGTGGTGATATCCTTGAACCAGAAGCAGGAATGACGCAGAAAAAGAAAACAATAAGTCAACAATGGAGAGAAAAATTCTTAAGACCTTCGCTTCTTGTGCCACGAGAGGATTACAGCCAAAGTAAAACGTACATGAAGACTCAGAACTAAGCTATGAAGAACAATGAAAAGCAAAGCGAAAGGCATAAACATATATATATATATACTTACACATAAAGTAAACAGATACATACAAAAGAAGAGCTTCTGATCATATGCGCTCTTCAATAAATATCACTCCTACGGATTCTCACGCCTTCGTACTTAGAATCATCATATAACAACCTTATTCAGACACCAATATACTTGCCTAACATATATATATATACTTGATTTAATTCGTGCACTAACATGGTTATTTCGATTAACTGAAGATGCATATTGTAACTTAACGGAATCTGGACAGTAGCAGTACGTTGGAGATGTTTTCGAGAAGATTATTTATGGAGACTTAATTGAAAATCTGCATCAAGAAATGCTAAATCAATGACAAGTTTCATATAAAAGATAGATCCGTAGTTAAGAGTTTCAAGATTTATTTTATTCGGTCGCACTCTCTTTTCAATGTCTAGGACCGTTGCTATACAAAAGATTTTATTGGACCCCACTCTTAGAACAACATTGTGGATGCTTTTAGCATGTCCAGAACCAGCGTCTCGCAATAAATACATGCATGCTAGGGTGATACAGGTCCCGAACACACTTGTTGGAATCTGATAAACTACTGGATCGATGCCCTTCACCCTATTTGAAATATGACAGAGTGCTTAGATATTTAAATTGGTGGGATGTCAGATTCTAAACTCTAAGTTGAAACGGAATCAAAGCATAACTCCACGCAACTTGGATGGCATCCATTAATTAATCTGCGTAGAATAGGATAAGATCTTCGAAATTAAAATTTAACCACTGTTCGTTCCATCAATTTGCCTAAGATCAATACCTACAAATTAGCATATAAAACATAAGACTAGGGCCTCACCCCGACGAAGCACAAAAAATGGGTAGCGGGAGTTCGAGTCGGCGTGAGGTCGACGGTGGTGCCGTTGGAGGCTTCGGTGGTGGTGTTGGTGCGGAGGGCGCGGCGGCGTCGGGGGCTTCGGGGGCTGGAGGAGGGGGCTTCGGGTGCTTCGGGGGCGGAGGCGGAAGGGGGCGGCGGCGTCGGGTCTTCGGGGGCCGGAGGAGGGGGCTTCGGGTGCTTCGGGGGCGGAGGCCGGAGGGGGCGGCGGCGTCAGGTCTTCGGGCGGCGGAGGCCGGAGGAGGAGGTGGCGGGCTCGTCGGTCTTCGGGCGGCGGAAGCCGGAGGACGGTGGCGGCGTCGGGTCTTCGGGCGGCGGAGGCCGGAGGGGGCGGCGGGCTCGTCGGGCGGCGGGGCAGCCTGGCGGCGTCGCGGGATGCGAACGGTCTCGCTACTGGTTCAAGTGAACGCGCGGGACTTGGCGAAATTTTCGCCAAGTCCCGCGCGTGCCTTTTAAAGGGTACTGGTTACCACTGACGGGCACTTAGCTGGAGCCCGTCAGTAGATACATCGCTGACAGCACTGTGCTATCTCCACTGACGGGCAACACTTGAGTGCCCATCAGTGGTACACGGGATGGGACGGTTAGGGTTACACCACTGCTGACGGGCAACCTTGGCGCGCCCGTCAGCAGAGCTGCTGTCAGCCTACGACTTAGTGAAATTTCGGTGCCCTGGTGTCCCCTCTATGTGCCCTTGTAGTTTCGTTTTTGATATTTTGCTTATGACAAAAAAAATATTGGCATACCCAGCCTATCCCGAGCACAGCTCAAAGGCCCACGAGCCCAGGCCGCGCAGGGGACAGGCCATAGGCCGATCCCGAGCACAGCGCCCAGGCCCACGAGCCCAAGCCATGCAAGGGACCAGCGGAGGCCCCGAGTACCAGTAGAAGTAGTAAGGAATTCGAAAGCCCCGCTCGGAGCTCCCCTTTTAAGCTGGTGCGCACGCTCCTTGCTCGGCGAGGTGGGACTAAATGTGTGCGGAACCAGCGCTGGGTGTTTCCACTGACGGGCGGGTCTTGACAGCCCGTCAGTGCTGGTGCCTTACCACTGACGGGCGCCTCACACATGCCCATCAGTGGTGTCCTTTACACCGACGGGCATCTGAGATATGCCCGTCAGTGTATGTTGTTTCTAGATGCCAGTAAGACTTGTTGCCTTATCGGTGCACCTCGTTCGAGGTTTTGTTCTTATTAGCTCTGCCCTTGTAGTTTCGTTTTTGATATTTTGCTTATGACAAAAAAAATATTGGCATACCCAGCCTATCCCGAGCACAGCTCAAAGGCCCACGAGCCCAGGCCGCGCAGGGGACCGGCCATAGGCCTATCCCGAGCACAGCGCCCTGGCCCACGAGCCCAAGCCATGCAAGGGACCAGCGGAGGCCCCGAGTACCAGTAGAAGTAGTAAGGAATTCGAAAGCCCCGCTCGGAGCTCCCCTTTTAAGCTGGTGCGCACGCTCCTCGCTCGGCGAGGTGGGACTAAATGTGTGCGGAACCAGCGCTGGGTGTTTCCACTGACGGGCACGTCTTGACTGCCCGTCAGTGCTGGAGCCTTACCACTGACGGGCGCCTTACACATGCCCGTCAGTGCTGGTGCCTTACCACTGACAGGCATCTTACACATGCCCGTCAGTGGTGTTCTTTACACCGACGGGTATCTGAGATATGCCCGTCAGTGTATGTGGTTTTTTGTTTCTGGTTTTTGCTGAATGTTTTCCTTTTAGTGTGATCTTAGGGTTATTTCTATATGCTATGGGTGTTTTTGTATTTTTGGTTTAGGGCTTTTACCTTTTTTGGGTTAGTGTCAAAGTTCGGCATTTTTCTGAAATGATTTGCTATTTTTCAGACATTAAATTAATATCTAGTTATTTACTCGGTATATTTCAGATTTGAGCTACAACTATCTTACAGAAGGCCTCTAAATTGAAGAAAAATTCATATCTACGTACCTATCTATCGTTTTAGCTCGTATCTAGAAAATATATCAAAATTCAAACGTAGCTTGCGCCTTTCTTGTTTTTATTTTTTATAAAATCTTAATTTGGTCAAAAAAAGTTGAAAATTGGCATGGGGTAATTATATGACCTTCTGAGTTTATGTTTAAAATTTCGGACAATTTCACGGAAGTTCGATTATACATTGCTTTGCAACTGAACTATCTGTGAGAAAACTTCATAGCATTTGAAGGGGAGATATGAAGATTGAAGTACACGTCATAAATTCTTCATCATTTGAACTTGAGATTTGGACTATAACTTCATATTACAATATTATACGTTAATAATTCATCATGTTCCGTCTTGTTATGTAATAAGTCGAAGTTTCTATTTTTTGAATTACCAATTTGAGGTACCATGTGTAAAACCTTTCAAAAAACATGCTTAGGTATGCTCCAAACTTTTTGTACATGTAACGTACTACATTACATTGTTCGTGTCAAAGTTAGGCATTTTTCTGAAATCATTTGCTATTTTTTACGCATTAAATGAATATCTAGTTATTTACTAGATATATTTCAGATTTGAATTACAACTATCATAAAGAAGGCATATAAATGGAAGGAAAATTCATATCTACGTACGTATGTATCGGTTTAGCTCGTATGTAGAAAATATATCAATAATTCAAACGTTTGCTTGTCGAAATTCAAATGTTTGCTTGCGTCTTTTTGGTTGTTAATTTTTTATTAAATGTAAATGTGGTCAAAAAATTGAAAATTGGCATGGGGTAATTATATGACCTCGTGAGGCTATACTTAAAATTTCAGACAATTTCATTGAAGTTGGATTGTACATTGGTATGTAAGTACTTCAAATTCATCCACAATTTACACATACAGGAGTACACACATACAAATAACTAGGTTTCGTCGTCTTCGGAAATCTCTCATGAATTGTGATTTTCTTGGTGGTATACGTTAGTCCTTCGGCGTGACTGCGTCTGACGTAGGGCTCAGCATCCTTGCTAGCTTTTCTCCTTTTTATGGGGCGTTTATCAACGGCTTCTGGCTCGGAGTCCGGGTCGTCGAATTGGTCGTAGTCCTCTTCGTCAACAACACCATCGACTCCGACAATACTCCTCTTCCCTTTTCTGACGACATGGCGCTTCTGTGTCTTTGGGTCTTTTATGTAGAAGACTTGTGAGGTTTGTTTAGCTAGAACCATGGCTCATCTTTCGCACTGATTGCTTTGACCTGTGTTGAATCAATAGATGTCGGGGGAGGTAGAGTCACGGTAGTGAGTTTGTCATCATCGATATGGATATTTTTCGCCCATCTGACACGAAACATGGGGATCTTGTGACGGTGTAGTCCAGTTCCCAAATTTCTTCGATAACACAGTAGTATATGTCCTTACGGTTACCGGTTTTAGCCTCCATCGTCACCCCACTGTTCTGATACGTGCTTTTCCTGTCTTGAGCCTCCGTATAGAATGTGTATCCGTTGATATCGTATGCTTGAAATGTCAGGACCTTGCTCGCAGGTTCTTGTGACAGCATTTTGACCGTCTCTTCTTCGAATTTTGTCGGAGGCCTTTCATACCAGTAGTTCTTTAGCCATGTTGCGAACTTTCCATTGTGCTCTTTCGAGAGCCATGCTTCTCCCTTCTTCGGGTTTTCTTTTTTAAGCTTTACCATGTGCATCCAAAGATAGGGATGCACCACCGTCAGGTGTTGCAAGACCACGAGATGTGCTCTGTCATAGTCATCTGACCTACTGGGTACTGAATTGTAGACATGTAAAGCCCTTTGTCCGCGTGCATGGCCTTCACCATCGAGTCTTCCCGTGTGCCGTGAAACAGGAACACCTATGGACTTTTGATCAGCCAAGTAATCAGTGCAGAACTCGACACACTCTTCGGCAACATAGCCTTGGATGATGCTACCTTCTGGTTGTGACCTGTTACGAACGTAGCGCTTCACAACCCCATTGTACCTTTCCAACGGGTACATGTTGTGTAGGAACACGGGACCTAGGTCCAGTATCTCCGGGACGATATGGATCATGAGATGTACCATGATATCGAAGAATGCTGGAGGGAAGTACATCTCAAGTTCGCACAGTATGACAATGATCTCCTCCTGCAGCTTGTGGCAACGCGTAACGGAGATCGACTTCTGAGATATCGTGTTGAAGAAGTTACAAAGATTCAAGACTGTCTTGCGGACCTCCGGCTCCATGAGACCTCTGATTGCAACAGGAAGTATCTGCGTAATCATCACGTGGCAGTCATGAGACTTCATACCAATTACTCGGTGACTCTTCATGTCAACTATTCTCCCGATGTTTGCCGAGTAACCGGAAGAAACTTTGACACCTTGGAGGCACTCCAAAAAGCTAACGATCTCTTTTTTGCTGAGAGTGTAACAAGCAGCGGGACAGTCCGTCTTGATTCTGACTGCACCCGTCCCCAACTTGGTCGTTCGCTTCGTAGCCCACAGCTTCTTTCTTATACCCAAGAATTCCATGTCAGCTCGTGCCTTCGGTCCATCTTTTGTCTTTTCTGAAATGTTGAACAGGATACCAAGCAAGCTCTCGCACAACGTTTTTTTCAACATGCATGACGTCTATGCTGTGACGTGTGCTTAGGAATCTCCAGTAAGGCAAATCCCAGAATACGGATTTCCTTTTCCAGACGCCGTCCTGCATGGGAACAGACGGTTGTGTCTTACCGGGCGTAACAGGGGGCATTGTGTTCACGATGTCATAGATTTCCACCCCGGTCTTCTCCCGAGGCGCCGAACGGACCTCAACAGTATTGTCAAACAATTCCTTCTCTTGCCTCCATGGGTCGTTCTGTTTCAGCCACCTTCGGTGGCCCATGAACACGATTTGTTTGGATCCCTTTAGGTGTAAACTTGTAGTAGACTCCAAACACTTCACATATCCTTTGTACCTATGAACACACTGGCAGGACTGATATCCGTACGCGGGGTAGTCTTGGACCGTCGTGAACAACAGCGCTTTTAGATTGAAGTACTCTTCTTCGTATGCGTCCCAGACCTGGGCCCCTGGTTCTCACAGTGTAGCTAGTTCTTCGAACAATAATTGTTGATACATGTTCAGATCGTTCCCAGGTTGCTTCGGCCCTTGTATGAGAATAGAGAGGTGTATGTACTTTCGTTTCATGCACAGCCATGGAGGAAGGTTGTACATCCATAGAACCACGGGCCAAGTGCTGTGTCTGCTGCTCATGTTGCCGAATGGATTGATCCCGTCCGTACTCATACCGAACCTGATATTCCTCGGATCTTTTCCGAAATCATCGTATTGGGCGTCGATTGCCCTCCACTGCGAAGCATCGGCAGGGTGTCTCATCACTCCATCATCAGTTTTCCGCCCCTCGGCGTGCCAACGTAGCAGATTTGCTTCCTTCTTGTTAGCGAATAAACGATTCAAACGGGGAAGGACCGGAAGATACCATACAACCTTTGCTGGAGCGCCACTCTTCACTGGGTCCTCATCATCGGCTTGCTTTCTACCCTCTTGAATCTGGACGTGTTGCACGTGGGACACTTGTACAGCTTCTCGTGCTCCTTGCGGTAAATAAAGCAGTCATTCGGACACGCATGGAACCTCTGCACCTCTAACCCAAGAGGGCAGACAACCTTCTTGGCTTCTTCGGTGCTCGTAGGCAGCAAGTTGTTTTTCGGAAAAACTTTTGCAAGAAAAGCCAGTGTGTCATCGAAGCCTTCGTCCGGACAGTTGTGGGCTGCCTTGATCCTTAGAAGTTCCAGCGTGACCGACAGACGCGTGTGCTTTGGATCGGAACCGGTATACAACGGGATTTGTGAGTCTTCAACTAGTCTCGAGAACTTAGCAGCCTCTCTTTCATCCTCGGGATCTATCACCACTTGCTCCACCATGTGAACGTCCTGCACCATATCGGCCAAATTGTTTCCCGTTTCTCCTTCGGCGTCAGGTTCGATGCTCCCCTCGTCTTCTTCGTCATCTCCGTGTTCGGCAGCTTGCTGTAACACCTGATCTTCCTCCTCCTCGCCGTGACATGTCCAACGTGTATAGCCTGACATGAAACCCTTAAGCGCCAGGTGTACCGTCACCCTCCCTCTCGTATCGAACATTACCAAATTTTTGCAATCGCGACATGGACAGCAAATCTTCGTGCCACCTTTTGCCCTCATATCTCGTTTGGCGACATCAAGAAACTCGTTCAAAGCCATAGCCCAACTCTCTGTCGCCCGATTGTCGTACATCCAACTGCGATCCATCGATCAACACCTACGACACGAAACTAATCAGTTCGATAACCGAAAATCACATCAAATATATATACGACATGAAAAGAACACTGGCGAGCATTATTACCGAGCGCTAGCGATCTTTTTGGTGAGAAATGATAATGGAGAGAGTGGGAGTGAGAGGAGGAGAGAGAGAATGAGAGAGAGAATGAGAGAGAGCTAGAAATATGGATGAGGAGGAGGAGGGAGAGAGTGAGAGGATGAGGAGGAGGGAGAGAGTGAGAGGATGAGGAGGGTGGGAGAGAGTGAGAGGATGAGGAGGAGGGAGAGAGTGAGAGGATGAGGAGGGTGGGAGAGAGTGAGAGGATGAGGAGGGAGAGAGTGAGAGGATGAGGAGGAGGGAGAGAGTGAGAGGAGGAGCAAAATCTAGATCTAGATCTAGTCCCTCTAGAGCTTAGGATGAGGGTTGGGGAGAGGGAAGAAATGGTTGTGGGTTGGGAGGGGGAAGGGGGGCGGCGGCGGCGGCGGCGGCAGCAGCTTGTGGGACGGTGGCGCTCGCTGCTGGCCGGTTGGCGCGCGAGCACTGGCCAGCAGCGAGGCCGTGCTCTGTTTTTATAGTAAGGAGCACCACTGACGGGCCCTTAAAAGGTCACCGTCAGTGATTCATCAGCAATGTAAGCAACAAATATCGCTGACGGACGGGAAAGACCGCCGTCAGTGAAGACAACATATCCACTGACGGGCAGAATATAAGAGCCCGTCAGCGACCTGGCACGTCATATGTTCAACATTTCACTGACGGGCTCTTAACAAGGGCCCGTCAGTGAAAATAACGCGTCATCTATCGCGCTTCTATCGCGCCTGATGCTCATCTCCACTGACGGGCTGTTTTGGAGCCCGTCAGTGGTGTTCCTCACCTTCTTGTTTGCTGCGTTCTCCGCTGACGGGCTATTTTGCGTCCGTCGGTGGAGTTCCCCTCCAGCGACGGACCTTTTTATGCCCGTCAGTGGAGGGGGTTCAGCAGAGGGTCTATCTGCAGTAGTGGCTTGTCGGCCCCGCCCATGAAGAGGTAGTCCTTGAGCTGCGCCCCCACCGTGCGCGGCGCGACCGCCTCCACCAGCTTCTCCACCTCCCACACGTTGCTCTTTGTCCTCCACCCGCCTAAGAACCCCGCGACCGCGAAGAGCACGAACCACTTCACCCTTAGCTTGCCCGCCATCGATTGATCTTATCAGATGATCTCTCTTGATAATCCGCGTGCGCGTGTCTTTCTCTCCGATCTGCAGGCCCTGGCAAAACAAAAACTTTCGAGATCGAGATGACTGCTGCGTGTGCGTTTTGAGTTCGTTGTGAGGAATATATAAGGGTGTGTACAAATGTGTTAGGGTTAGTTGTCGAATGCGCACGCACGCGCCATGCGTGGCTTGCGTTCCAAGATGTAGTAGAGTTTTTGCCGAGCCGAATGAACTCGGACCCGTGCGTCCATGCATGCGCACACGCACGATGGCTGCAGGCCTGCCCAGACTGGGTTTTCTTTGGACACTTCTGTAGGCGGCTAATTATGGTGGGGAAGTTCTCTTTTCTTTTGTGAGACGAATTTTGTAGAGGGGGAGTTGATCGAACTCGATACGTACGTATCTTGGTGCTTGGACTTTGCGTCATGCATCTCTGGTGTTTTGCTTAATTGATGGCCTTTTGGTGGGTCTCTTGAATTTAAACATAGACCAAATATACGAAGGGGAAGCTTCTTTGGGTATCAGGGTATACTTATCTAATCCAGTTCTTTTGTACTAAAAACTCGTACCAAAAGGATGGAAGGCCCTAGTAAATTGACTTTCCTGGATAACCTTATCTGCCAAGCCTGCATGCCGTTAGCTTGTCCAAGATTGAAGGCCCTAGTAAATTGACTTTCCTGGATAACCTTATCTGCCAAGCATGCATGCCGTTAGCTTGTCCAAGACCTGCTCCCATAACTTCTCACTCTCTTTCTGCCAACCCGCTAGTCCATTGCAATCTGCTCTGTCACCTGAAATCATACAACTTCTAGTTGGCTCAGCCTCTGGTAATTTCCACAACACCAGAAGTCATAGGTGTGCGTGTCATGCAAGCTTATCTAGACGGTCATGTCCAGGTTTGTCCTCCTGTGTTATGTGCTAAAAAATTTGTGAGTAAAACAAAACAGGAAACGAAAGCACAGGACCGTGCACAAGAAAAACGACTACAACATTATTTCTGAAACGTATCCAGTTCAACAAAACAAAACGAACAAGCCACAAAAAGAAAAGGAAAATCAATCACTTGTTTGCGGGAATTCAAAAAATTGCCCCTTTTTTGCAGGCTTCTTTTTTAACAGAAATTCAGAATCTGTCCTAAGTCTCTCCTGTGAAGACAGAAGCGTCGTGCTCCAGGGGTAGGAAGCAAGGTAACATCAAGTGGTGGCAAATCGACATTGCTAATGATTTGTGCAATTTTAGCTCTATCTTCAAGGCTATTGTATTCCTATCCACTTGGCATAGTCAACCCACCTGCAAGAAGTTTAGCCAGTAAGTGATCTCATCAGAATATGCACACCAGTGTTAAACTCCTGATCAGGGCTACAGATTACTTACAGTAGAGAACCCAAAAACGTGTTCCCTGTCCGAACCGCAAAGCACAGTGCACTCAGCGCTAGTTTGTGGCGGTGTAGCAACGGCTCGAGCATCCGCTGTTCGATCACTCCAGCGAGAACCTGGTATCTGTTGAAAAAAGAGTTCAATCACTTGAATGCAGTTTTTTTTTGTCCCCACAAATTTGCAGGTGTGCATATCTAGTGTGTCTACTCTTATATCATGAATTTCTTGACGATTTTTGGAGCCTTCCTAATGTCCCAACTGGAACAGGAACGGTCACTTTTAAGAGCGGAAGTAAACATAACATAATCATAAGAAAAGTTCATCTCAGCCTCTCAGGAAATAATTAATCACTTCATGCAAATTGAACATATCATATGGAGTAAAATTTTGAAATATGGCTTGTTACCTGAGGTTACTAGAAACTGCCATATATATACCATAGGCAACGCTAGTTGAAACAATTGGAATATCCTCAACTTCACCAGCACCATCCTTGTTAACAGTCTTTCTTGCCTTTATAAGTGCATTGGTCACACCTGTGCCGATCTGAAAAAGAAATTTGACCATACACTTTAAGCTTTCCATAAGGTCTTGAGTATGGATTGAATACAAAAATTGACATTGACTAGTTGCTCCTATGTGGAACAAAAAAAATATAGTATAATCAATTAACCATACACCTTAGTTTTTCAAATGCACCTCGACCTAATACAAGATCAGTGACACTCTGGAAGGCATATTTGTTTCTTATTTAACAACTATCAGACATGTCGGATTGAAGCTTCAAGGTCATAATATACATTTGTAATGCTAACATAAAAAGTACCAATAAATTTATTGAGTTGTACACTCTCAGCCTCAATGTTTTCAAGTAAACAACTAGGCAGTGCATGACATAATGAATGCTTACATGAAAAACAACAAACGGTTACTTCCTATGCAGCAGAAACAACTTGAGAAAGGGAAAACAATTGTTCTCTTGATGCTATTTAAGATTAAGTCAAAATAAAATGCTAGTAGTGTTTGTCGAAAACATCACAACTACAGCATGGAAAACTTACCAGAGATGCACTCGTTCCAACTGCAAAAAGCTTGGCACCGTTCCTCTGAAAGAAGCCAAATTGTTAGTTCGTACAAACAGGCCTTTAAAATCACTCAATGCCAACTATGGATTTCACAACAGAGCCCAGAAAGTTCCAAGTTTACCATAATAGCTCCAAATCTCTGCAAAAATGTGTATGATGTTCCAGCCAAAGCAACCTGCAGCAGAAGTTACATAAGTTTCCTTTCAAGTTTCAAGGATTTCCTTTTCAGAAGAGGAGAATTTTCATCTGTACCACTAGCAAAGGGGAAAAACAATGTATAACAATATCTATCCAGTTTGATAAAAAGATCAAGATAATGTTACCTGGAATGCATTATCTGGGCAGCTGTGAAAGAATTTAACAAGAGACCCAGCATTCACTGCTAGTGCTGGCTGCAGAGACACAGTTGGAGCAGGAAGCCAGACAAGCATGAAGTCTGCAACGATTGCCATGACCTGGAAAGTATTGTGAACTACAGATTAAAACTCTCGCTAGTCGCAACAAAACTAAAAAAAAAGATGCCATTTGACATAGAGATATTCATTGTCTTTTTTAAGTAGCAGAGATGAAAAGTTGGTACATTTCTTGCATTTGCCATTAGAAAAGTTCTTAACACCAATCTTCAGCTGAAATGCAGAACTTAAAAAGTGTTAAGACACTGTTTAAGCAAGGGGTAAATCATCTGGACAACAAGAAATGGATTAGCATGTTAATAATGATATGTCCCCATAAACATAAAGATAAGCCATTTCCTTTCATTGAGACAACTCTTGTAAACCAATTTGGCACGATCATTCACATGTCATGGAACGTGTGGAAAGGGTGAAATCGACGGGTTCTAAAAAATCAGGCATGCACCCTGAATTAAGTAGTGCATTTTTGTAAAGAAGAGATTAACTAATTTAATTTCGATATGCGCAGACTTTGAGCTAGGGGATCGCCTACCTGAAGGTGAGCATGCAAGTGGTCATGTAGTCAACAAACTCGCCCACTGCTGTGCTTTAAACACTAACCCTACTAAATTTGAGTGGCAGAACTCCTGCCTTCTTTTCGGAAAAAAAATACAGAAAAAACTTTTCTAGATTAGACAACAGACAATCACATTTGAGTTGCTTTCGGCATGTCATATAAAACTTGGTGGATGGAGATGGAAAGAAGGGCAGGGCTGAGTTGTTGGGACTGGCTCCATTATCAAATGCATGTTACTATGTTAGGATATTTTGAAGATCAATCAAAAAAAGATAGTTTGGCAAATAATCTGAAAAAGGATATTTCGGCAATCATAAAGACATGAAAGAACCTCTAGTACACCTTTAGCAGTCAACCCACCAGAGTATATTAATTCTTTGTTCTGATTTCTGAAGGAACAATGATGGCCAAATGGTCCAAAACAAATTAATTCCTAGTATCATGGAATCAAAGGCAAGGTCTCAACGGTTATAAAGGCAATATCCAAAAGATTAATAGAAGCATACCACATCTGCAATCACAAAGTCAAGCTCTTTGACAAAGTTCTCCCTCCTTCGCTCATACTCTGCTGCAGTCTAGCAAAATTAAATGAAAATATGTCAAATTAGCTATAAGAAACTTATATATGCATTGCAAACTGAATCACAGAATAATGTAATTGCATTCAAGTAAAAGAAAGTGCAGCCAGATATAAAGAACAGGTTCCAGGCATACTCCTACAGAAGCAAATTATCTTGATGTTTCTAACAACAACGCACCCTAGTTATCGTGTCGCATTGCATGCAGTTTCTCTGCTCCGGACATATGGGTAAATGTTCTCCAATACTATTTATTAACTACATGTTTCTGTGCCCCAGTGATTCCATTCAGTTGCCACTGGGTTTGTAATTGAAGGATAGGTCTACACAAAGCCAAGGTGACTATTGCATATTGGCCAGTGTCCATCCGTCCAGATAACACTGAAGTGGCTGAACAATGCTACTCACAAAAATGTTTATATTTCCAGCAACAGAGTTCTTCACAATGTACAAGGGCCTCTTTTCTTCCCCTTTTTATATAATATACCAACATTTACTTTCGTTTATTGAAAAAAGAATAGATTCTCCCATTAGATTATTTGGATGTTTCCGATTGTGAACAAACGGCACCTAGGCACACCAGAGAAATATTCCTGACCGAAGCGCCCATCCAAACACAGCTAATTGTGCCCGAGCAGGTCCAACAACCCAGAAGCGACGTCGGGCACGCATCGCCATCAAACCGGAATACCGACTCCTAAAACAATCTAAGCCAATAAATCTGCAGGTATCTGAACCCTAGACAACGAAAGCTTGACACTGAAGTCAGTCCAAGCACAGCAAACCAAATCGCATCTGATGATCTGAATCACAAGCTACAAGAAAAAAGGGAATGAGGTAAAAAGAATATTTATTGAATTTTCTCACGAACCTTGGTGAAGATGCCGACGCCGCACTCCATAGCAACCTTGGCGAGGAAGAGGTCGTCGGCGAGGAGGCGCTCCCTGAAGCCGCCGAACTGGAGCAGCCACCGGAACATGGGCGAGTTCTCGAGATCAGCAAACCGGCGCACGATCTCCCCGGGGACGCGGCCGCCATCCACTGCCGCAGCCAGGTCCGCGGGAAGGCTCTCGAGCTTCCGCCCAAGCTGCGCCAGGACGAACAGAGCCTCCCTCCTGTTGACCGACGAGTCGTCGCCATCACCGCTGCCACCCTCGTCCTCGTCTCCTCCTCCTCCACCTCCTCCGCCCGAGGGGAGATCGTCATCGCCGCCGCCGCCGCCGCCGATGCTGCTGCCGCCGCCCGAGGAGGCGAGCGGGAGGGGAGGGAGGAGGGGACGGGTGAGGCGGAGAGCGGGGAGGTGGAGCGGGAGGGAGTGGTGGAAGGGGAGGGTGGGGAGGTGGAGGAGGGGTTGGGCTTGGAGGCGGAGGTAGAAGGGGGAGGAGGGGTTGGAAGCGGAGAGGGAGTAGGGGTAGGGGAAGGCCATGGCGGGGGATGCGGGAGGCGGTCGGGGAGCAGAGTGGTCGGGAGGGCAGCGAGCGAGCGAGCGGGCGATGGGTTTTGGGAGGGGGCGGAGATGGCGGGCGCGGACCGTAGGGTGCGGTTTGGTTGGTGGCGAACCGCGCGAGACCGCGACTGCTGGGAGTAGCAG
The DNA here is from genome assembly GCA_019208055.1 of Stipa capillata. Lineage (NCBI taxonomy): Eukaryota > Viridiplantae > Streptophyta > Magnoliopsida > Poales > Poaceae > Stipa > Stipa capillata. The sequence goes on along the minus strand of JAGXJF010003149.1, from coordinate 245,283 downwards.
GCTACTACTAGTCCAGTACACCGCTTGTCAAATGTCAAACAGAAGTCGGGGAGTCAGCAGACACCTCACAGAAAAAAAAATTATTTTGAAACCATAGTTGTTTTAGTTTTTTCTTTTAACACCGAACAATACCACGAGTGAATACTCCCATAGTGCTAGCACCCGCTGAAGATTAGTGTCAGAGAGCTTAAAGATCGATATCTCGCTATTGATGATATGTCGTCTACCACTAAAAGAATAATATTTTGATGAGACAAATAGAATTTTAAACCTAAAGTTTAGTCTCTATTGGTGGGGATAAAACCACCTCTACTAATCACATATACAACAGTTTGGTCCTCATTACTTTATACTCGCACTAGCATCAGTTTTTTAGAGGGTATAATGTTCACAACACACTCGTGTTATAAACACATTTGTACGCCAGGTTTTTCACCTGTAAAATATGAAAAAAAATATCCCCACTAAACAGACATGCTTATGTGTAATAATATGATAGAGTGCACATCATGTTGATCACATAATGAGATGTTTGTTCAGATAGAAATGCACCACGTGGACTTGAGCCTAGGGTAGACGACCGATGGTTAGAAAAATTGCATAAGAGTATCTCCAATGGTATACCTTAGCCGTTTCTCAGGAGATGTTATATTAATTTTTTGATGATGTAGAGGAGAGAGAAGAAAGTTGTTTCTTAAAGAAATAATCTTGTTGTTAATATCAAGATTTAGAAGAATTATAAATGCATTTTCCACCGTTCTTCACTAGTTCAAGCTTTTGAATGAATTAATTAATATATGTTATTCAATATGATATCAGAGCTAAGATATCTCAATTCAAGATTAACAAAAATAGTTGTGGCCATGTAGACATAAGAGGGAGTAAAGTTAGTCATAGTTATTTCTTAAATCAGAGCCCACCAAAAATTTGCGGAAGAGCCTGAAAAATCTTAGCAACCCGGTAAATAAACTATCTATTAAAGAACTGTTTATTTTAAATGAGATTATACTTTTTTTCTATTCTTAGCAACAGGCTAAAATATTGCTTATTAGAGATGCTGTAACAAATGTTCCTGTAGTAAAACACGAAAGTTAATTCGGAGGTGACGTATAGTTCTTCAGAACAAATCCGTTGTCACACATGTTCGGTGCTGTTTATCCAGGAAAGAGAGGTATTGGTAGTGCATGGAGAACCGGGTGCACGTAACCTGTCCAATGAAGGACGAGGACGGTCAGTAGGCCGCACATGGCACGTGTGATGTGCGGCTCATTTCCAGTCCGAGCTGTACTATGTGGGTCCCACGGTGCAGGTTTGCGTGGTGTACTAACATACCTTTTTGTTTTTTGAAATTTTGGTTGTGCTAATATACTGGTTGCGTTTGCGGTAGCTCGTAAGCCTTTTAGGGCATGTACCATGTTAGTGAAAACCTTTTTTTATATTATAGAGATAGTAATAAAAACATATTATATACTAAGAATTAAATTTTAGTATCTTTCCTAGCAATTAATGGTTGTATGCATCTAAATATATTTAGTAATTAAAATTAAATTAAAAAAGTGAAGAAAGGACGAGCGCTGAAGGATAGGAGGTTGCGATCCATCGGGCAGAGGTGTATATAGCCTCCTTTTGGTTAGGTTTTTTTGGTCCGTCTGTCGTTCAGCCGTAGTGGGGTGGCGACAACAGCCAGCATAAGCTTATGCTTGCATCTTCCTCAATAGAGTGTCCCTTCGCTGTGTTGACGACAGAGCAAGGCAGCTAGTGTTTAGCGCTTGGCTCTACTTGGATCTAGGCAAACAATAGCTAGGTTTTGGGTGATGTCCAGTGTTTCAGCATTGGAGGAAGTGGTGCTAGTGTTTTCTACAATAAAATTCCCTCCCCCTCCTTTCCCATTTTTCCCTTGACATGGTGGCTTTGTGCTCTAGTATTGACGACGAAACAAGAAGGTAAGCCCTGCCACTTGGATTCCAGATCTAGACAGGCAAGTGGTTAATATCTCACTCTCTTAGGTGGATTTTAGTTGTTCTAGGTTGCTGGTTGTGCTTCTTGCTGGTGCTAGCGCTAGATATGTCTCCACGATGCTTGCGCCCTCGACTCTTGGAGGTGTTGGTTTCCCCTCTAGGCTATCGATGATGGCTTGGGTTCACAGCGGCGTTGGTTTCAGCTCTTATCGAGTCAATGGAGATGACTTGTCAATACTCGTTCAACGATCTTCTTTCATACGATCAAGTGGTCACCTTCAACTAGACTTGGCAAAGTTCTCGTGGTTCTCCGCATCTCCCTTCTCTAGCGAGCGGTGTGTGGCGTCAAAGATGGTGGCTCCAAAGACTAAGATAGTTTTCTACAGAAAGGGCCCTAGTGTCTCTCAATGTAATTTTGTTCTTTTTCAGGGCTTCTTTTGTAATCTCAGGGGTGTAACATGTTATTATTACTGGTAATAATAACAGGTCTTTGTCTAAAAAAAGACGAAACTTTGGTTAGGTGGTCCTTTTCTGTCCGCATTTCTGTTTTGTATATTTGTTCCTTGACCAAGAATCACTTTTAACTTTTTAATTAGCACAGTTTTCAAATCAGTCAGAATCTGAACTATTGATCAACTATCATACAGTTCTAAATTAAAATATCGACAAGTTGTAGGCTGGTAGCGGATATGCAGAGAAATAGCTACTAGCTAGCGTACAGGTTATACAGTAGCTAACAGAATTGCCACTTGAAACAAGTTCTACACAGTGAAAAATTGCATTATCTATAACTGGCTTCTCACCAAAGTTTCCACCGTAGGTTCCAGTCCCAAATCCCAATACACCCTCAGTTCACAGGAGGAAAATCATAGCACTACGTAAGTTTGCTTCCAACAAAAATGGCAGGTCAGAACGAACTGGCTTAAGCTCAAGGGTGACTATTGACAAAATATTGAACATTACAACAAACGTCTCAGAGAAAGACATCTACAAGTGCATGCATAATTCGCTCATAAATACAAACGACCAACGATACTGCCTGTGTCGCTCTGCGCATTGTTTAACTGCTGATGTCGGATGCCCGTGAAACTGAAAAAAAAACTGTACCTAAGGACCTCCCAATCTTTCCCCCACAATCATGCTACTCCTTCCATTTATCGCAAGGGATGATGGTTAAATCAGTGAAGTCGGTAGCAAATGCCTGATGACTTAGCTGGTGCTTGTGGTGACATTTAATCAGATGATTCCGAGCCATAGTCAAGCATTTCTTTTATGTTTAGCTTGATTGAAGGTCCCATTGATGAGCATACATATGCTGTTTTCCAATATATCCCCTTTGCACCAGATGGCTTGTTCCTCTCAACAGAGCGCTGGAAAGAGATAGCAAAAGGTAAGTAAAAACAAGTTCTCAGTGATATCAACAGAGATGTTTACAGTAGCAGGTATCTTACCACAACAGCCATGAAGTTTGCAATAAGGTCTTCTTCAGGAAAGTTAACCTTGCCAAAAGGAATGTGAGCAATCCCTGTCTTATCAACTCTGAATTCGACTTTACCTTTCTTGAACTCATCAATAGCCTGAAACCATTTGAATAGTTAGCATAATCAACCTCATCAAACTACATATCGATTGGGATTTTGATTGTTACAATCTTATGCTGGTACAGCATATACAGGTTAAATAATACTCTCTTAGATTACAAATATAGGTCGTTCTCGATACTAAGACGGTCTTCAAGGTACCCTTACCACTTCGCCAGCTAATTTCTATCATTACATGTTATTAGTTGTTACAAATCATAAAATATACAGGATGGAAGTATATTTCATGATAAATCTAGTAATACTAATTTCATGTGACCTATCTAGATATTCTTTAAAAAATTGGCGATTCTAGCATAACTTATATTTGCAATCGACAAAAGTAAAGGGTAAATTTTGTACAGGGAGGCCTGCAAATAGGATACCACCACAAGTTCAGGCACAAACTTACAATCAAGATAACTAGCAAACAAAACTACGGCATGACAACATAGGCGAATTTCACAACATCACGAAAAAGAGACTTCATGAATACAAGGTTCGTTGTTCAACTGTGAATAGCGTCCCCGCAAAAGAAAAAAAGAAACTGTGAATAGCTCACTCTGAACTACAGCTGTACTGTATCAACTGATCAACATAAGTCTTCTTGCCAGGATCAACGTCAATAACATTCAAGCACTCATTAAGAAACGCAACTGATTTCTAAATGAATAACGAAAAAGAAATGTTTGAAGTCCTACTAATGGAATCTTACGAGTTTTAGGTACTTTGAGCCTTGTAACCTTGACTCTAAAATAAACAAAAAGAATGTACAATTGTCTTGATTTCCAGTCATGGTCATTCCCTCAATTTAGATGTTAATATCAGTGGTAGCCTCGGTAGTCCTCCCTTTACAGTTAACTAACCCACTCTGCCTTAAGCTGATTATCGTCGTTAATGCTTTTAGCCTTATCAACGCAACCTGTGGACTGAGTAAGGGGCTATTTGGTTTGAGGAACCGGATGGTGAATTGACCATGCAATTTAGCTCTCTTGTTTGGTTTGAGGAATGGAATGGGATGGTCCATCACCACCTCGTCCTTCAGAAGCATAAATCTAGTAGAAAATGAGGAATTAGGTCATGCCACCAACTTTGAGGGATCATCCCATGATGAACCAGACCATGATGGATGGGATCAATGGATGAGGTGATTCCTCAAACAAAACAGACCGTAACATTATCAACAGTTCCCTGCCACAAACTCTTCAAGCCCTCCAAATCCACCTCAACCTCTTCTAGTTTCATCTCTCCATTTCAGTCAGTAAAAGCAACTTTTCCTAGTGCCTGAACTTACCCTAGCACAACCAAACTACAAATTCAAGTCATACCCTTCACCATGCCTGAGCCTACAAGTATGGAAATACAGGCAATTGGCCAAAGGTAGCAAGATATCAATACCCGAATCCCAGAAGTGCAAAAGAATTGAAGTCAGGTGGATGGCCATAACCTACTTTTCACCCAGTGTCGCTGTTGCAATACCCGACCGAAGAAACATATAGACATGATTGATGATCACAAGCAATCTTTCTGGAAAGCTGAAAAAAATCTGCAGGACTTCCACAATACCTGAGTAATGTTTGGAGAAACAGTACCAGCTTTGGGGTTAGGCATCAATCCCCTTGGTCCTAGAATCTTACCCAAGCTGGCCACCTGAAAGGTAAATGAATAACTCAGATTAACAATCAACTGAAGCTGGAGCACACTGTGAAAGTTTCCATGCACATGTATCTACCTAGTCCTACATTTATTCTCGCCATAGCTTTAAACACCTGAATTCCTGTATTCAGAACTTTTCTGTAGCTAATCCATTTTATTTGAATAAAACATTATTTGGCATCGTTAACAGTTAAAATAAGACCAAAGAATAGAAAGTGGAAACAAGTCAAATAGTCTGTTTACTGTTGTTGCAAAACAGTATATGGATCCTACCTCCAACATGAACAGATGAACTGAAATAGGACAACCCTTTCACAAAAGGAAAAAGACCAGAATATAACAAAGAGCATACATCTGAAAGGGAATGCATTTGACCATCATAACCAATAAAAGGCTTTACTATATTGATCTATTCCTAGTAAAATTCATAGTCTAAAATTTTGTTTGGTGTGAGGTACGTACTGAAGCGTTTGACCAAATGCTGAGCTAAATATGCACAACAACCTTGCATGTGGATAGGGCACCTTCGTCTAACAAGGAAATATTTCAAAGATAACTCATACAACTAGTTCAACTTCCATACCTTAGGCATCATATCAGGTGATGCGATCAATTTGTCGAACTCCATGAATCCTCCTTTTATTTGTTCAATTAAGTCATCTCCACCAACAATATCAGCTCCTGCAGCTCTCGCTTCATCTATCTTCTCACCTACAAAGACACCGTACAATCACTAATATATAAGCCATGAGTATAACAAGGCAGGAATAACGATGATAAGGATTGTGGAAGTTCAAATTATTCAATAAACTCATGCATCATGGCCAACATGAACAATAGCGCTGAAGCCATATGCCCAACTGACATATGAACAGAAGTAGAAACACCATGGCCAACATGAACAATAGTGCCAAAGCTTTTGCTGAGGTCCCTTAGGACAACAAGTTTCCTCCAACCCAATATGCAATGCATTACTCCAATAATTTTTCAATGATGTGTACTAAACTCCAAGGAAGAGTAAGAATAATTGCAGGCATTAAATTCATCCATTGAATCTCGGCAGATCAACAAGCCTAAGTGGAATGCATGTTCCTGGGTTGCAACTCCTTGAAACTAACAGGATTTGGCACACACTCACATTTACCATATCGACCATACTGTGCGATAAAACATCCATTGGTGCTTTATGAAGAATTCAAACACTGGAGGCTTCGGTTTTTGCATTAATATGCCAAAAATAAAAATTGGCGTGCTTCGAACTCAATCAACCACCACCCTTGACGAATAAGGTATGGCCAAACAGAACAGCCATGGGCCGCTACTAGCACAGTGATCCAATCAACCCATGCATCATAGACTGCAATTTGCATGGATTCCGTAATAACTATCTCCAAATAACGTGCAATCACCACTCACCTTGGGTGAGAACTGCAATTTTCACGGTCTGGCCGGTCCCCTTTGGCAAATTCACCTGTGCCCACCAATACAAATCTAAATCAAACAATGGAAGAGAGAACAAACAAACAAGCAAATTCCAACAAGAAAAGAAGAAGAAATGATACCGTGGCACGGAGCTGCTGGTCGTTGTACTTAGGGTCGAGGTTCATACGGAAATGCGCCTCCGCTGACTCGACGAACCGGGCGCTGGCAACCTGCTTCATCAGCGAGACGGCCGTGGGCACGTCGTACTCCTTCTTGCTCTCCCTCAGCTTCTGTATCTCCAGGTATCTCTTCGACCTCGTCTGCACACCGTCGAAACCAACACCAGCATCACGCTAGCTATCCAAATTTACAAGCAAAGGAAAATAGGGGAGACGCGCGGGTTTCGTGGCATACGCGGTCGCGCTTGAGCGGGAGGGCGGCCTTGCCGGTGCGCGGCCGGGTGGGGGGCGTGAACGCGGGGCCGCGCCCGCCGTAGCCGTCGTCGTAATCGTCGTCATCTTCGTCGAACTGGACCTGCGGCTGCTCCTGCTCCTCCTCTAACACGGCCTCCTGCGGGTCCGCGACGGCCACCGCGGCGGGGCGGCGGAACGCGAGGAGGAGCCGCGGGTACGCGCGCAGCGACGGTACGGAGGTGGGGAATAGCGCGTTGGACGTGGCCGGCGCCGCGACGGCGGCGGAAGCCGGCGCGAGGAGGGAGGACGCGGAGGCGGAGGCCGCGGCTGTGGCCGTCATGGTGGTGGCGAGGCGAAGGTGGGGGAAGAGGAGATAAGAGGGGGTGGAGGGGATGGATATAGCCGGAGAGGAAGCGTGGAGTGTTATAACCGATGGGGTTTGGCGTTTCGGGTGGGGTGGACGCGCGCCCTGGAATGGGCTCGGTCGGACCGGACCGGGAAGTCCTGATTTGGCTCGGGCGAGCCCCGTGCCGAGGGGCGCGAAGCAGCGCGACAGGTGTGCGGTGGCCGCGGCGGGGTTCCTTCGTGTGGGGCCGACACGGTGTGTGGCCGCGCTCTAACACCAGGCTGTGGTGCGCTGGGCTTGTGACTGGCAGGCCACGCTCCTCCTTCAGTTCTGGTGTTTCTCGCACGAACAGCGTTCGGTTGAGCACGAGGACATGAGACCGACTGACGGGTAGATCCTTTTAGAGTACTCATCTTTTTATTCTCGGAGAAGTCTTGTGGTTTTCATTTTTTGTTTGGAGTTGTATTCGTTTTCGTGCATCGTTGTGTGATGCTGAGAGTTTCTTACTACTAACTTGGTAGCTTTCAAGAGAACGACTCTACGGATGATGTCGTTGATAAGATGCAGTGCAGCACATATACGGTTTGATACTCGTGAAGCTTTGTGTTACTGCGCGGCGTGCGGAGGAAACTGTAACAGCTTAGCTGCTTAGGCGCCCGATCAGGCGAGGAATAGAGACCCGTCGGCACCTGCACAAGGCGTAGTGTTTTCTTTCAGCATGTGCGCGCTGAACAGTAGGGGTGGATAGCGAGCTGGTTCAGTCCTGCTCGGTCGACTCGCAGAGGTTCATAAAAGATATGAGTTCGTTCAACTCGGCTTGTTAGGCTAACAAGTTGAAATTGAAACTTGGTTCGTCTGTTACTTAACTCGAACTGTTCAAGAGTTGCTCGTGAGCAGGGACGGATCCAAAAATTGGACATGGGGAGGGGCGCTAGAATTAGAAGCATCAAAACCATAGAAGATATAGTCACATAGCATAGTAAATATCATAAGGTCTAGATAGTCAAAATATACCCGTTGTTCTACAATATGAATAAAAATTACATATCTATTAATTTGAAGTTGGCAAAGAACGGTGTATTTCTCGAGAAAGAGTTTCTTGCGAAAGAGGTGAGTGGGAGGATAGTGCAACTCGACGAGATTGGTGAGTCTTCGTCATTAGGTCAAAGTGATGCAACGCCGGAAGTGGTTCCGGAGTTTCCCACAATAACTGATACGGAAGCCCCTACATGTGATGTAGAGACTTCGGTCGAGCCAGCAGCTGAATCACGAAGGTCTGGTAGGATTCGCACGAAACCACAGTGGTTTTCGGACGAAGTATTGTTGTTAGACAACGATGAGCCTGCGACCTATACGGAAGCAATGATGGGCCCTGACTCCGTTAAATGGCTAGACGCCATGAAATCCGAGATAGAATCCATGTACGAGAACCAAGTTTGGAACTTGGTGGACCCTCCTGAAGGCGTGAGGCCTATCGAATGTAAATGGATCTATAAAAAGAAAACAGACGCGGATGGGAATGTATACATCTATAAAGCTCGACTTGTCGCAAAGGGTTTCCGACAAGTTCAAGGAGTTGACTACGACGAGACATTCTCTCCCGTAGCGATGCTTAAGTCTGTTCGGATTCTTCTAGCGATTGCTACATATTTCGATTACGAGATATGACAAATGGATGTCAAAACAACATTCCTGAATGGGAAGCTAACCGAGGACGTGTATATGATACAGCCCGAGGGTTTTGTCAATCCAAAGGATGCTGGAAAGGTATGCAAACTTCAGAGATCCATCTATGGACTGAAGCAAGCATCGCGGAGTTGGAATCTTTGCTTTGATGAAGTGGTCAAAGGGTTTGGCTTCATCAGGAACTGTGAAGAGGCTTGTGTTTACAAGAAAGTAAGTGGGAGCGCAATAGCATTTCTAATACTCTATGTGGATGACATATTGTTCATTGGGAATGATGTATCTTTTCTTGACAATATTAAGATTTCGTTGAAAAATAGTTTTTCAATGAAAGACTTAGGCGAGGCAGCACACATATTAGGTATAAAAATCTATAGAGATAGATCAAAGCGCCTAATAGGGCTAAGCCAGAGTACATATATAGATAAAGTACTGAAGAGGTTCAGTATGGAAAACGCCAAGAAGGGGTTCTTGCCGATGTCGCATGGGAAAAGTTTGAGCAAGAATCAGTGTCCTTCGACAACTGATGAGTGAGAACGCATGAGTAAGATTCCATACGCATCCGCGATTGGGTCAATCATGTACGCCATGATATGTACACGACCAGATGTGTCCTATGCTCTAAGTGTTACGAGCAGATACCAGAGTGATCCATGTCATGATCATTGGACAGCAGTGAAGAATATCCTAAAGTACCTGAAGAGGACTAAGGATATGTTTCTCGTATACGGTGGTGACGAAGAGCTCGTTGTAAAGGGTTACACCGATGCCAGCTTTGTCACAGATCCGGACGATTTTCGATCTCAATCAGGCTTGGTGTATACACTGAACGGTGGCGCAGTGAGCTGGAAGAGTTCCAAGTAGGACACTGTGGCGGATTCTACAACGGAGGCTGAGTATATCGCCGCTTCGGAAGCGACAAAGGAGGGCGTTTGGATTAAGAAGTTCGTCACCGAGCTTGGTGTGGTTCCGAGTGCGCTGGATCCTATGGAGCTCTATTGTGACAATAGTGGCGCCATAGCTCAGGCCAAGGAGCCAAGGTCCCACCAGAAGTCCAAACATATACAACGCCGATTCCACATCATTCGTGAATTGGTGGAGTGTGGAGACGTAAAGATATACAAAATACACATGGACCTGAATGTGTCAGATCCGTTGACGAAGCCTCTACCACAAGCAAAGCATGAGCAACACCGGAATGCCATAGGTGTTAGGAGCTTAAGCATTGGCTAGATTATTGACTCTAGTACAAGTGGGAGACTGTTGAAAATATGCCCTAGAGACAATAATAAAGTTATTATTATTCTATTTTCATGTTCATGATTAAGTTTATGTTCTATGCTAGAATTGCATTGGTTCTTGAATATGAGATTCAGGGAAAAACCTAATTGCATGTGTGGAATAATAAACACCATTCAGATCCCTAGTCAGACCTCTAGACTAGCTCATGTATTGTTGATGGTCTTGTTTTCCTGATCATGGGCATTGTTAATGTAACAAGGATGTCGGCAATAATGGGAACACATTGTTAGGGTAACAATGGTGTTAGATAGACCCCCTTATGAGATACCGCGAGATCATTTCGTCAATATGTTGTCAGTATCTTCTCATTATGTGTTAACGTTTACTTGCATCCTTAGACCATGAGAATATCGTAGACCCGGATACCGGATGGTTGCTTTGGGGTCATCAAACGTTACTCCGTAACTGGGTAATTATAAATGTGACTTTCAGGTACACCAGAAAGTATATCGTGGTTCTAGATATCTCAAGACTGGGATTTGCCCATCCGGCGATGGAGAGATACACTCTGGGCCCACTCGGTATTACGGTGTCCAGCATCGCCTGGCCAGGTATTGTGACTAAAAGGTTAGTCACGGGGATACCAGAATACGGAAACGAGAAAAGAGTACAAACCGGTAACGAGGATAACTAGGTATGGTGATCAAGGAGTTGATCACAGGGATACCGTCAAAGTCTCGCCTCGGGTTGTGTAACGTATCGTGAGGCAAAAGGATGATATGCGGTAATATGAGGTTCGCTCGATAAAGATCTTCGATGATATGTGGGAATCGTTATGGATGTCCAGATCCCGCTGACGATTATTGACCGGAAGGTGTTCCGGACATGTCCACATATACTCGAACCTATAGGGTCACACGCTTAACGTTTTAGCGACATTTAGGAATGCTACGATTTATGGAGAACGAGAGAGAAGGGTTTCGAAAGTGTTTCGGATGATCTCGAAAGTGTTCCGGGAGGTCCCGGATGGTTCCGGTGATGTCCGGAAGTGTTCCGGAAAGTTCTAGAAGGTTCTAGAAGGTTCTAGAAGGTTCCGGAAGTTGTAGAAGGTTCTGGTGGAGTTGGACTCCAACTCCAACAGGGTGTCCCTGCTGGAGTAGGACTCCACCTGCCTAGGGAGAGCTGCCCCAACCCCTATAAATAGAGGGGCAGGGCACCTCAAAGGGTATCCCGAGCAGCCCCAGAGGCAGCCCCAAAAGCAGCCCTAAACCCTAGGCCGCCATTTCTAGATTGGCCACAGCCTTCTTTTTCTCTCTCTTCTAGATTGGATCTAGTACAGCTGCCGGCGCGCTGCTGCTTCTCCTTCTCGTAGATCCCCGCCGTTCTTGTGTGCTGGTCCACACATTACCGCGGTGTCGCTGATCCGGTACGCGTGGATACCTCGGAGACGTCGTATACTTTGGCGTTCGATCGGGCGAACTATTCGCGAGGAGATCGCTCTCGCGGCTGGGAGGTATAACCTAGCCACGGGAGTCTGCGGACTTCATCGACATCGGTCAACTTCTCCACTACATTGACGTGATCATCGAAGGTATGATCTCGTTGCCTGCACCTCGATAGTGATCTTGGGGTGGATTGTGCGCGGTAAATTTTTGTTTTGCGTATCACGTTCCCCAACAGTCGAGAGTCGGGCGGACGAGCGGAAGGCAAGCCGAGCGGCCAGGCGAGCGCTGGAAGTTGGATCGTGATCGGCCGATCGACTGCCTAGTGCCTAGTTGTGTACGTTACTGACTAACTGCGTGACATAGGCCTGGTTATACTCCCGTTCTGCTAGCTTTGGCCATTGGGCCCATAGCTTAGCTTAGCTGGGCTGCTTCTAATTTCTCTATTTGGGCCATGGGCTTTAGCAGCAAGGGGGGGGGGAATTTAGATGCATACATTGTTTCCTAGCTTTACTAGCCTACTAACTAATTGATATTAAGGGATGACAGAATCATTGGGGGGGGAGGTGTCGCCCCTGCTCGCCCCCCCCCCTTGGATCCGTCCCTGCTCGTGAGTCAGACATTACAGATAATCATCACAAAAACACTATCCTAACAGAGATGACTCTAAATCAGATCAGTATTGTAAAGGTTCTCTAAGACATTTCGAGACATAAATAATAGTTTCATATAGACCATATATATAATTAAAGTCCTGAAACATCATAATTAATATTTCTCATAGATCAGAAGGCAACATATATAATGTTTTGCATACAATGCTAACCAAATTAGCAAGATATCGTTATGTTCTATTGGGTAGACTAGTTGTGGGATGTAACTCTATTACAAACGAAACGAGCCTTAATGAGCTAATAAGCAGCTCGCGAGCTCGGTTTAACAAACTGAAAAATATGTTCGGCTTTGGCTCGTTTGGCTTGCTGCTCCATGCCACAGTTCAGGTTTACACACGCGGAAGGCGCTGGGGCTTCCACGTGACTAGACACTGGAATTCAAGCCGAAGAAGACTAGCAAAACGGTTTTCCTTTGATGGTAAGTTGGACATCCACAGCTCAAGTCTGGAGCCTAGGTGAGCATTCCGGTTTCCGAATGAGTATAATAACAAGTGCAACTGCCGGAGGAGTACGACCAATCTAATCAGGTTATGTGAACATATAAAAATAACACTTCTTTCAAAATAAAGAGTAATCAGAGTCTCACTTGAACTTCTATTTTTCCGAACCGGCATGCTGCCATTTGTTAAATAAAATACAGTTTAATATAAGTGAGCCACAAGTCATCATAGCAGGGAGGCTCAATCCCCTCCTTGAGATACAAGGTGGACTACTCGCTACTCTGATCACTACCAGGTAACATTGGAGTGGTAGTAATGCGGTGCTGAGCAATGTTCTCCTGTGAGATCAAGACTATCCTCTCAGCATCTAGATATTCGTTCGTAAAAATACGACAGCCATGCTCCTTTCAAACGTTCCACCACACATAGAAAAGTAGCCTGCTCCGTAGCTTTTTATTTTCTTTGGAAGTGGCCCTTGATAAATTCTCCCACCATTCATCTGGGGTGTCATGAACAGTTCCATGTCAGAAGCATCAGAGGGAAGCTGCATCCCAACCCATGATCTTCTTGCGTGGGTCCACTCATACCATGGCCATTGCAGCTAAGCTCTTCCAAATTTCTCTAGGTTCATAATGTCGAGTCCCCTCAGCGACCGAGGGCGGTATAGCATGCTTCAATTTACCAATGAGTGGACCCCATTCGCAATGTGACCATCATGACCCTTCCATATCAATTCCCGGCTTATTTTGTTGATCCTGTCTATTGCCCATTTTGGAACCGAAAGAACCGTCAAAGGGTTTGTTGTCATTGCCAAAAGAACTGATTTGGCAAGCGTCACGCGACCCAACCGCGATAGGTCTTCCCCTTTCAGCCGGCCATCCTGGATGCCACTTTTTCAATAAGTGGTTGGAAGTCCACCTTCTGTGGGCGACGATAATGAAGTGGCAATCAAGATATTTTACTAGGGAAAGAACCTAAGCGGGTGTGGAAGTTTGCCATAATGTTGGGGATGCTGAGTCCTTCACATCTAATCGGGAAAACTTTGGTCTTGTAGAGGTTTGTGATCAGCTTGCTAGCCTATCTGAAGTGCTCAAGAATCCCAATGATCGCCATCAGCTCCTGATGGCCGGGGTTGACGAAGATCCCCTCATCATCCGCATAAAGAGAAGTTTTGAACCTTGTGGCCCTCGCCCTGATCATTTTGAGGATGTTTGAATCAGTGGCTACCTGTAGGAGGCGCTGGAACGGGTCAATTGCCAAGATGAAAAGCATGGGAGAAAGGGGGGTCCCTCTGACAAAGAGCACATGCATGGTAAAAAGACGGCCCTGATGAACTGTTGAGAAGCACCTTGTGGGATGCCGATGAAAACAAGAGACACAACCAATCCCACCATCGTTGACCGAATGGTCAAGGAGATAGATTAAGAATCAAACTACCACAAGAGCATATATCTGCTCCATTTTTGCTGGACTGCAAGACATTTTTTTAGGCAGTCACCAAGGCCGCGGGTGAGAAAGGAGGAGATCCTTTGAAATATCATATCTACCAATTCCTCGGCCATCTCTCGAGTCCCGATGCAGACCGTTGTATAAACTTCATCAATCACGCAGGGCCATCTAGTGATTGACTCTTCCTAAGGTTCCAATGGAGACCCTCATGATGCTTTGCAAGAAGTCGGTTGTTGAGTGGTGGTGATATATATATGCAGCCCTCAAAAAAACTAGTTGTTACTCACAAAAGAAATATCGCTTGGAGGTTCCGGACATCCTCGCTCAGAGGTTCCGGGATTCAAAAACTAATGGTTTATATTAGTGAAAAGCATTGCTTGGAGGGTGCTGCTTGGACACGCTAGATAGTTTAAAACCTTTGGAACATCCTTGACCTGGAGGATCCAAACAGCTAAAGCTAAGAGGTTCCGAACAAAAACCAACCTTTTGTCCAGAAACTCTAATTGACTCGGAGGTTCCAGATGACCAACACTTGGAGGTTCCGAATAGTAACAAATGAGTCAACTTGGTTTCCTCGGAGGTGCTAGACAAAGCATCCGAGCGAGTGAAAGCACTGGGACATAAGTGACTGAAGGTTCAAACGAAGTCAGGCTTTGGGACAAAAACTTGGTTGCCACTTGGAAAGTCCAGATGAACCTCACTCAGAGGTTCCAGATGAGATCAGGGCTCTAGGAGAGAAGTTATGTCCCTACTCGGAGAGTCCGAATGAACCTCACTCAAGGGTTCCAGAAAACATAGGCTCTTATGGACAGAACTACTAAAAAACTCTAGAGGTTCTAGACCACCTCACTTGGAGGGTCCAGACCAACACTTTAAAAACTTCTCAGATACGCCTAGACAAGTCTTAGGTAAATCGGACACATGCTTGGATGTCCCAGCCGACTGGTCCAAAAGTTTCAGACAAGCACAGAAGTTTGGTGTAGAGATTTTTTAAAAAAGTTTTTGAGTGGATTTCTTTTAAGCACCGAGCAAGATATCTCCTTCTTTTATGTTGACTAGCTCTCCGCTTAATAGTACGGCTATCTTATACTCAATTTGATCATTGGATCACTAAAAAGGACTAGAAAACTAATCTTCTAGATTTCATGTCGTCTCCTTTTCAATCTTTTTAGTGGTCGTCAACGCCTGTTTGAACTTTTTCATGGAACTAAATTTCTGATCAACAACTTGATGCACACATTAATTTCTTAATTATTTTATCACTAGTCATCAAAACCCACTTAGGGGCCAAGATGCACTTTCATTTGTACCGCTTGGGCCACTTATTTGATTAGCACTTTTGTTCCTCCCGATGACAATGTTTGTTCCATCCAGCCGTGTGCATGGCCATATCTGGTCTTTCAAATAGTTGAAGGATCCATTTCTTGAGTTTCCTACATCAGTCGGCATACTGAGATATTTCTCACTCTCAAGGATTCATTCGGCACATGCAATATAGACTTGATGTCCTCTCTCACCATGTTTGGGCACCCTTTACTAAAGTGGATAGATGATTTATCTCAATTTACTCTCTGAACTGAGGCATCACAATATATATCTAGCACGTTAGTGATTTCTGTCGCTCCCATTGTATTAGCCTTGAGGAAAAGCAAGTTGTCGTCTGCAAATAGTAGACGATTGACGACGGGTGTTGTGGGAGCCACAATGATGCCAGATACAAATTTTAAATTCCCTCTACTCCTTAACAGGTAAGACAGACCTTCAGCTACTAACAAGAACACGTAAGGTGAAATAGGGTCACCCTGCCAAATGCCTTTTGATGGTTTGAACTCCTTCGTCCATTCACCATTGAACAAGATTGAGAAAGTAACAGATTTCATAACAGAATTGATAAATCTGTGATGCAAACCCAATTTAAGCATGATCACCTCCAAATAATTCCACTCAATTCGGTCATAGGCCTTCATCATATCTAGCTTCACAGCACAAAACTACTTATCCCAGAGCTCTCTTCTTCTTCATAAAATGCAAGCATTCATATGCTGTGATTATATTATCTGTGATAAGTCGGTCAAGGACAAAAGCGGATTGTTCCTCCGATATAATTTCTGGTAGAATCTCTTTTAGCTTATTGGCTTGCACCTTTCACACAATCGTCAAAATGGCATTACTCGCTTATAGGACGAAGCTATATCAATAAAGTGGGCCTCTACACTTTCGAGATTAGAAGAAGATAAGTCTTGTTGATCAACTCAGAGGATTCAACACCACTAAAAGTATTAAGGACAACACACGTTATATCTTTCCCGTAAAGGTCCTATATGTGCTGGAAACCCATCCGGGCCAGTGCTTTAGTAGGAAACAATAGAGCCCGTTTGACCTCTTCTTCCGTATATGGTGCAACTAGCCGGCTGTTCATTTCCACCAAAACCTTCTTCGGAACCGTCGTGAGCACCTCATCCATCCCCGACGTGCCTCCTCCGGATGTGTACAGAGATGTGTAGAAGGAAGGGGCCACTCCATTCATAGTGTGATTGAGCCATCTTCTTTCATGAGTTTGTACAATGCGATTTTTGTTTCACCGTGAGACAAACCCACTACAAGAAACCTGTTAATCCGTGACGGTTTTCTCGTGACGTTTCAAAAAACCATCATGGATCCGCAAGAGGCGGACGGGGCGCCCAAAACGGTGGTGCCTTTGTGACCGACAACCATGACCGTCATAGTTGTGAGAGACTAATCCGTCACAGATTTGAGAATGTTTTTTTTGGCAATGTGCGATCCGTCACGGATTGCGCCTACTGATATGTCGTGCTGAGCTGAGCCACGTCAGCTAGCTCGGGCCCAACTTGTCAGCTAGCAGTGGGACCCAGTAGTCAGCTCGTTGTGGGACCCAGCTGTCAGGATTCGTTGGTCCCACTAGATTGCTGATGGACCCGCATGTCAGTTTGCGTGGGACCGACCTTTAGGGCCCACATGCCAGATGGGTGTGTTAAATAGTCAGTTAGTAAAAAATTGAGGCCACCGGCGATCGAACCCGGGACCTCACGGCTGTACGCACTGTGTCCTTACCACTGGGCTATGATTCGTGAACTGATGGATAGTGGTGTCTAGTATGTTAGTACTTTGTCTGGCCTGTACCATGAACTAACAAAGAAACAGCCAAGTTGCAGACTTAACACCAGTTGCTCCACGCCGAGTCGGCGTCGCCACGCTCCCATCGGCGCCGCCACGCCGCTGCCGACTGCCCGGCTAGGGTAATTAGATCCGGCCAGCCGTCCCGTGTCAGCGCCATCTGCAAGATCCGGCGCGCCGTCCCACCTCGTCCCAGCCCGCCATTGCCACGCCGACGAGCCGATCTAGTACGCAGCCACCGGCCGCCATTGCGGCGCCAGCCACCTCCTTCGACCGCTGCTGTGTCTCCGTTCTGAAATTTCCCGTTGCTCCCCACCTCAACATCGGTCGGCAGCCACGGTATGTCTCTGGCAACTCTTTTTTTTGCTGAATTTTGAGCTTGTCATCTGTACAGTTATTAGAGCATGTAGATAAAGTCATCTATACAAAAATATTAGAGCATATAGAGTAAGTTATTTGTACAAATATTGACATCCATAACAACAGAGAAAAATATTGCCTACAAATGCCTTGTTGGGTTTACTTCTGTATCTAGCAAAAATATCTTAGTTTCTTAGGCAACTTTATTTAGATGTGTTCTTTTGCTGCAATGCAGATGGATAGAAGTTGGGTTCATGGTACACTGTTTTCCCGTGAATACATCGATGGTGTCAAAGAATTTATGAAATTCATTCAACAGAAATTCGGTGAGGATGATGAAATACTCTGCCCCTGTAGTAAATGCCTTAATCAGAAATACCTGCATCCGACCATTGTGAACAAGCACATATTGATGAATGGCATGGAAAGTACATACACTCGGTGGATACATCACGGAGAGGACTTTGATGCAGATGTTATTGATCATCCTGTTGATGTGCATGACACCGGGGATGAGAACAATGGTGCTGATCGACTTGAAGGGGTGTTTGCAGACCTACGCACAGCAGTAGAACAAGCTGAAAAGGAAGCTGAAAATCAAGATGGGAACAATGGCGCAAACCCTCCTGAGAATGAGTCTTTTTTGGCAAACGTGATGAAACAGGCAAAGCGTCAGCTTTATCGTGGTTGTACCAAGTTTTCAAAGTTCTCCTTTGTGGTAAAGCTTCTTCATATGAAGTCATACCATAGGATCACCAATACTGCATTTACTGAAATATTGAAGCTATTGGCTGAAGCATTCCCTGAACCCAATACACTCCCAAAATCGTATAATGAAGTAAAGAATCTTCTAAAAGAATTAGGCCTTGGATATGAATCTATACATTTGTGCTTCAATAATTGTGTTCTGTTCAGAAAGCAATATGCCAAACATGACAATTGCCCAGTTTGTGGTCTGTCAAGATGGAAAGACCCTGGTAGGAAGAAGATTTCACAGAAAGTTTTGAGGCATTTTCCACTGGTACCTAGGCTGAAGAGGATGTTTATTTCCAAAGAAGCATCAAAACAAGCACAGTGGCACAAGTTTAAGAGGCAGCCCAGTGAGAAGGAAATGAACCATCCAGCTGACGGTGTGGCATGGCAAGACTTTGACAAAAAATATCCAGAGTTTGCAGAAGATGGCAGAAACATTAGACTTGGCCTTGCCACTGATGGGTTCAATCCTTTTGGCAACTTTAACACAAACTATAGTATGTGGCCTGTATTTGTTGTGCCATACAACCTTCCACCCTGGGCATGCATGGAGCAATCAAATTTCATGATGGCTCTGCTAATTCCGGGTCCTAAATCACCTGGCAAGCACTTCGATGTCTTCTACAGCCTCTTGTAGAAGATTACTTGAGCTTGGAAGGGTGTGCGTACATATGATCCTCTTAGTGGAAAAATGTTTGATCTTCATGCCGTAGTTCTATGGTGCATTCACGATTACCCAGCTCTGAGCACTCTTTCAGGGCGTACCACAAGAGGCTATTTTGCATGTATTCATTGTGACAAGCACCACTTTCATATGGTCTAAGGAACAAAATTGCGTATATTGGGCACTATCGTTTCCTTCCAAGGGGCCATCGTTTGCGGAGAAACAATGAATTTGTTGGTCTTCATGAAAGCAATGATGAGCCAAGTAAATTCTCTAGAGAAGAGCTGCAGCAGAATTGGAGAAGGTTAGAGCTGGGGGAACAACAAAAAAGCAGGAAAAGGAAGCGTTCTGACTTGGGCAGCAAGAAGAGTCATGTGCCAATTTGGAGCCGGAGGGTTTGTTTGTGGGATTTGAAGTATTGGAAATACTTGACGCTGAGACATAATCTTGATGTCATGCACATTGAGAAAAACATATGTGAAAAACCTCATTGGAACAATTCTGAACATTGAGGGAAAGACAAAGGACACAATTAATGCTAGGATTGATCTCAAAGATTTGAATATTAGAAAGGGGCTGCAATTGAGGGAGGAAAGAAACTCATATGTGATGTTTCCAGCCCGATATACCTTGTTCAAAGAACAAGTGGTTGCATTTTGTCAATTTTTGAGGGAGTTAAAGTTTCCAGATGGGTTTGCTTCCAACATCTCAAGATGTACAAGTGTTGATGGAACCAAGGTACAAGGCCTAAAAACACATGATTGTCACATTCCTTTGCAAAGAATCTTACCTGCTGGCATGAGAGGATTTTTGGACAATAATATATATCAAGCAATAGCTGAGTTAGGCAAGTTTTTCAGGGAATTGTGCAGCAAAACTCTTAACAAGGATATGTTGGCTGAAATGAAAAAGAAATTCCTGTGATTTTGTGCAAGCTTGAGAAAATTTTCCCGCCTGCTTTCTTTGATGTGATGGTGCACCTTGTTGTACATATACCTGAAGAGGCATTGCTCCGAGGTCCTGTGCAATATGGGTGGATGTACCCAATTGAAAGGAGGTTGTTCACTTTAAAGCGCTATGTGAGGAATAGGGCACGACCAGAAGGTTCGATTGCTGAGGCATATATTGCCGATGAGTGCTTGACATTTTGCTCCAAGTACATGGATGATGATGTTGAAACAAGATTTAATCGGGAACAGAGAAATATAGGTTTTTTCAGATGAAGAAGCCTATGGTGTTGACGTTTTCGGGCATGGAGTTAATTTTACGTCAGCATATGAATATGTATATGATAAAAAAGAATTTTATCAAATGTTGTGGTATGTGTTGAACAACTGTAGTCAATCTGAGAAATATATCGGGTATGTTCTCACTTTTGAACTTGCGTATGTTACCTTTCTGTCGTACATATGTGATCTATTGACTAATTTTTTTGTACAGAATGTTCAGAGATGAGTTAGAGAGAGAACGGGTGCCAAACATTGATACAAAGCTTCAAGAAGGATTTCAGACATGGTTCAGGAACTATGTTAGTTTTCATTCACATCTAGTTTCAATTTTTTGGTTATCAAATTTTCACTACAGATTCTAATGTATGTGCTTGTGTGTGCTATTGCAGATGATGGGGCTGTAGAATGAGGATGGCGAAGAGGTAGATGAAGATCTGTTTGCCTTGGCCTGTGGTCCTGATTCGAGAGTAAGGAAATACTCATCATGCGTAGTGAATGGGGTTCGATTTAGCACTGTTGACCGTGATAACAATAGGAAAACACAGAACAGTGGAGTCATGACCGAAGGTAAACATGACGGTAAGGTCATTGATTTTTATGGAACCCTGAAAGAGATCGTTCAGTTAGACTATAACTTGGACGACAGGTCAGTTATTTTGTTTAAATATGACTGGTTTAAGCTTGATGGGAAGAGGACTGAACTTAAAAATGATGGATTTTTTAAAAGCATCAATGTTGGAAGTTATGGTACAAGAATGATTCTTTCATTTTGGCTACTCAGGCAAGAAAGGTCTTCTATCTGCCAGACACAAAGTTTGGGAGAAATTGGCAAGTTGTGCAAACATTCGACCATAGGCATCTCTTCAATATTAGTGAAACTGAGAGTGTACCTTTCACTGCTCCTGCATATCAAGAGGAGGAGTGTTGTGATGAGGAGGGTAGGCGAAGAGCAGTTTCCGATCTTATATCTGAGGAGCCTTTACATAGAGATGATGAGCAAAGCATTATTTTTGAAGCTGATGTAGTTGCCTGTTTGATGAAAGACAAAAACAGAGAAGTGTATGAAGATGGCAGCGAAGGTGAAGCAGATGACACAGGTATGGAGTATTGCAGCGAAAACGAAGAAGGCGCCACACCGGATATCGACAGCGATGACGAGTAGATGCTTTAACATACAAGGTACTATCTTTAGTCTTATTCTATTGCATAATATGTGATAATAATCTAAAAACTTATGATATTCCTTTCTGGACTATTACAGCAAGTAGAAGCACCACTTGCACTTGATTTTCTTTAATTATGGAGCTACACAGAAGCATTGGTGAAGAATTGCTGGTGAAGAATTTATGTGGCTTGCTTCAAGCACTTGTTTTGTAGTGTCAGCTTCAGTTCATCAAATATAGAAATTCTATAAAAAAATCCATTTGTTACATGTGCAATTTCATCTTTGATTCAGTTCATCAAAAATGTACTAGGCTTTTGATTCAGTTGCATTCTGAATGTGCAAATATGTCTGTTGTGTTCTGATTGTGCAAATATGTGTGTGTGCTGTTCAGTGCAAGGCTGCAGTTGAGTTCCCACGCTACTATTCTGGTCAGTTGGTGAGCGTTTGGCCTGCTAACCCAAACACCAGGTCCCCGCGGCGTTTGATCTGAAAATCCAAACGCTGCCTGTTTCCGCAGAACAGAGACCCGCGCAGGCACGCTTCTGTTCCGGCCAGCACGGCAGCGTTTAGCCCACGCAGTGAAACACCACATACATTGGCGTTTGTTTGCAAATATAACGCCAGCTAAGCTGGCGTTTGCCTCTAGTATCCGAACGCCAGCTAAGCTGGCGTTTTCCTGCCCCAACACATCACAGTATCAGCACAATATCACATATCACAATATTTATTAGGTGTTTAGTTCTTCAGAAAACATAAAATTTTATCTGCTATGCATCGCTTAGTGCGAGCGGGAGCATCGCGTCGCCTAAAGGATACAGTAACGAACGATGCTATTCATTAAAATTTTATAAATGTTCACGCATTTGAAAACAATCCGAGCGTTCAGGGTCGAACATGGGGTGGCAGCCCCCATCTGTGCATCACACGGTGATTCTGATAAAATGTCCAAGTTATGCAGCGCACCGCGAGTTCACACTAGGTATAGGTTATTACGGAAGAAGTGGCGGCGGCAGTGGCGTTCAGTGCCGACACTCTTCAAGTGTTGTCCGGTGTCCGTCAGACAATCGATCTCTCGGCCTCACCGCTCTATTGCATGGTGGAGAGATTGTTAGAGGATAACCGGAAGACAATGTCAACCTGGGCCACCGGAGTTGAGGATCTTGTCTTTGGTGTCGCGGCGAGGATCACGTGGGTTGGATGTCTCGGATTCGTGGTCGTCCACCGCCCTACGCGCCCTCTCCACAGGCTGCGGCAAGCAGCTCATCCCCCACCATGCCACTCCCTGCTCACACTGCCGGCGCGCGATCAGCCAAAGTAAGCATAATTTTCGGAAGGTAACAGAACAATTCTGATTTCTAAAATCTTGATGATATGCTAAACCTTTTCTGCTTCTGTGAATAAGATGCTGAAAATCTGTTCCATATCCAAATATTTACTTTTCAATCTAAAAGGAACTGAATAATAAATTATACTTGGTATTTTGACCACCAAGTGTTTGTGTTTATTAAACACCACTAATTTTTTACCATAATATAATGTAACAAATATCAAATTGATATCGATGTATAACATATCTTCTAGAAAAATTCTAAATATGGTCAGCAGGCACACGGTCATTTTTTGGCTCGAATTGGCGCGCACACGGCCATTGTTGGCTAGAATTGGCGCGCACAGCGGCCGGCCATTGTTGGTTCGAATTGGCGCCACCCAAAATCAGCTCTCTAGAAAATTCGGCAAAAGATAATCCCCACCCCACGCCCCGACCCGTGCACGTCGCCCCAAAACCACTCCCTTCCTTCCCTCAAAAAAGAAAAACCACTCCCACACCTCCCCTTCCGCCACGCATGCCGGCCGCTCCTCCACCTCCACGCCGGCCATGACTTCCTCCTCCACGCCGGCCACGACTTCCTCCTCCACCGCTGGCCACATCTCCCTTTCCGACTACGACTCCCCCGCACCCCCCACCACCACCCCCCGGCGACCCAAACCCTAGCCCCCTCCATCGCCCGTCGCCACGACTCGACCTCCCTCCTCCCGCCTCCATCATCGGCTACGTCTCCCCCACACCACCCACCACCACCACCCCACCATCACCCCCCTCCATCGCCGGGTACGTCCCCCCCCACACCCCCCACCACCACCCCCCACCATCACCCCCCACCATCACCCCCCTCCATCGCCGACTACGTCTCCGCTGTAAAGACGCCTCCACCACCTCACCGCCCGCTGGTTGAAGGACATCTCCCCCACTTCTCGTGATGCCGAAGAGGCCTGCAGCGAAGATACCCCGAGGACGCAAGACAGTAGGTATAAAATCTGAGCTCTGTTGATTGTCAAAAAAAGAAAAAGAATTAGTGCTTGTGCCTGATTTTAGTAGTACATTATCTGACCTCTGTTGATTGTCTAAAGAAAAGAATTCATGCTGTGCCTGATTTTAGTAGGTATATAGTCTGAGCTCTGTGATTGTCTAAAAAATAATTCATGCTTCTGACTGATTTCACTTCTAGAGCTTGTGGTTCATTACAGTTCTGGCCGCACCTATGAAATAAGGCCCTGTACCGTAAAGTGTAGATTTCGATCTCGTGTAGATGTAAAATTAGTCACTAAAAATATAATTTTTGTTAAGTACTGTTATAGAAATAGTAATTTTTGTTCATCTCTCCGTTAATCTTAGAACCGCCAATACATCCGCTGGAAGAGTTGCGCCTGAAACAATGCATGCGAAACAATGCAAGGCTTCAAGCGCTTGGACTTCCTACATTATCACAGATCTTTGCAACCAAAACCTCCATTTCACCTGAAAAAGCAAAAGCCCAAGCATAGTAGTGATGACTCTGAAGCTGAGTACCATCCTGAAGAGGACGATACCAGTGAAGGAGATTCGTTTGAGTCCACACCTGCTAGTTTAAAGTCTAAGGTGCTAATTTCATCATTTAGTGGCTAGCTGTATTGCTTGTTTGGTAATGCAACATAATTTTTTGTCATGCTTTGTTGATGATGCAGGATTTTCATTTCTATAAGAGCTTGGAAGACTCTGAGAGGACTAGCCACAAAACTAGTAAGAAAAGTACTGTTGACATGGCTCCTGGTGGAATCAGGCCTCGACCTCCTAAGAGAGTTCATGCAGAGCAGCCAACCAACAGTAGAGTTACTAGGTCGAACAAAAGACTAGTACAAGATGTTGATGCAAATGACATCCATAAGCCAAACTGCATCTGCATCTGTGGTTCGTGCTAGCCAAGATGGAGAAACTTTTCACAACTTTGATGACCACACACAACGTGGTGTTGAAGGCAAGTTTCTTACTATGTTATCTTTGATTCCATTATGAACGCACTCTCACTGGATGCTTTATTTTTTAAAAAGAAGATGATGACCTTGCCCATCGGGGATGACGACAACTGGATGGCCAACGGAGGTGATCTCATTGCCCATCACGATGACGAGAACCAGACGGCCACCGAGGAAGGTGATGGTAGTGCCCAACCAGATCAGGAAATTCAACTTGACAATAACTCTCAAGGCATGTCAATAAACACCCTAAAACTTTCTAGCATGTTTGTTGAGTGTAAAGCTTGTTGCTCAATCTATCCTTCTATGAAATGCTGTATCAGTATGTTGAGTTGGTATCGTGCAGACCTTTACATACATATTTTTCCTAGGGATTAGCCATCAAATGAATTCTTAGAATCTGAAGTCAGCAATTCAAGCATATAGGCTTTATTTTGTCATCCTGCTGACTGCATCTTCCTGTGTAAAAGAAGCTCAAAATACTGACTTATATGGTTCTTATTTTAAAATTTTGTGAACATTCATTGTGATATCCTTTAAGTCATTGTTATGGTATGTAATATAATTACTCATTTGGAAATGGTGTTCTCTATTTAGCAGTGAACTTGTATGCTTTCTAATTGCGGTTGGGTTATCACCCATTCTTGACGCAGTTGGATTTCCTGTACTTTTTTAATTCTTTTGACTTTACCTTCTTTGTAGATCCACAACTAGCAGAGGAGGCAAGGGAAAGGGGAACCAACATGGGAAAATGTCTCAATAGGATGAGTCGACGTCAGCGAGGCAAACTGCACTGGTCATTCCAGAAGGGAGGTTAAGGCCGGACGCACCTATTATTGCTGCAAAGTTTGCAACTGAATGCAACATCACAGTTAGGAACCATGTGCCTGTGTTTACGCACTGGAAGCATTACAAGAAACAAAATGGGATCTTCATGAACTTTGTAGGCAAAGTTGGTGTAAGTACATAGTCCAAGCCTTTCTCTCTTTAATGGCTAGCAACCTTGTCAATTATGTGTTATTCTGATTTTTATACATGTTCTTTAATCTGACTAGAACAAGTTCGAGATGAATGCAAATGCTGAGCCAGTTACGAAGGCTTGTACACAAATGATGAATGTCTGCGCTTCGCCAACGGCGACATAGGCTCAAACGAAAGTACTTTGATCCTTACCTACTCCATTTGGTGAGGAGAACTTCTCCTATCAAATCTATGACTGATGACCAGTGGAATGACCTGGTAGAAAGCTGGAGAATCCAAAAAGATGGTACGTTTCTTACGGAAAACCAAACTCCTTCCTTCTACATGCTAATCTGGAAAGTGCTTTACATGTATTTGGTCTTTCGACGTAGGAGATTTGTGAAAAGAACAAAGTTAACTGATCTCAAGTCAAGTTTCATCAAACTACTGGTTCATGCAGCTACCTGGTGCACTGTGAAAATTTGGTAAGTTAAACTTGTGGCTGTACATGTGCAGCTTGTGAAATTTTGCTTCCATGTAGTAATGTATACATGTTGTACTATACATGTTGTTTCTTCATAATTTACCAACTCTCAAGCGGTGGCGAACACAAATATAAGCTTGCTGCATGTATGGTCGTTTCAGGGAGACAAATACAAAGATAAAGAACCTACTGCACTGGATTTGTTTAAGGAGTGCCACTACAGCAATAAAAAGAAATGCTACACCGATACTGTACAAGCTGCAATTGTAAGTAAGCTTGATCATGGTGTTTAGTCTGCTGTCCTTGTGAAGTATTTGCTGTCCTTGTGCAATTTGTGGATATTTAGTTGTTGTCCTTGTGCAATTGTAGATATTTAGTTTGGCTAAAGTACTTGCTGTCTTTGTGAAACTGTAAGTCTTGCTGTCCTTGTGCTATTGTAGATATTTAGCTTGTGCTAAATTACTTGATGTCCTTGTGCAATTGTAAGTCTTGCTGTCCTTGTGCAGTTGTAGATACTAGTAGGCTGCTATGGAGAATATTAAGTGTTCTTTCTGCATATTGAATTGAATGCGTGTAATGGGCTGCTTGAACGATATGTAATGTGTAGTTGTGACATGAGTTGATTTTAAATGCTTTGATAATCCAGAGATAAGATAAGGTTTCTATATTTTCTAAATTTGAAGAGGAAGAGATGGAATTTAAATGAGTATATGTATGAACATGGTATTCGCAAGAAAATATTTATTCCTTGTATGACGTAACTAGCACTAATAATTTACAGTAGAGACACAAATATTTTACATTGCTTATTCAGTACAAGCATGTTAAACATGTGCAGGTTCTATCATTATGGTCTGTTTTTGGCTTGGTTGTACTGACTAGGGAGTCATACTTGAACATGATCTTTTGTCTTGCTGTCCTGGTGGTAAAATACTTGATATCCTCTGTCCTTGTGCTAAAATATTTGATATTCTTGTGCTAAAGTACTTGCTGCATAGATGTATAGACTAGAGCATAAATACATGTCTATATCTGTCCTTGTGCTCTCATAACCATGCTTCTTGCTTGCATTGCTAGACTGAAATGGAAGAGAAGGCCTCTCAACCTACAGAAGATGGCCAACAATCCAACTCTGTGACCGAGGCTGTAGCTGACGTGCTTGCTGAGCACACTAAGAAACCCAGGTTTCTTCAGCAGGTGGGGATCCAGCATGTGCATGCGAGATCCAGTGCTAGCAACCTTCAAGCAGAACTGGCAGCGGAGAAGAGGGGAAATGCTGAGCTTCGAGAGCTTATCGACAACTTGACCAACCAGGTAAAGGAATCAGAAGAAGCAAGGCTTAGGCAAGAAGAGGAGAACAGGAAGAAGCAAGCTGATTTGGATGAAAAACTTGACTTCTTGCTAAGCCAGTTGCGTTCAAACTCAGCTACAGGGTAAGAAAGTATTGCTGGAAGCTATGTGAATGTGATATTGCTGGAACCTATTTTGTAATGCTTTTGCTGCTGCAAACTGCATGCATTTTGTTGATGGATGCATGAATGTATGCATCTTGATGGATGTATTGATGCATGAATGTATGCATTTTGTGATAGTGGTGCTAACAGTGGTGTTGTTAGACAGTGGAGCTACAGTTTGGAGAACAGCATGTATTTTGCTGTTAGACAGTGGTGCTGGAGTTTGAATACTTGTGCTGTGTGATGATGTGCTTCTTTGTGTATTTAACATTGCACTTGTATCCTGGATCAGAATCAATTTTGACAAAATTAACTGCTGAATTGTGATTGCACAGTGAACTAAATGAAGCAGGCTCAGCGTAGAACACATAAGAAAAAGAGTTAATGGGCTGGATAGAGTAAAAAGAGTTAACGGGCTGGACCAAAAAATGGCTATGGACTCAAACGGGCTACTGGGTTGGACTAGAAAATAGCATTGGACTGGACTGAAATAAACCTACCTGAAAAAAAAAGCTAATGGGCTGGGCTAGGCTGGATTGCCAGGGCCGGGCTGGTTGCTAAAAAAGGGCGAGTGGGCCGGGCTAGATTGCCCAAAAATAGACTAATGGGCTGGGCTGGATCGAAATACGTGGGCCCAAAACCATATTGGGCCGTACACAACACGGGCTTCGTAGACTGCCACATCGGATCCACGCAGATGACACGTCGGATCCACGCAGATGCCACGTCAAGTACATCCGTGACGGTTTAGTCCGTCACAGAGAACTGGGCTTGGCTAGGGCCTTGGGGACTGATCTATGACGGTTTACGACCGTCACGGATTGGAGAACATCTGTGACGGTTTGGGGAATCCGTCATTAAAGGTGCAACTGTCAATCTATGACGCGATATACATGACGGATTTAAGAACCGTCACAAATTCGCATCAGTGACGATTTTGGTAACATCTGTGACGGTTTAAATCCGTCACGGATTAACAGATTTCTTGTAGTGACCCCTACCCTAACTCAGACCTGGCCCAAAGTCTACAGCTGAGCGGGTTCACGATCACATCGGAAAGTGATTCAACGGGCCGAGGCGACCCAATACAAATACTGGGCTAGATCATAGAGGCCTAAAATAGCAAGCCCATGCTGACCTTAAGTAACTGCTGGTTAGTTGACTTCCCACAAGCCTTTGTTGGGCAAGCCGCCACCGACCACCGACCACCGGCCTCTCCATGGCTGACGACGGAGTAACCGTGGTGCAAATCTTTCTCCTCCCTCTCCCCCTCCTCATCCTGCGGCACTGACCAATCCACCTCTTGATGCCTCCTCCTTCACCCGCACCCCATTCTACTGGTAGGCGATACATCTGCCCTCTCTTGATCCGTAGTTGCTCAAATTGGATACAGCCACGTCCCCTTACATGAATTCTTCCCTTGTGCTGGAACACGGGGTACTTTTTGTAGGGAGTGTAAGGGTGCGTTTGGTTGGAGGGCAAGGATGGATGAGTTAGGGCCATCCAGTTTTTTGTGGATGGGACGAGCCATTTTTTGTTTGGTTGGATGGATATGATGAACCAATCCGGGATGAGCCAATTTAACTTAATTATATTACTTAGTTTCTATTAATAATGATTAATTATACACTAAAGAACACACTAAATACCTACCAATGCTAAATTAGCCATAAACTTACTAATTAATAATAAAATATATTAATACCCACTAATCATATATTAATCAACACACTGAACACTAATCTTACCGTTACAAATACTAATCAATAATAAAATATACTAATTATCACTAATCATTTTCTAATGATCATAATTAGAGAAGGGCGGCAGCCTCATCCGGCCATTTTGGCCGGGTCTCTCCATCCAGCATGTTGAGAGAATATTCTTCTAGGGTGGATATCCTTATCCACCCCATTCCTCCAACCAAACGGATGGATATCTACAAAAAGGTAGATATTCCTATCTATCCACCCTCATCTCATGAACCAAACGCACCCTAAAAGTTTCTTGTGAGAGCGGGTAGTCTTCCTATCCACTTGTTTACCTATGAAGGTTCCACCGAGTTGTGATGAAGACACTTGAGAGTGTGCCATCGCTGTGCTAAATGGGAACGGGAACTGGAGATATAAAATGCAATCCATGGCCGTCGTTCTGGTCTGAAACCCCATACTGGAGTGCAATCTAAATCCCTCGTTCTAGCCCAAAACCCCAAAGCGCAGTTTCTTAGAGTTTATGTACATAGGCATTTCGATGTCATCTATTTGTGTTTTGATGTGCTGAATAGTTGTAGCCTTTGTAATAATTTATTGGGTATACTTAAACTTAAGTTGGGAAGTATACTTGCACCATCTCATTTAGTTCCCCTTGATGGGCTGGATAAGATTGTCTATACTTAAAAGATGGGGATGGAGATGCGAAAGTGTTATAGCCTTGTTGCCACCCATAACAATCTTTCGCTCAGTTGTTTATATGATGGTCATTCCTGAAAGTAAGATGCTCATCTCACTCAGTGAAGTCTTTAGCTGTGGTGGCTAAAGAATTAGTTAGTAAAGTCGGCTAAAGAATTAGTTGGTAAAGTCATAATGATACTATAAAGTTAGCTAACATATTTCTACTTTTAATTGCTGACTGACTGTCAGATGGCTTTTGGATGGGGTTTCGTTAGTAATAATGGTGAAGTAACTAATATTTTCCACTACATTTTCTTTTTGGTCACAGAAAATGCAAAAAATTATAAGGTCAGGAAATTTTGTTAATTAGATGTAACGAAACGAACAGTGTGTTAGAAAAACACAATACTGTTGCATCTTTTCAAAGTACTTGCGGTATCGCTCTTTGTTAGCCATGTGACAGAAATCTTTGGGATGCATGTTGGCAGCCAGCAGCCCCACTGTAGAAAACCCCAATGACTTGTAACATCAATCATGATGTTTATTATTACTGGGAATGAAATCATATTTGAAGTCAAATCAGATGCTTACTAGGAATGATCATATTAAGAATTGTAAATATTAACTAGCTGCGACTTGCTAGTACGTACAACATGTCAAGCTTCCGTGGATTTTCACCAAGTTATAATTTCCTAGTGAAAATTTGCATGGACTTGCTAATTTCCTCTTATACTTTTGGCTTACCTTTGAGAAATCTGTTATGTTACCCCTACTGATGCAAGATGCTTCAAAATTTATGATATGGTAAGAAGCTTGTACATATTGTAGAAAGGATTCTCCAACTACTGTTATATCTTTATATTGCACAGGACTACTCCTAATCCATCCTATATACTGTGTAATGCACAGATTTCTCTTCTTTCATTCATGTGTTAATACTGCGGTCACAGATTGCTGTTACTCATCTCGTTTCACTCTTCTAAATTGTTTCTCTCATGGTTATTAATACTGTGGTCACAATTAAAGTACTTTTGCTGTTGCTTTAAAAAAAAAGAGTACTTTTGCTGTTTTTATTCATCAAGTAACAGCTGGATTTAATTTCCATTGTGTAGTAGTGAAGAAAATGTTTACTTGCTATGATGGATTCGTCTTGTGGGATTATCATATGATTTGTATCCAGGTAAAAACTAAACTAGATTACTGTCGCATTTTGCTTTAGCCTTGTACTCTATGATTGGGATCGGGTGTTGCTGCAGGAATTTTATTCCTTTCTAATGAACTACGAGAAATTTTACATGAAGTAAGAAGCCTTAATTGTGGAAAATAAATTAGGTGTAAGGGCGCGTCTGGTTCATCACCACAATAAGCCCCAACTAATTTAGGCATGTTTGACTTTTTCTGGCAACAACTTGATTCACCATCACAATTTTGGCACCAAAAGTTTCTTAACACCATGGTCCACTTGTTAAAGACACAATTGCTAGCCAAGACTCGTCTAACTTATGGCAGACAATTTGGTCGCCACAAGAAGTGTAACTCGTCATAGTTTGCCAAGTCTAGGCATGGCAAAGTGTGGTGGCCAACCAAACATCCCTAAATATTCATCATTTATTGTTTAGTTGACAGACAAAATCCGTCCCGTAACTATCATAGTTTCTAGAATATTGGTTTTTCTACTATGTATTGTTGGCCTTTCCTAGATTGCTCTATTATGCTTTATCTGCCTCCATTAGATGAAAAACGGATGGTAGGGAGATATTGTGATGATGTGGCATTCTCATAAGTAATTGTTAGTAACAGCTTTAATATGGATTAAGATGTATTGCCAACATAAATCATTGCATTTTCTATCACGTAGTATTTCATGGTACCTACTTCTTGATGTGCATATGCAAGTCTAGGCAAAACAAAGAAGTTATTGATCTTGTTTGGGATTTGGACTCCAGTCTTCCTTTACCCTGTCGATTCATCCAGTATCTTTCTGGTGCCATTCAACCACTATTTGGTGACTCCATCTATAGAAGGTAAATGCTTTGTTGCTTTTGGTGCTACTTTAGCAAAACCAGTTTATTACCCCATTTATATAAGGCAAGTACTGGAAGCCTTCTGTAATCTATCTAAAACCTACCATGTAGCTGTTACAAAGTTAACAGTGCGCTGCTATTTTTACATGGAATATGTGTGCAGTGTGCGAGAACATTGTTTGAAGTTTTAGGATGTAATAGTCAGCACGCATCCTTTTGCAAGTGTTAAAAGGCCCTCAATGACTTATAGATGCATAAATATTCAGAATTATAACATCGGTGATAACAGATTGTCATCATGTCCATGCAAGATCACATGTAAACTGCGTGCTTCAACCTCCTCATATAGATGGAATGGAAGCTATCTCTGTTACATACTAATTTGGAGTTACTTATTTTCCTTCCTTTTTTTTTGTTGCGAAAATCATTGTGTTCTCTTGACCGATGGAGGACTGCTTAGCCTATGTTGGTTGCATACAAGATAATGTAGATGTGGCTACTTATGTTCCCATCCTAGGTCAGACCAAACCTGTTCCATTGCATCTCTGTGTCTATCTAAACAAGGGTGCATCTCCACGTATATCTAAATAAGGGCACAAATGCTAGTTTTTTTTGTTGTTGAAGATCTTACTAATAATCTGCCATGTACTGTTTACGGACTTTTCCGTGTAGTTCACTTTCCTGTATTTCTTCGATCATTTGCATCAGATAGAAGCCACATGGAGGACCCCATGGGGAATTGGATTGAGTTGCCCCCAAAATATGAACCAACTGTTGCGGAAGGTATCAGATTATATGCCCTTACCATATTCTTGTGACAATTCATTGCACTATCTTAGTCTCGTAGTCATCAAGCAGCCGCAACAGCCAAAAAAAAGGGATCATGCATAGGACATTTACAAAACTGGGCATATAATAAGAAGCCATAACAAGGTTACTGGAAATTGAACATTATCTCTGGTGGTCTGTTGGATTTATATCATATCTTTATAATCCATAGTTAATTTTACCTTAGGATTTCTGCTTTCTTAGTTGTTTGAAGAATTCAAAAAAGGTTCACTGTGGCATGCAAATAATTCTTTTATACCTGTGCCCTACCTGTTCAGATGGAAACACCAATAACCTGAACGACTACATCACGATGTCTATGGATGATGTTGGGGACCTGGAAAATATGATTAATGATGGCTACTCCAACAAACATGGTGTGGTGATAAATGAAAAGTTGCTGCCTGAGCTCTTCTCTCAGTTGTCTGGATGAGATTCTTTGACAAGAGCTCTCTGTGTTATCTTGATTATCTAAGTAGTGTCAGAAATTTATTTTGTGATGCACTATTGCCTTCCAACAATTGAGTTCTTCTGTTATTAGTGAGATCTTATGAACTAACTGTAGGGGCCATCTGGAGTTGTTAATCAATGGTATTACACGTGCCTAATGATGTCACACCAGTTCCAAGCCGTATTTATCACATTATTTTTGCAGTTAATTTTTGGTTGTTGAGTTGCTGCAACCTTCAATGCATTTTGTTTTTTAATTATTGAAAACCAAGTAGTCGTATCTAGAAAGTTTAGTAGTTAGTCAAAAGATTAGCTTCCTTTTGGGACAGTGAGGTAGACATGCTGGCTCGCAAGTAGGATCAAACTTTCCGAACTGATAGTAGCATTTTAGCAGATTTCACCCGTAAGATGGTAACACTCCCATTCCATCAGGAGTTGGAAGCAAGCTATATAAAGAACTTCTACACGAGTTATCTACATCAGATTCACAATGACAGATTTACTGTCTCACATAATTTCAGAAGCTGTATTGGAAAGTTTAGTCACAACGTACCAGGAGAGTGATCTTTCTTATCTATCTTCGATTTCGTGGGCGAATATACAACATAGTTCCTCCTCTGGTCTCGATTTTTTGTCCATCTTTGATTTATCCCGTTCGATGCAAAATAGCTTGAAATATGATGAGAACTGCAAAGCTCAACCACTCGTGCTATGAATAGAATATAAATGCGAGAAACATGCGTCTCAATTTTGCCAACTGTTCTGAGAACTACCATAATAATACATTAACGCAAAGAGATAGCTGAAATGAAGAAGAAAAATCATTGATCTTGCCTTATTCCAACAGGATAATCTATCTGTATCTCGTCAGGCTGGCAAATCAGCACCTCCTTTCTGAGGGAGAAAAAATGACAAAAAGATGGAACGCATGAATCATGGTTCAATCCCTTTAAATCATAGAATTGCAAGGACAACTAACGTACCAAACCGACCAATAGTTTGATGTTACTTAGTCGCTGACACAATTCAGCAGGCCAGGTCCATGGCGCCCAAAATGGTGCTTTTTCCAATGCACTGCCACTCACGGCTTGCATGCACATATAGAACCAACAGCAACAATACAAAAACACTGACCTGCCGAGGAAAAAATTGATTACTAAGTACAAAATTTCTGAAACCTACCGGTTTCTCTTTCTCTTATCATAGACAGACAGTTGAAGAAAGAGCAGCAGCTAAGGCACAGAAAGAGGCAGTGACAGCTCAAACAATATTCCTGCTTGTATACTGCTCCAGGCGACACACATGTGAATTGTGATGTAGGAAAGTAAAACAGTTCAATAATTATTACAGGGCGAAAAGGGAAATGAAAGGAGATGGTAGGTTTAGATGATTATGTATACTCGATTGCCTTTTTCTTTTTTTTTGGGTGGTCAAAGGAAGATATATCATAAAAGTGGGTCCTCCGTACACATAAGCATGAAACATCACAAACAACAAAATGCCAAGTACGTAATCGTGGCAACGAAGAAGATATCTTTTAAAAGTTATGCTTCAGAAGCATATGAATAAGAATGATTCTGAACGTGGCTTTTGAAACTGCAGTTAGACATTGCTTTTCAACAGACATGTGGAAGTATAGCCACTATTCTTATTATCAGCGCTGCCGGGTCAGTCTTTCTATTGTCTAGATAGATGACATATGACAATATCGCCAAACAAAAAGCCCTATGTTTGATCGTTGATAGTCGATTTTCTCGGTTCCTTCTGTTCACATTAAACAAAAGTGTGATGCTGGTGAGCCTATGAATTATGGTATACTACTTTGAGCACCATCAGTAGTTTGTCGTGTCAGGCAAGTGTTGTTTGATTAGTGGGCCAGTTCATGCATGATCACCATACAAATATAAGTAATGCGATATGGAGGCAAACAATCGGAGCTCTTCGACCATATCTGAGCCTATGAGGATTGTCCCAGCAAATGCTTGTTTATTCTAGAAGTTTATTGCTGATGCTGTCTTGGCTGGTAGGTAGAGTACGGTTTAACTCTTGGTAGCAACGTCGCACCCTAGCAAAGTAGCAGTGGCATAGCTTCAGAAGGCATATCACTGGGTTGAATTGTATCCCATGATACTCTGTATGTACTTCTTCCCAAAGGAAAAATTGCTGATTTGGCAACTAAGATTTAATCAAGCTAATAGACTGATGTTCACAATTTGGAGCTCCCAAGTAGATAGATCATGCCAGTATCCCCTCTTCTGCTGTCTAACAAATAAAAACATACCAGGAATGCATTTTCGCTCCTATCCTTCTAAGAACAAACTAAAAAACCCGCAACGTTCTGGGAATTTCCACCATATTCTCTCAGAATTTAAATCATAGAGATGTCACATATATCATATTAAAGAGTGCATTGAATCCACATGGTGACGTAGACAGCTGGGCAAAACATTCAAATGGAACGGCAATATGCAGTTGCTCCTCACAGTTCATGTGATGAATATATTAGCAATGAATGCACCATTCAAAATAGATAAGAATGAGGCGCCCAATCAAAATCTGTTGAAGGATGTCCACAAGACTAGGCACCCGCCAATCATTCTCTTCACAACCTATTGATGCTCCTCCAAATAAGCAAAAGTACAACGCACATGCACGGTTCCACCTCATTGGAGCAACCCTGTTTAAGCAAAATGACATCTATGAAAAGAATTTTCTTCGGTTAGTCGGTAGTTTTACACTTTTACTTAGTCCCAACTTACTACGTTCATGCTTGAACTGTTTTCCCCAATACAAGGAAAATTCCTTGCAGACCCTACATTTATGCCTTTTTGGATTGAAGGATTTTAAAAGAAATTTGACAGGATTTGAATCTGACGGGGGGATCTCCCCGGGGTAGGCCCAAGAAGTGGACTCGGCCGGTGTGGCCGGAGGTGGCCCAAGCCGGGTCCATGAAGTCCACTCGGTTGGGCCGTCAGTGCATCGTCAGGATAAGCCTTACCACGACGCGTTCAACCCACGACCCGTTCAACCAACGGCATCCGATCGACGCGCCACTACCAGAGGCAACGTGCGCGGTCAGCGCGCCAATATAGCGGGAGTTACTCCGCACGATCTACACGGGCTAACCGACTCGGCG
This sequence comes from Stipa capillata, assembly GCA_019208055.1. Taxonomy (NCBI): domain Eukaryota; kingdom Viridiplantae; phylum Streptophyta; class Magnoliopsida; order Poales; family Poaceae; genus Stipa; species Stipa capillata. The sequence continues at coordinate 208,655 of JAGXJF010003149.1, read as the reverse complement.
GTTGTAGTTATCCAGCCTCGTCAGCCCTATATAAGGCGAGGCTAGGGCCCCTGGGCAAGGGGTTAGACAGTTGGACATTGCCTGTCATCTTCTCACACTTGTACGCATTACTCTCCACTGTACAATCCTCACACGAGGCAAGATCAACAATCCAGCAGGAGTAGAGTATTACCTCTTCCACAAGAGGGTCTGAACCTGGGTAAATCTCTTGTGTGAACCGTCTAGATCGTCCGCTTGCGCCCCCAAATCCACAAAAATATATTGCCGCGAAATCCCCGCGACAGAATCCATATAAAATTTTCCTACGGAGACCCTTTAGATCGCAGGAAGGAGGTCATAGGAATCCTGCGAAATTCCTATGGAATAACTCAATCCATATAAATTTTGGAGGAATTCTAACATGAGCTTAGATCTCATGGAAAATTTCCTCTGTGTCTTGCATAAACCTTCTCTCTCTTCAATTTCCTACAAAATTCATGTGAAGCATCCAAAGAGCTGGTTTTGCATATTTTCGTGTTTTTGTTTCCTATAGGATTTCACAAACCATGATATTTAAGTTCCTACGTTTTTTCTATTCCTGTGTTTTGAGAATCCTGTGTTCCAAAGAAGCCCTTAAACTGTGTTAAACTGTATGAAAACTCACAGCCTAAACTAACAACAAACTGGGCAGCTGCTCATTTTTGTTAGATGTTTTGTTCAGCACAGGTAATAAATGAAACAGTGCCAATAGCAGTACAGCACTGTAGAACGACTAGCACATGGAAGAATAAGAGCATAGCACCATGGCAGTTCTTTGTGTACCTTCTCAAGATGGAAATGCCGAATTTTTTTTTCTTAACGTCCCCTTCAGCTGCCGTCCTGTCTATATACAAATCAATACAACATTTGGTGATTCTTGTATGCAGACAGGAAAAAGAATCAAGGAAGCTCCACAAAACTACAACAATCTATTTCAACTAAGGTGTGCCTTCGACTGATGGCCATTTTGAATTTGATATGCAGCAGCAAAATGAATGCCAGTTGCTTACATGGAATGTGAATTGCATTAACAAACCCCAAGTGATGTATCATCTGATGACCTACCGAACTGTGTTGTTCAGACTACGGAGTTTGAACATCACCAGTAACATGTGACCTTGATGACATTGCCAGCACAGTACTGATCTTTCAAATGACAGATCACGTAGCTAGGATGTGATTTCCAAGATCTTACTGGTAAATCATCACAATCAGGCCTTATTTGGATAGAACAGATATTACCATCACAGCACCAGAGGAATAAGATCCGTGTCCCACGAGCTTTGTCCTTGAGATCGACTGCCGAGCAATAATTGATTAAGCTAGCCTCAAGGGCAATTGCATAATTTTAACTTTCTCCAATCTTGCATTGGATTTTCTCTGCTTTGTCTAGGATCTTCTCCACATGCTCTTGGATTTTCTCTGGTGCGTCTTAGATTTTCCCTTCATTTTCTTGGATTTTCTCTGGTGTGTCTTGGATTTCCCCTTCATTTTCTTGGATTTTCTCAGCTTTGTCAAGGTTTTGCCCTGTCTTTTCTTGAACTTTCTCTGTTTTGTCTAGGATTTCCCCTACCTTTTCTTGGATTTTCTTTTCCTTCTGTTGGATTTTTTCTGCTTTCTCTTGGATTTCCTCCGCCTTGTCTTGGATTTTCCCTGTCTTCTCTTCTTCTTTCCCCATTTTATGCTTGATTTTTGCATCCAAACGAGAAACCCTACCAGCTTTAGATAGTGCCTCCGATTCAACTACTCTTACAGTTTGGTTCCTCCTCAGAATCAACACTGTGTCCTTTTCAATAAGATCACTAGCTGCACGCACTGTTCTTGCCCGAGTAATACCAAATCTTTGGCCAGCAACACCATCGATTCGAGCCATCAGCTCCAAGAGATTTCTCCTCTCTCGATCGCCTGCCTCAGAGAATACCTTTCCATTCTTCAATGGCCGTGGTGGTTTCCTGGCACCCACCAATGGCACCAGCTCCTCCAAGGCTGCATCTGCCTCCTTGTCATCGTCATCAAATGTCAATGCTGAAGTCGATTCCCTCTCTGATGCAGCACCTCTCTTCGAGACGGTCTTCTGAACATCAACAATCGCGCAAGGGTTCCCGACCACCGCAATCCCGTTCCACACCTTCGTGGACACCGCCTTGCTGAGGACAACGAGCCGCTCAACAATGTCAGCCATCGAAGGACGCCGCTCCCTGCAAGACCGCACGCAACTCGCCGCCAGTGCAGCAAGGTCCCTCCGGGTGACCGGGTCTCGTGGCGGCGCAACCCGTGGGTCGAACAGCGCGACCACCTTTCCCTTCCGTAGCAGGGGCACCGCCCACTCCACCACCGAGGGTGGCGAGTAATGGACGTCGATGGCCTTGCGTCCGCTCATGATCTCCAGCAGCAGGATCCCGAAGCTGAACACGTCGGTCTTGGTGCTGAGGCTCTCCGGCGTCACGTAGGCTGGGTCGAGGTACCCCAGCGTCCCGGCCGGCGCCGGCCTAGCGACATTGACGGCGCCGCCGTCTCTCTTGGGCACGCGGAGGGCAAGGCCGAAATCGCCGAGGTGCGCGTCGTGGTTCGCGTCGAGCAGGACGTTGGCGGACTTGACGTCGCGGTGGATGACGGGCGGGTCGGCGTCGTGTAGCGCGCGGAGCGCCCTCGCCGTCTGGAGCGCGAGGCGGATGCGTCGCGGCCACCCGGGAGGCCGCGGGTTGGAGTGGAGCAGCTCGTAGAGCGTGCCGTTGGGCATGTACTCGACAACGAGCAGGCGCGGGCGGTGGTTCGCGTCGGGACCGGGGTCGGAGTAGCCCAGGAGGTTGACGAGGCGCGGCCCGCGGACGGAGGAGAGGATGCGGATCTCGTTGTCCACCTCGGCGCGGCGAGGGGAAGGGCGCTTGACGGCGACGGCGCGGCCCGAGGGGAGCACGGCCTTGTAGACGGCCCCGTGGCTGCCCCTCCCGAGCAGCGCCGCGTCCGCGAAGTGGGAGGTGGCCGCCTCGAGATCGTCGTACGTGAACCGCTCGACCTCCGGGGCGGCCGCGGCGGGGGGAAGCGCCGCGGGCCTGGGAGCCCCCGACCGGCGCGAGATGGGGAGCGGCGAGATGGCCGTGATGGAGCGGCAGGTCGACACGGACGAGTCAGCGCGGCAGGAGAGGTACCCCATTTGAGTTGGGTCGCGTAGAGAGAGGGTCGTTGCGTCGCGTGCCCGGGGCGTGGGCGGGGGGCGGGGGGCGGGGGAGGAGGGGAGGGTGGGGAGTGGAGTCGGAACGGCAGCGCGGAGGGCTGCGTGTTTTTGATGGGTTTTTGGGGGAGTTTGGTGGGGGGTTCCAAAACGGAAGCGGTCCGCTCGGCTCCGCGCGGCGCGGCGGCGGGGCCCGGTGTGGCTGCGCGGTGGTAATTTTTGGGGGGTTTTGAAGCGGGACGGCGATGGATTGGATTGCTTAATGATGTGGGATTGTAGCAGGGAATTAGAGTAGTTTGATTTGATACGGCCGGCCATGTGAAGATGGTGATTGGGATAATCGTGGCTCGCTCGACGCTTTTGCTGCAAAGATGTGCAGCCAAGATGGGCTGGATTGTGGTGGTCGCTGTGGTTGGGTGGTGCTCGCCGGAGGAAAAGGTTGTGGGGCTGGGGCTGGGTTTCTGTCTCTGTTTGTGTGTCCGGTCCCGGTTTGTACTTGGGACAGGTAGACAGCAGCAGTACGGGGCGTAAAGCATGCGATCTTTGCTCTTTTTCCCTTTCTCGTCCCAGATGCTGCTTTCTTTGCATCTCTAGTACCATCACTAGTAGTGTTTACCTGCACCATACACTGAAACGACGAATTCTTGGCTGCTACCCTGAGCACAAATACCAGACACTATCAAGTGTTACTACCTCCGTTCTATATAAAATGTTGTTCTACAAACTTGATTTTTTTTCTCTCCCTGAAATAGTAACAAACCGGTGCTCTTTCGTAGTCACGAGAACGTGGCTGTTGTACCCATGGCATTTTTAAGAAGCGAAGCTGAACGGATCGAAACAGCAGTGCTTGCATTCTTTAATTTATTGGTGGACAATAATCAATCGGATCATGTAATCTAAGTGTCTCCACCATGACGCATGTGACAGGAACCGAAGTAGTATAATATAGGTTTTGGGGGCAGAAGCAGAACAGAAGAAATTTGGAAGGGATCAGTTTGTTTTAAGCCTACTTCTTGAAGTGAGGAGGGGACTAGCCGGCACGCGACGTACTACTTGGTTTTCTATCCGGCCGGCCATCCCACGGCAACACACGTGGGCTAATCTGAATATGATCCGTCTCTGCGTTTTTTATATCGTTTCTGTAACTGAACTACTGGTACTCCAATACTTCTTTCTGGCCGGTCAGAAGTCTAGTGTTATTTTACTGTTGAATTTCTGCTTCGCGGGGAAATAGTCTAACCATGTGGAAATTCGATTCTCTTGTGAAATCCAAGGCTTCCATGAATTTTTACCAAGTTGGCTTCAGAATTCAGACTTGTGAGAAGAAGAGGAGAAAGGAATAATACTAGAGCGCCTCAGGGCCGGTAAAATTGCAGCTTATGTTACTGAGACCCATGGGCGAGGATGAACGGGACTCTTCATCGGCTCAGCTCCGGTGAACGGTGCTCCCCGTTGCATGACCGACGTGGCAGTGGGTTGTTGGAAGAGCCCATCATGAGTTCATGACCCCAATAGGCGACCCGAACCCTGCGAGGTAAGGCGTAGCCGTTCTGCATGTGTTTCTCCACGAAAAGGTCCTTTGGTCCACTTGAGGCTGGAGCACAGTTGTTGAGTTGTGTCGATGTTGTTTGTTGAGCTGAGCCATGCACGCCTAAATGGATAGCTTACCTGAAATGACACAACCCCACGGTCAAGACCAAAAGAAAAGAAAAAACTGAGCGAGTATTGACTGGCCACGACATCAAAATAATCGTGTAGAATACCAATCATTTCTGATCAAAGTAAAAAACCAATTGTTTCTGATAAGGGAAATGTTTGTCAGTAGAGCCATAGCTCCACCTTTTATTATTGTTAGACGCTTTATTAGTATTTATGTCACTGTACGTACTAAAAAGTATTAGGAGAGTATTAATCATGACACTGTATGCACTAAAAATTTACTAGAAAAGAGTATGTCTAGCTAGAGAATAAATTATTTTGTGCATGAACACGAGAATCTAGGTAAAGTATTATTAGAAACATGATTATACAGCTAAAAAATAAAAAATAAGCACACATCTCTAAGTTGGACAATCTACATACAATAGTGCTAGAGGGTAAAATCATGGCTTCATAGAGCTAAAATTCTTCGCTCGACCGTACACATTTAAAAATATATTTGTGAAGTTACTTTGTAGGTAAATCAAAATTCATTGCGCTAGCTTCTTATGTAAGTTAAAGTTAGCTTCTTGGCTATTTCACCATTCTTATCGAGCGAATTTGTTCAGCCGAGGGTTAAAATTTGAAATAATATACTAATCAGCTTAAAACAACTCGTCTAAACTAGAGGTTGTGTCTTGCTCTAGGTTAAAATAATCGTCCTATCTAACCTTAACCTAGGGGATCCACGCGTAGCTGTATACACCGTTGATTCAATCCCGCGTCGATCGTCCCTGTCGGAGGAGTTGAGACATGGCGGTGTTGCAACCTCCCTCGCGCCACTCGCGCGCCGCTCGCTCGCTTGCTCTGTCGGGGAGAAGTGGAGGAGGGAGGAGTGCGGGCGTGGCGGCGGAGGCGGATCAAGGATCCTACCAATGGAGAATAACACCACTGCCTTGAGTCAATCAGCATGAATCCCATAATCCTTTCGCAAGAAGAATCAGGAGGCACCAAAGCCACTTTCTGAGCAGAGACAGAAATCTGAGTAAATAAATATTTGGGGCAAATCATTGAACACCTCCTGCTCATGCCCACGTCCACGTACAAGAGAAGATCCTGATTGACCACCAGCCCGTGCATTTGCAAACCAGCAAGAAACTGAAACCGGATAAGGACGAGAGAATTAATCATATGCCTTGTTTTTTAATAGCACTTGATTATATGCTTTTTTTTAATTAATCATATGTTTTTTTTATTATCTATTTAATCATAAACCCTATTTCAAATATTTTATTCATTTTAGACATGAAGAAACCGAAATGCCCCTGTGGTCGCTGCGCTCCTCTGCTTCGACCTCAAGTTGTCCCTCCCACGCTCACGCTCCTTACTGTCGCCCACGTCTGTTGAGGAGAGGCTTCGGCTGTTGCTGTTGAAGTAATTAGCAATTTTCGAAGTAATCTAATCCAGAAAAGTATCATGACACATGCGCAGATGATATAAACCAACTCAAGCGAACTAGACATGCAACTCCAAACTAAACAACAGACTAGCATGTCTGTCTCACTTGCATCAAAAGCAAAACAGAACCACAGAAGGCTTAGGAGCACATACGTGGGAATAGAAGCAGCGAACGATCCAGTGTTGGCGTCAGTAGCCATGGCGATGAAGTCCTCGTAGTCGAAGCAGTCGCCCGACAACGAGGAAGCAGTCGAGGCAGCCGTGCAGTTGTCGATCGTAGCCGAAGTAGGCGTCCGACGGTGAGGAAGCAGCGAGCAATCGCGCCGAGACGCTCCCCAAAAACCTTATCGCCCCTCACCCGGTACAGGTTCTCGAGAGGCGGGGTTCCGGAGGCCTGCTCTCCCGCGCAGCCGTGTACGCGGTCGCCGGGATGGGAAAAACCTGAAAACAGCGGCAGCAAAAGGAACGGAGACGGCGGCGGTGGAAAGCGTGCACGAGGAAGCAGATGCAATCTGAGCGCGACGGCTAGGGTTGCTGCTCCTCCTCTTATAGCCGCTCGGGGGACGTGGGACACACGACTCCTCGTTCGAGTCGGTAACAGTCCCACAATCCGATAAGCACGGGTAACGCGTCCGTTAACAACTCGCGCAAAAACTCTGTCCCGAGTGGCAAAAAATTCACGCACAGATTTAGCTCGGCTCGGCTCGATCACGAAACACGACGCGCGCGCGCGACGTGGCGTGGTGAGGAGGAGGAGTGCGCGTGAACTAGTCCTCTTCTCAAGCCTCAAGGAGGTGGGCAACACAACTCCTTATAAGTTGGTCTCCCTCCACCTCCACTAGCAATATGGGACTAAACTTCCACTCATGTCATCCAACCAAATGGGCCTTTGAGATTTTTCAGGAATTAATTGGAACATGGGCTTTAGGCCCATTAATTCTAACAATTCCCCACCAGATCTCGAAGGCACATTTGATTGCCTTTTGTTCCAATACACTGCTTTGATATACCAGTATTTTCAGTGGAGACCGATTAAGGTTGAACATCCACCTAGAACATAAAGTTACGCTTGCTCACAACTGAACAATGGACTATGCCTTGAATTGTCAGTTTTGCATGAACAAGTTTCACCTAATGTCCTACCAGTACTAGGCTGTCGTAGGCTATCCCGCGGATGGAGCATATAAGTCTCACTCCTGGCCTATTCATGAGCTTGCTAGAGATCACCCTCATCTCATAGACTGTGACTAGCAGTCAGGCTCACATAGGTGCGTTCTTTTTAAGACTGCTCTGTAGGACAGCGTCTTTGCTTGTAAAAGCCACAGAACACATTAAGACAAAGTCAACCTGCCATACAGATTGTGAGAGTGTTGCATCTTCAGTGGAGTAGGTTAGTAGGTCACTCTCCTCCAGTTAACCAATAGCTTGTTTTCCCAGGTCCTAATTCACGGGATCTCCGATCACATAGGTTGGGTTCCCACCATGGTAACTCACGTGGGTCTCATACCCATCTCCCTAGATGCAATGTCTATTACATTTCTTGATAGCCCTTTTGTAAAAGGATCTACCAGATTCTTAGCTGTTTGGACATAATCCAAAGCTATCACTCCGGAGTTTCTCAATTTCCTGACAGATTTCAATCTTCTCTTCACATGTCTGGAAGACTTCGTGTTATCCTTCGAACTGTTCACTTTAACAATCACGGTTTGATTATCATAGTTCATAAGAATAGCCGGTATTGGTTTTTCAACCACCGGTAAGTCCATTAGGAGCTCACGAAGCCATTCTGCTTCGACAGTGGCCGTATCCAGTGCTGTGAGTTCTGCTTCCATTGTTGACCTCGTTAAGATGGTCTGCTTGCAAGACTTCCACGAAACAGCGCCACCTCCATGAGTGAACACATATCCACTCGTGGCCTTAATCTCATCAGCATCGGAAATCCAATTTGAATCACTATATCCCTCCAGTATCCTTGGATACCCGGTATAGTGAAGACCATAGCTCACAGTGCCTTTTAGATAGCGCATTACTCTCTCAAGAGCACGCCAATGATCATCTCCCAGATTGGAAACAAAACGACTCAGTTTGCTCACAGCAAACGAGATGTCAGGTCTGGTTGCGCTAGCTAAGTACATAAGTGAACCAATAATTTGAGAGTATCTCAGCTGATCTCTAGTTATTCTTCGGTTCTTACGAAGGATCACACTAGGATCATAAGGTGTTGGAGAAGGTTTGCAATCTGAATAGCCGAAACGATTCAGAACCTTTTCCACATAGTGGGATTGCAGCAATGTAATTCCACTATCATCATCTCTCAATAGCTTGATGTTCAAGATAACATCAGCTACTCCAAGATCTTTCATCTCAAAACTCTGAGATAAGAAGGTCTTAACCTCCTCAATCACCTTGAGGTTGGTTCCCAAAATCAGTATATCGTCGACATACAAGCACAGAATAACTCCTTCGCCCCCACCATAGTGATAGTACACACATTTGTCAGCTTCATTGACAACGAACCCAGCAGACGTTAAAGTCCTATCGAACTTCTCATGCCATTGCTTGGGTGCTTGTTTCAGGCCATACAAAGATTTTAATAGCTTACACACTTTTCCATTTTGACCATCTACTACGAATCCATCTGGCTGTTCCATATAAATTTTCTCGTCCAACACTCCATTTAGGAAAGCCGTCTTAACGTCCATTTGATGAACGAGAAGACCGTGTGAGGCAGCCAGCGAAAATAGTACTCTAATGGTGGTCAGTCTGGCCACAGGTGAGTAAGTATCAAAGAAATCTTTGCCTTCCTTTTGGGTATAACCCTTGGTCACAAGCCGTGCCTTGTACTTTTCAATTGTACCATCAGGCCTAAGCTTTTTCTTGAACACCCACTTACATCCTACAGGTTTACAACCATAAGGACGGTCAGTGATCTCTCATGTCCCATTAGCCATGATGGAATCCATCTCGCTACGGACTGCTTCCTTCCAGTAGTCTGCATCAGGAGATGCATAAGCTTCTAAAATCGTATTGGGAGTGTCATCCACAAGATATACAATGAAATCATCACCAAAAGACTTTGAAGTCCTTTGTCTCTTGCTCCTTGTAGGAGCTTCATTGTCTATCTTCTCATAGTTTTCGTCATGTGTATGTTCAAGATATTCCATTGGAATGGAAGGTGCCGGAGTTAACTCAGATTCCTGACTAGAAGTGCTAGACATATCTCTCATAGAAAAAATATCCTCGAAGAATGTGGCATCTCTAGACTCCATGATGGTACCGACTCTCATGTCAGGTACTTCAGATTTCACTACTAGAAATCTATAACCGATGCCATGATGAACATAGCCCAGAAAGACACAATCAACGGTTTTAGGTCCAAGCTTACGCTTCTTGGTTATTGGCACATTTACTTTGGCCAAGCAACCCCAAGTGCGTAGGTAAGAGAGTGTTAATCTTTTCTTTTCCCACTGTTCAAAAGGAGTAATCTCCTTATTCTTTGTAGGAACTCTATTTAGGACATGACAGGAAGTCAAAATCGCCTCCCCCCACCATGCCTTGGATAAACCCGCAGTGTCTAACATGGCATTAACCAAATCAGTTAGAGTGTGGTTTTTCCTCTCAGCAACCCCATTTGACTGAGGTGAATGGGGAGGCGTCCTCTCATAGATTATACCATGTTCCTCACAGAATAGGTTGAACTCATTCGAAAAGTACTCTCCACCACGATCTGACCGAAGCCTTTTGATTTTTCTTTCAAGTTGAGTTTCAACTTCTGCCTTATAGATTTTAAAGTAGTGTAGAGCCTCATCTTTCGTTTTCAAGAGATATATATAACAAAATCTAGTGGAATCATCAATCAACGTCATGAAATATTTCTTTCCACCTTTAGTCAACACACCATTCATCTCACAAAGGTCTGAATGTATGAGCTCCAATGGTGCCAAGTTTCTTTCCTCCGCGGCCTTATGAGGCTTACGAGGCTGCTTAGCTTGCACACAAGCTTGGCACTTAGAGCCTTTGACTGAGGTGAATTTCGGAATTAAATTCAAACTAGCAAGCCGCGTCATACAACCGAAGTTAATGTGACAAAGTCGTGAATGCCAAATATCAGTTTCATTAACACTAGAGCAAACATGGTTCACGACCTTATTACAAAAATCTGATAGAGAAAGGCGGAACAGTCCTCCGCACTCATAACCTTTACCAATAAAAAGTCCATACTTAGACACGACAACTTTATTGGACTCAAACACCAACTTAAACCCTTCTTTACAAAGAAGGGAACCACTAACGAGATTCTTATTCATCGAAGGGACATGCTGCACGTTCTTCAGCCGCACGATCTTCCCCGAAGTAAACTTTAGATCTACCGTGCCAACACCACGAACAGAAGCATGTGACCCATTCCCCATTAGGACGGTAGAATCCCGAGCGGCCTGGTAAGAAGAGAACAAGGAAATGTCAGCACATACATGAATATTAGCACCGGTATCAATCCACCAATCAGTGGACTGACTTACAGAGAGTACAGTAGGTAAATTACCGTACCCGGTTGCTCCAGCTTCATTGTTGCTGACAGTCACATTGACAGATTTGGAGTTCTGTCCTTGAGAGCCTTTCTTGCCTTTGCGGTGTTTGCACTGACTAGCCCAGTGACCAACCTCACCGCACACATAGCATGGCTTGTTGTCCTTGTCCTGCTTCTTCTTCTTGAAGTTGGCAGTCTGAGAGGCTTTGAACTTTCCCTTGAACTTGTGGGCATTCTTTTGCACCATGTTAGCGCTGGACTGTCCCTCTGTTCCCTTAGTGTGTGTGTGTCCTTTGCCCTCGCCTTCTCTTCCACATCCAGAGACCCCACAAGATTTTCAACAGAAATCTCTTGTCTCTGATGTTTCAGTGAAGTGGCAAAGTTCCTCCAAGACTGAGAAAGCTTAGCGATAATGCACCCTGCGACAAACTTGTCGGGTAAAACACACTTGAGAAGTTCGAGCTCCTTGGCAATGCACTGTATCTCATGAGCCTGTTCGACTACAGAACGGTTTTCAACCATCTTGTAGTCATGAAATTGCTCCATGGCATACAGTTCGCTGCCAGCATCTGTTGCGCCGAACTTAGCTTCGAGCGCATCCCACAGTTCTTTGACATCGCGTATGTGTAAATATGCATCCACCAACTTGTCTCCGATCACGCTTATAACGCCACCCACAAAGAGGACAGTGGCATCCTGGAATACCTTCTCCTGTTCAGGAGTAAGCCCTTCCGGTTTGCCACTAGCCACCCAGTAGACGTTCATAGCAGTGAGCCACAAGATGGTTTTAGTCTGTCATCTCTTAAAATGCACACCCGTAAACGGGTTTGGTTTCAGTGACGTGGCAAAACCAGCAGTCGAAAATTGCCTAAATAAATAAGGTTTTTGGATTGTTGAAGTAATTAGCAATTTTCGAAGTAATCTAATCCAGAAAAGTATCATGACACATGCGCAGATGATATAAACCAACTCAAGCGAACTAGACATGCAACTCCAAACTAAACAACAGACTAGCATGTCTATCTCACTTGCATCAAAAGCAAAACAGAACCACAGAAGGCTTAGGAGCACATACGTGGGAATAGAAGCAGCGAACGATCCAGTGTTGGCGTCAGTAGCCATGGCGATGAAGTCCTCGTAGTCGAAGCAGTCGCCCGACAACGAGGAAGCAGTCGAGGCAGCCGTGCAGTTGTCGATCGTAGCCAAAGTAGGCGTCCGACGGTGAGGAAGCAGCGAGCAGTCGCGCCGAGACGCTCCCCAAAAACCTTATCGCCCCTCACCCGGTACAGGTTCTCGAGAGGCGGGGTTCCGGAGGCCTGCTCTCCCGCGCAGCCGTGTACGCGGTCGCCGGGATGGGAAAAACCTGAAAACAGCGGCAGCAAAAGGAACGGAGACGGCGGCGGTGGAAAGCGTGCACGAGGAAGCAGATGCAATCTGAGCGCGACGGCTAGGGTTGCTGCTCCTCCTCTTATAGCCGCTCGGGGGACGTGGGACACACGACTCCTCGTTCGAGTCGGTAACAGTCCCACAATCCGATAAGCACGGGTAACGCGTCCGTTAACAACTCGCGCAAAAACTCTGTCCCGAGTGGCAAAAAATTCACGCACAGATTTAGCTCGGCTCGGCTCGATCACGAAACACGACGCGCGTGCGACGTGGCGTGGCGAGGCGGGCGGCGGAGGAGGAATGCGCGTGAACTAGTCCTCTTCTCAAGCCTCAAGGAGGTGGGCAACACAACTCCTTATAAGTTGGTCTCCCTCCACCTCCACTAGCAATATGGGACTAAACTTCCACTCATGCCATCCAACCAAATGGGCCTTTGAGATTTTCCAGGAATTAATTGGAACATGGGCTTTAGGCCCATTAATTCTAACAGTTGCTCCACCGCCTGGAACTCTCAGCCTCCGGTTTCCCTGTAGCCTTCCTCTTCCCCTATCTCCAATTGCTCGCCGCCGTGTTCCCTTTCTCTTCCCGCCTCACCTCTGCCGACGGTGGACGTGGCGGACACCGTGGTAGAGGATCCCAGATCCGGCGGGCATGGGAAGCCGCCATTGGCGTAGAACTCGAGTGGGCGTCGGGGAGCAATGCCAGATTCAGAACCTAGACAACGGCACGGAGTTTGAGGTTGGGGAGATGCATGAGGAGGTGGTCCGGGAGGCTGGCACTAGCAAGTGAGCATGTCGGGTTCAAGCTGCTCAAGCAGATGGGGTATGACCCAGCGGTGCGGGGCGTCGACGTTGAGCCGGTCTGGATTGAGATCCGCCGCTCGTGGGCAAGGCTCGAGACGAAGCCGGTTGTCGCAGGGATGTAGCAATGCATGGAGGAGCTCGGTGGCGGTGCTGCAGCAGGGGGTTCGTTGGCGGCACATCCGTGCAGGGAGGAGCGCGTTGCTGCAGGGTGGCTCGGTGGCAGTGCAACTGTGTAGGGAGGAGCTCGATGGCGTCGCTGCTGCAAAGGGGCTCGGGGCGGCACGGTCAGGCGAAGGGATAGGGTGCACCGACGCAATCACTGCCAATGTGCCAATCATCTCCTCAGTCGCTGCCGCGCACTCCAGGGAGGAGCAAGAGAAAAAAACAGAGAAGAGAGGAGATAGACTGTATCGAGTGAAAGAAGTGAAGAGGCATCTCAGTCATCGCACGTCTAAAGTCAGCCGACATTGAGTCCTAATCAGCATAAAAATATTTAAGATAAACTAAAATATACATATAATCAAATAAATGATAAAAAGAGACATATGGTCAGTTTAAGAAAATGAGACATATAATCCAATACCACCAAAAAATGAGACATATGATTATTTCAAAATGAGACATATGATTATTTCTCTAGGGTACAGACGGAGCAAATCCTGATCCATGCGTCCCTCACCTCATACTTGACCTTGTGCTTCTCGGAGTCCTCGAGGCTGAGACGGCTGCGTGTTCATCGTCGCCATGCGGCGTTCTGGGGGTAGAGCGTGTAGCATGATCGCCTCACACTCAGGTTCACATTACTCGTGGAAGCAGGCCATCGACGCTGATGCCGCGTCGCTGGTGAGCTTCGCCGCAGTGTGCCTGCGCGTGGAGAGGGAGGCACGAGGGAGGAAATCATGGAGTGGAGATGGAGCTCACAGCATGCAATGCGATTATGTCACGGCGGCACTCGCTTGGGGAAGAAGCTAGGCGGGAGTAGGGCACAACGGCCGGTGAAAGTCACGGCGGTGTTCGCTTGCACGGGCCGTCCCCGGCGCTCGCGCCGGCTGGGAAGAAGATAGGCAGGAGTTCGAGTGGGTCGCAGTCGAGACAACGAGGGACCTGTGGCGTGGGTTGACTCGAACGGCTAGATGTGTCTATACAGCGTGGCTGTCACACAATAGCTATTCTATGGGGTGTTTGGTTGGGTTTTTCAACAGCTTTCCACTGGAAAAAGTTACAATCCAACCAAACGGTCAGCTTTTCAGTAGCTTTTGCCAACGACAGCTGTGGGCTTTATAGTGCAAACTTAGCTATTTGGAAAAGCTACCTTCTGCCATCCTTTTGCAATGTGCTGAAATTTTTGTGCTCATCTTCCAAAATGTTGTAGATGATTTTGATCAACCAAAAGTCATATGTTTATTTTCCCACAATCACAGCAGCTTTTCCAGACAGCCAGCCAACAACAGCTTTGTTAACAGCCAACCTAACCAAACAGGCCCTATGACATGTTGCAGTGTTATTCCGCTCATGCTACAACGTTATTTTGCGCGACATTTAAAAGATTTTTCATGTGGATCATAAATTCACATTGTTTTTATTGCTAATATGCATGATTTTATGATCGAGCACTTCATTTTATGATCGTGTACTTCCCGGTTTAATTGAAAAAATATGTAAGAGATAGAGTTCAAACTATGGATCTCATGCACATAGCTTTGCTCTTCTAACCAACTAGGCTACACAAGTAATTGTGAACAACTACATGAAACATTTCATTTCTAGTATGGCACGGTTTGATATGCGGTAAATCAATGATGACGAGATTGTAAAAACCACAGAAACAAGATAGTAATTTCGAACATGCTTTAATAGTCACTGATAATACCATAAAATAAGCATAAAAACGTGGTCACATTAGAAAGTGGTCGTAAAAACACAGTCGTGCAGCAGTAATTTTGTAAAGAACTTTAATGTCTGAGTTACAACCTGGTGATTATAAATTTATGATTGCGCTCTGCCACAGAATATTGTATCCATATAATTATATATAGAGAGTGAGCGAGAGTGAAGATGGTTAGATGATGATCCATGAGCTGAAAAAAGGTGACTACGTTTTAAAGAATCTCATTAATCTTAGAAATAGACTATCCCTTTCACAGTAATCCATATTGAACGATTTTGGATCAGTCTTGCTTCTTTCACCATTATGGTCAACACATCTTACCGCTTTTCAGATCAAATAAACGTAGACATCCGCACCGTGTGCAACACGGTACTTGAAGAATCGAAGTGAAGAACGTGTACTTGCAACCCATAGTTGGCTGTTGACCTTACCGTAATGCAGCCTACTAACTAGTTTGAGCAGTACCATGTGCATACCCCGATATTAACAAGGATCTGATGTCCTTAATGGCATAAAGCGCCACTAAATTCTCATCTACGGAACGAAATGTCTAAATATGAATTCTCGTCTACAGTACGAAATGTGCAAATCTGCTCGTGCTGTTGTCGAGCTCGGGTCGTACGCTAGGAAACGAGGCAAGAACAGAGGTGCGCTTTTGCTCACTCTCATCAGCAAAAAGTCAAAACTTTGACCGGACATGTTTTACAAAACTCCCACAATTATTGCTCCTTCTGTACCTTACTCACAAATTAATTCGAATTCCATGCTCTTATGGACAGAAATGCCGACAAGTACCGTGTCTGGTGTAGGAGTAGTTTTCAAAACCGTCGGTTCAGTTCAGTTCAGCTCGGGGACTTTTCAGCCAACAAAGCCGCTTTGCTATCTTGCCTGTACTATGCATTTTGAGACGATGCATCTCAAGAGTGCCAGACGCAGACGCAGACGCAAGGCGGCCGGGCCGGGAGCACTAGCCGAAAAGGGCACCGCGCGCGGCGAGCATGATGAGCCGCGGCGGTAGCGGGCGCGCGCCGGCAAGCACGCGTGGGGCGTGGCCGTGCGACCTGTCCGACGCACGCTCGCACGGCCGACCGCTAGCTGCTCAAACCGGGAGCGCCAGTGTTATCGGCTTGACGGTACGCGGTGGCGTTGAACCGGCCGGTGAACTGGGGATCTGGCCAGCGCTGATGATGTTGTGCTTTTTGGAGATCTAATGGCGCAAAAAAGAGAGTCGCATTCATAGTGGATCTGGGGATCTGGCTCGATCCAATGATCCTGCTTCGGCTACCGCTGTTGCTGTATGTGTACTGTTGCTCCTGCGCCCACCAGCTCAATCATTTCGGTTCAGGAGGGGTCAAGTGTTTAGCTGTTTCCCTTGCCGCCCATAAAGTGAGCTGTGAGCACACTAAGTGGCTAAGGGCGTACTCCCTGCGATAAATTCGCAGTAGCTCAAACGTAGCAAATAAGTACTCATATAGAGCTGGCATACATGCATGCATACATCAATTCATTTGTTTTTCTTCCCTTTGCTCCGTGATGAGTTGCGCGCGGTTGCACTTTCACTGTATGTATACAGCACCAAGCCAGCATTCATCCATTCATTCGATCATTTAATTGTACTGATTTTTCTAGTTATACGTTAGCAAAAGTTCATAGAAGTAGAATGGTGTAGGAACAGTTCCGATGACACCATAAACAAATTTGCAACATGAGGTTAGACTTCTTGTTAGAATTTCGCAAAATCTGTAGAAAATTGTGAGTTTCTTTGATACAGTCGTACAGTCCAAACTTACTCGCATGAATTTCACTTCAGATTGAGTTCCTCCACCTTCCTCCAAAATTGCTTTATTTGAAAGAGGCCATTAATGGTGTTGTACTTTTTAATCGGAATCAGAATCAGCTACTTTCCCATGCGCGTATTCGTTGGTTGTCCTTTTGCGCTTGATGAGTGATCGCCGATCAGTTAATGATGTAGATGCAACTTCAGCTTTCCATAGCTCTTATATATATGTGTATATATAAACTAGAAGGGTGGCCTGTATATTTGCGTGGCTAGATAAACTGTATGTTCTCGTATTGTATTAATTTTATGTAGTTATTTGTCCTCTATCATCAATGATTATTCGTTTTATTTGCTGCTACATTAGTTTTGATATGTCATTATAAAGTGTAGAAAAAATTACATGCAAAATACGTCTTGAGAAAATATGATTGAAGTTTGATAGAAATTTCTCCATTGAATTAGTCTTTAATTGAAAGTACTCCATTGATAGGAAATCTTATTTATTCATATGTGTTGTTTTCTCTCTCTCTTAATGTAAAGACCCCTTTATGTAATAATATGCACATGAGATCAGTGATGATCAACATGTTATTACATGTAATAATGTCATACTCTTCCTCATCTCATATATGCATGTAGATCATTCAAAATTGACCCAAATAAAAAACTTGCAAATTTTGACCTAAAATCAACTCAAATCAAAACTGTGAAATCAAATTTATCAAAACTTCATTTCACTCATTCCTATAACTCTTAAAAACCTCAGAGAGGTCCTACAAAAATTTCAAGTCATTGAAAATTGAATTTCATATTCAAATAAAAAGATTCACAAATTATTTTTAAATGGACCGAACTGAATTACCTTAATTAAGTAAATTTTCTCTTATCCAAATTTTTCCAAATTTTATATATAAGTGTTATTTATATCTCTAAATCTAAATATAAATTTTTCAAAAATATTTAAAAGTTATTTGAACCACCTACAGTTCAAACCTAAGTTTGGAAAATTTTACATTTATATTTAAATGAAAATAAAAATAGATTATTTAATCTGAGAAAAATAATGGAGGATACAAATATACTAAGGATATCCTGTAAATTTTAAAAAATAAAAAAACCCAAATTGAATTCTCTTTAGTCAAAACCTAGTTCAGAACTTAAAAACACTAAAAAGGAAAAAAGACCTCCCTTACCTCATCTAGCGGGCCCATCTCCTCTTGCTAGTGGGCTAAGCCTACCATTAGCATCCCCGTGTGCACCCGCTCCCCTCTGGTGCTGACCAGTGGGGCCTGCTGGTCAGGGCATCCGTTCCACACGTCTGATGCTGCTAGCGATCGACGCGCGCCTCAGCTGGCCGGTGAAGGCCAACTGCCCCATCAGGGTGCCGTTGGCCGTTGGCCATTATGCTAGTACACCCGTGTCCATGTCGTCTTCTCATGTGTCCTTTTCCCTGCCCTGGTGAGCCATTGTTCCTCCCTACCATTAAGGTCGTCATTTTTCAGCCAGCGCCGCCCTTCTCTCCTCTTCTCTGTTACTTTGCCCGTGAGACCTCTTTCCCTCGCCAATTTTGCCAGTGCACTCATCTCGCTCTTGCACTTCCTCTCACACTAGAATCAGACCTCATCATTACCAGATCGCCTCCCGCATTGAGAGCTCCCCTGAGCATGCCGCCGTTGGCATCATCATCTCCTTCACGTCCGACGGTGCGTTTTCACCTCTGGTTGTGTCCTTTAGCTCCACCTTTCCCTTTTGATCTTATCTCTGTCGTTGCATTGCACAGAAACCCGATGAAACAACCACTGCTCCATTGTCGGCTTTGTCTCTGGCCAAGATCCGCCGAGAGGCCGCTCTGTTCCTCTGGTGAGCTTCTTCTCCACCTGGTCGATTCCCTAGCTTCACGAGCTTCCTCTCTTCTTTCTAACACCTTTTCCCCTCTTGGCCTATACAGGAAATCGCCATCGACTTCGATGAGGCGCCATCGTCCACTGATGACGTTCAAAACCTCACCTTCCTCATCCTTTGAACCAACCAGTGACCGGATCTTGCTCGAGGAGTCTTCAAGGAGGTTTTGGTGCCAAGATCTGGGCCATGATCGCACTGCATCAACCTCCCCGACAGCACCACATTGCCATTGCTGCCGGCCACCATGCTTTCTTCTCCTCTGACCTCCTCTGCCTTGGCTGTGAGCTCAGGACGACTCAAGGTGAGCCCCTGATCTCCCCCCTCTTTTCCCCTTCATCTCGGTCCTCCTTTGCTCGTCCCGGCGATCATCAGAATCATGTCTCTACCGATCCACCGGTCTAGTCGATCACCAAGCTGAGCTAGTGGCCTCTCCAGGAACCAAATGATGCAAACTGTGTGCAAGATGATCCATTGGATTTCTCGTGCAATTTTGCACTATCGCACTTCACAGCTTGGGATTACCGACATTAAGCCACTAGGCAGATCTAGCAACTGGGGCCCAATGGTAGTTATAACCGTTATGTTAAGTAGTGGATGGCATGCGTGTCCCGCAGAGGTTAGTTTATTCTATTAAATACCAGCTATAATTAATGTTTAGCTGATATGTGGACCCTCACTTAATCGGCTGCATTAAGAAAAATGAAAAATAAAATAAAAATTGACATGTGGACCCCTTGTGTTATGGACTCAAAGAAATAGAAAAAATAAATGAAAATACCACAAGGGCTGACAAATGGGCCCAAAGACCACTTGAGCCGGTCAACCTTGACCGGCCTGAGCTGACCTTTGGCCCCACTTGTCATTCCCTCTGGCTAGGAGCTAGCTGAGTAATCAAACTTTTTCATATTATTTCTTTACTGAGAAAAAGACAAAAATGCTAAAAATGATGAAAACTTCTAAAAATTCTAGAAAATTCATATGAAACCCAAATGGGTTGATTAGTTCTTAGAATTTATCTTTTAATTTTTAGAATTTAATGGTGTATATTTCTTTCATGTTACTGTGATGAATTTTTTTGAAATTCATAATTGCTCTCAAACCCTAAATTTTGAAATTGAAACTTAAAATTTTCATATCTTTAGTTCTATAATCCAAACTGAATGAAACCAATTTAATTAGTTTCGTAATTTAATTTCCTACATTTTAGGATACATTTCATGCTTGATATCATAACTGTTTTTACTGGTATTAATCGATTGCCTCTTTTCATCATGTTCTGGATTTTCGATATTCTTTTAGATAGAACCGGGCAATGAGGAGTTATACGAAGTTGATCCTCAGTATTATCAGGGGTATTACCAGCAAGGCAAGCACTGCAAGCTCGCTAAGATTCCTATATTAATTTATGCTATGGCTTTGAATGAGATGCTATGCTTGGCTGCATATGTTTACGTTGCTATTGTGATGGGTGTTATCACTAGCATGCTAGGGTTTTATTTATGGATCATGATCAGTGGGTCATGAGATTAACTTGGACTAGTAAATTATAAAATCTAATAAGTGAGATGTGAAAGCCGGGGTTTTGCTTCCACAGATGAATCAATAGATGAGGTGAACGTAAGCATCCAGTCGTCCAATCGATGTCGGTGTCATGGGGCTCTACCTATCACCCATGGTGGAAGTGTTATGCGGGAATGTCAGGAATTCATAGTTGGCTAACTATGAACTAATGACACACTTCCTGATTGGTCAAGTCTTGGTTGACTTGCTTAGAACATTGGTTAAGTCTTAGTTGACTTAGTCAGATAATTGAATTAAGTTTTGGTTGACTTAATATGATAAAAATGTATTAAATCCTAGTTGATTTTCATTACTTGTTGATATGAGATTTATGTGTTAAATCTAAGAATTGATGGTCATGATGAATACATGCTGATATTGGTTTATCTTTCATGTTCGTGCCACGCTTTAATATGTTGATGAGGAAATACTTATGTAATATTTTAATTCTTGTTCAGTGACATGCTTAAATTAATTAGGATAAGCTTACAAAATATCTTGCAAGTATGAAAGTACGTATATGAATTTAATTCCTAAAATGTTGCAAGTGATTCTAGCGTAGGTGAGTTCTGCGATGCCGATAATGTTGAATCTGATGTCTAGTTGCTTTATTTGCTCTTATTGGTCATACGTGAGTTATGTGTAGCTTTTGGAGATGTTCATGGCTGCCATTTAGGGTGTTTTACACTTATTTTCGCTGCTGTTCTGTCTTTTACTTTTGATGCAAATGACTTCCGAGTCGTATTGTTTGTAAGATAAATAACTGCCATGTATATATGATGTGTTGTACATATCTTGTAACTCTTTCTTTAGAGTTTTGTTGTGATATCCAAGTTGTTCTATGGCATTCCATATACTATGTGTGTATGTCTTTGAAATGCATGTGGTAGCCATAAAGAATTAGGGTTGTTCTTTTATTTTGATAAGCATAATGGTTTTTGGCTGAGTGACCCGCTAGTTATGATGCATTGGTCGGCCAGGTAGAGGTGTGGGTGATTGTACCAGGCTTTGGAGTGACCCACTAGCCTTAGAGATAGGTGAGAATAAGGGTACAATTGTCGGACTCCTCCGAGATCATTGTTGTTTGCCAGATTTTGGAATGATGCTTAGTCAATACAGGACTTTGGAATTGCATTTAGCTTTTATTGCGCTGTGTGTGTATTTTCCTGACTTGGCCAACGGTGACGCATACCTCTGAGGTGCATATAAGATATTGGCCCGGTGTCAGACTATCCAACAGTGATAGATGTATACGACGCACTTATGGTATGTTGGATAGTTACTCGGGTAGTCAGATTATGCATCATATATGAGTGAGCTGTAATTCCCGGGTCCTAACACTTTTTTTGGTGTTGATAGATAATTAAGCAGCAATGTGAGAACCTTGGTGTGTGACGGTCATAACCGCCGGCATCGAGGTCTATGGCCTGTCATGCAAAATATAGACTTCTGTACTAACTTTCAGCTTTCTTCTGTTCCACTCCTCACCCCTCAGTGTATGTTTCCACCAATAACTTTTTGAGGAGTTTTCGACCAAAAAATTACATCTAAATATTGGTGGCTCGTACCTAAAAATCGTACTATCTTCTTCAACCCACATCATCACTGGTCAATATTGTAGTTGCATTATTTGATTAGTGCAATATTATGACTTCAGATGCTTTCACGTATGCTCTACTTGCCTGGGTCATATGTCCATCTTATCAGTGGCAACGGCAAAGCAGACATCCTCATCATTCTCAAGCTCATTCTTGTCTAAATCTATCACATCCTAACACCCAGAACCTAAAGGTTAGTGGTTCCTTACGCCTCCTGATTAAACTTTTCTACCTCTCTGAAAGTCGTTTCTATGGGTGTATCATTACTAGCATTGCTTTGCTGCATCTCGCCATCATCATTAATTTGTTTGGTAAACCTTCTTTGAAGTATGTTCCGTTGCCACCTTGCTATCGTGTCATGACTTATGTCATGACCTTGAGAATAATGAGTTCATCAACTTATATTCATTGAAATTTGCTAAAACATTCTCTCTCACTCACTCTTGTCACAGCTTGTTCTTTCTAATTGTGGCCATGTTGTTATGCATCGACTTATATTTTTTAGCACAAGTGAAACGACTTATAACATACTTGACGTGATTTGTTGCTTAAAACCTTTGCTGCTGCTATGACACCACCATTTTGCTTCCTTCATGCGATGCGCTTGCTCGCACATGTAGCACACTGACATGTACAGTGTTGGTCCCTATGCATGCATATCATCTTCGATTATTTCAATCTGCCTCTTCTACGTCGCTTTTAGCTGTCATGAACTCTTAGCAGTGGTTGCTATGCTTTTCTTATCTAGCGCCATCTGCTTGTCTCATTCTAGTCCTGTCGACCTCATTTCCTATACTGTCAAACCTATCCACGTTGATACATGTAATGCATGCTTCCTTTTTGCTTATCGGCAAAAGTAACCCGTACATATTTGTACATCTGATATATGAACATTAACATTGGTCAGGACCAATACTACACATTGCGGACGATCGAACAAAAATCAAATATCTAATTTTATTTTAATTTTTAATCCATATTTCAATTTTAGGTTGAATTTCATGTATAAAATTAACTACTAATTTTCATTTAATATCAATTTAAATTTTTAGCTATTTAGGAAAATAGAGTGGTATTCTTTATCCACCTAATATATAAGCAGAACTATTTAAAAATAATTTTAAATTCTTTTAGAGAAAATAGAGTTGTATTCTTTATCCACCTAATAAAAGGAGTCACACTACTCATTTCTTAAAATTATTTTCAAAATTTAATATAGGAAAATATAGTTGTATTATTTATCCACCTAATATATAAATCCAACTTCTAATTTTTATTTAATTTTTAATTCCAAATTTTAATTTAGGAAATATAGTTGTATTCTTTGTCCACCTAATAAGAGTTATATTTACAATAGACTTCTATAAATAATATAATTAATCTATAAGCTGAAATCACTATGATAAATGGTTTAAATATTTTAGACTGTTTGGACAAACATAATGGCTCATTTTTCTCTGGTTTTAATAATATAATAGAGATATGGATGCAACTTTTAGGGTCCATGGATGACTAATAACTCAACTACCAATCCAAAGCAGTTCCTTGTTTCTGTTCCCGTAGATTGGGCCTTATTTGTGCGAACGGGTGGACAGGAGTGCTCTACACCATCCAGTTCACCGGATGGGCCTGCAAATAGAATTCTCCGAATATGGCCGATTGGGATGTACTGAGTACAGCAGAGAGGGCCTGTCGGCTGAACAACCATCGTCAATTTTCAGATCTGAAAAGCTGCACTGCACATGCCAAATTCGGTCTGTAAATCCACTATTGCGAGTAGCAGCTCTGATTCAGAGTCCAAATTCATTCTCACCAAGGTTCACTTTGCAAGGACAGAATGTAACATGCTAAAATCCACTCATATCAGCCATGACTGAGAATCCCACCAATCCACCATCCCCTTTTGCAACTCGAGAGCTGGGAAGGACATCAGAAGTAACAACATAAAGTGAAGCTCTCGATTGCAGCTTCCAGTCGTGGGGCAAAACTGAAATCTAACTTCGTAACCAGCAATGTCCACAACTCACTACAGCGTGCATTATACAACGCACATGATTATTACTACATTGGTTGACACCATGATACAATGTCAATGTCATGGTTGACATCATACGCTATATAACAGGGGCAGCTTCCCCTCTCTAAATGGAGACCGTCTTCGGCTTCGCGCCCATCTTCTTCCATGACACGCTGGGCATGATCTGTGCCGTGTCGACCCTGTCCTTATACTGGACTGCGAAGTTGAGCAATGAGTCGAGGAGCGAGTCCGAGAGCAGGTGGGGCACCAGGCCAAGCTCAGAGAGCTTCGAGTGTTTGGCATTGTAGTAGTGCTCCTCCGCTTCGACACGAGGGTTGGGCACTGATTTAGTCTGCACTTCCAGCCCGAGCTTTGCTCCGGCAGCTGTGACCAGCTTGGCCAACTCGTTGACAGAGAACTGCTCGGTGAACTGGTTGAAGACTCTGAACTCGCCTGGTTTGGCTGGGTTGGCAATTGCTAGCTCAACGCATTGCACGGTGTCCCTGATGTCCAGGTATCCACGGGTCTGGAGATTATGATACAAGAACTTTCATCAGTACATTGTATGTCAGATGATGCGGACATAAAATTATGTTAAGCTGTAACAAAAATGTAGAAGATCCAGTTAAAACTTGCACCTACCACACAGTTGTTCAGTCAATAGTCCATGAAATTGTTACTTTTGCAGGCGGTATTCATATTACGGTGTTTGCAAGTGTACAGAAACTCTAGAACCTTAGTTTTTCAACAATGTGGTTGATAAACTTAGAACAAGAGGAAATTCCAAAGCTTTGCCGCAGGTTGAAAATGGCCTCCGGCTAATAGACCAATAAATATCTATGCTGCAGTACAGGTTGCAATGATTACGTGTTGGAGCAGTTGGGTCATCAGAAAATGAAAATTTGTAGTATATGCACAAGTTCAGTTTTAGCACTCACAGAGATGAGCTACATGGTTTACACGATCACTTCCCAATTTCAAGTTCATAAAAGTTATGAGAAAGAGTAATGGTGGTTGATGGATAAGTCTCATGTGCTGGTCCTTGTGGGGCTGGCTGTAGGACAGCACTTTAGCATCTTAGACTAGCATCTTAGACTAACATAGGACAGCACTTTAGCACCTTAGACTAGAGGACAACACTTTAGCATCTTAGACTAGCATCTTGGCATATGCTTGGCTGGCTAGCAGCCTATAAATATGTATCCCCAACCCCTCAGGTTGGCATGGCATTGAGAAATAAACCAGAAAATTGTCCCAACTCCTAGTGTCATCCTCTCTCGATGAGTGTGAGAGTTCTGTTCCTACCAAGAGTGAGAATTCAGCGACTAACAACTGGTATCAGAGCCATACTATCCTGTAGCCTGAGCATCTCCTGCTCATCTCCTCTCCCAACCACACAACAGCCCCAGCTGCGAGCAGCAGCTCCGGCCGCTCCTGCTCACTCCTCCCCCGCGCAGACGAGCAGCAGCTCATCTGAAGCAGCCCTCTCCCCACGCAGCAGCCCCCCGGTAGCGCGTCATGTCCGCAGGGCAGTCTCAGCGCTCGGTCGCCTCGAGCACGCGGCGTCGGCAGGAGGCCGAACTTGCTGCGGCAGAGGAACGCGAGCGAGCGGCGGCAGAGACCGCTGCTGTGGCGGCAAGGGCGTCGAGGCTGGCAGCGGCGGAGCTGGCAGCAGCCAGAGCGGAGGCGGAAGCAGCGGCGGCGGCGGACGCAGCACGTGTGGCGGCAGCGGAGGTCGAGGCTCTGCGCGGCAGCATCAGCAGCTCCATCTCCGCTGACGACACCGCCGACGCGGACCTCGAGTTGCTAGAGAGGGACGCAGCACGAGCGCGGTCGGCGCAGTGGGCAGCCGCGCACGCCCACGAGCGTGGCGGCAGCCCAGACAGGCGCGGACGCGCTGGCGGCGCTCCTGGAGGGGGCGCGCACGGCGGTGGCGCTCCTGGGGCAGCCGCGCACGCCCATGAGCGCGGCGGCAGCCCAGACAGGCGCGGACGCGCTGGCGGCGCTCCTGGAGGAGGCGCGCACGGCAACGGTGGCGGACGGGTCGATGGAGAGCACGACCTTCACAGGCAGCGTGGCTCTCTCTCCCCGGATCGGTACCATGGTTACCACGGTTTCCAGGCTGTTGTCAGGGACGTCGGCCCCGGCGGTGGGTGGCCTACCCTCACCAAGACCAACTACGTCGAGTGGGCTGCGGTGATGAGGGTAAAGCTCCAGGTGCGGCACATGTGGGAGGCAGTCCGGTACGGCGACGTCGACTACGACCAGGATCGACGAGCGCTGGATGCTCTCATCGCTGCAGTCCCGTCCGAGATGCAGTTCTCGCTTACCAACAAGCGGACTGCCAAGGAGGCTTGAGACGCCATCGCTGTGGCACGCATCGGCAGCGACCGCGCCCGCAAGTCCACACTGCAGGCACTTTGCAAGGAGTGGGAGAACCTGGCCTTCAAGCCAGGTGAGGACGTTGACGACTTTGCTCTCCGTCTCAACACTCTATTGCAGAAGATGGTGCAGTTCGGCGACGACACCTACGGCGAGGAGAGAGCTGTCGAAAAGCTCTTCCGCTGCGTCCCCGAGAAGTACAAGCAGATGGCTCGGTCGATCGAGTCTCTGCTGGATCTCTCCACGATGTCGATCGAGGAGGCGATAGGTCGCCTCAAGGTCGTCGACAGCGATGAGCCACAGCCTCTCTCGGGGCCCATCACCACTGGCGGGAAGCTCCTTCTCACTCGGGAGCAGTGGGATGCCCGCCAAGGTGACCGGAAAAAGGGGGAGCCTTCTTCCGCGATAGGCGGCCGCAAGCGTGGCAAGCCGCGCAAGGCGCGCAGAGACGCCCAGGCCGGGGCGCGAGGACGTGCCGAGGGCGATGCCCGCGGAGGCGCCCAGGGCGGCACCGCCGGCAAGCACAAGCCGGCACGAGACGACACCTGCCACAACTGCGGCCAGCTTGGCCATTGGGCCAAGGACTGTCGACAGCCACGACGCGGCCAGGCCCACGTCGCACAGGCGGAGGAGGAGGAGCCGGCTCTGTTCATGGCACATGCAAGCATCGAGCTACCTCCAGCGGCACCGGCCGCAGCGGCTCTCCTCCACCTTGACGAGACAAAAGCACACGCCCTCCTCGGCGACGGCTCCGGCAATGACAAGACCGACGGGTGGTGTCTCGACACCGGCGCCACCCATCACATGACCGGTCGACGGGAGTTCTTCACCAAGCTTGACTCTAGCGTCCGAGGCTCCGTCAAGTTTGGGGATGCCTCTGGCGTGGAGATCAAGGGCGTCGGCTCCGTCATCTTCACCGCCGTGTCTGGTGAGCACAGACTGCTCACCGAAGTCTACTACATCCCCGCGTTGAGGAACTCTATCATCAGCTTGGGACGGCTGGATGAGAACGGTTCGCGCGTGGTGATTGAGGATGGAGTCATGAGGATTTGGGATCGCCGTCGTCGCCTTCTTGCCAAGGTAACCAGAAGCGCAAATCGACTCTACGTCCTCAACGTGCAGGTGGCACAACCCCTCTGTCTCGCTACTCGTCGGGACGACGAGGCGTGGCAGTGGCACGAGCGCTTCGGGCACCTTCACTTCGAGGCCCTGAAGCGGCTCAGTGCCACGGAGATGGTGCGAGGCCTGCCGTGCCTCGACCACGTGGAGCAGCTCTGCGACGTCTGCGTGTTGACGAAGCAGAGGCGACTCCCCTTTCCCCAGCGGGCGAGCTTTCGAGCCAAGGAGAGGCTCGAGCTTGTGCACGGGGACTTGTGTGGCCCGGTGACGCCGGCCACACCGGGAAGACGACGCTACTTCCTGCTGCTCGTCGACGACCTCTCCCGCTACATGTGGGTGATGGTCCTCGGCAGCAAGGGAGAGGCTGCGGACGCCATCAGGCGCGCGCAGGCTGCTGCGGAGGCGGAGTGCGGCTGCAAGCTGCGTGTGCTGTGCACCGACAACGGCGGCGAATTCACGGCGGCTGAATTTGCGTCGTACTGCGCTGATCAGGGCATTCAGCGCCACTACTCCGCGCCGTATAGCCCGCAGCAGAACAGCGTCGTCGAGCGGCGCAACCAGACGGTTGTGGGGATGGCTCGGGCCCTTCTCAAGCAGAGGGGGATGCCGGCTGTCTTCTGGGGAGAGGCGGTGGTGTCGGCCGTCTACATCCTCAACCGCTCGCCTACCAAAGCACTCGACGGCAAGACGCCGTACGAGGCTTGGCATGGGCGCAAGCCGGCGGTCTCCCACTTGCGGGTCTTCGGCTGCCTCGCGTTCGCCAAGGAGCTTGGCCACATCAGCAAGCTCGACGACAGGAGCACTCCGGGAGTGTTCATCGGCTACGCGGAGGGCTCGAAGGCCTACCGCATCCTCGACTCGAAGACACAGCGTGTGCGCACGGCGCGCGACGTTGTGTTCAACGAAGGGCGAGGATGGGCGTGGGACAAGGCGGTGGACGACGGCTCGGCTCCGACGTACGACGACTTCACTGTCGAGTACGTCTACTTCGAGGGAGCTGGGGGAGTAGGCAGCTCTTCTTCGACGAGCGCGTCTACCCCAGTCCCCGAGCCTCCACCGACCCCGGCGCCTACTACTCCGACAGCACCACGCTCTCCAGCCAGGACCTCGGCTGCGATGAGCTCCTCGCCGGCTCCACCACAGCCGGCAACGCCACGCACTCCAGCACCGACAGGCCCCTCTCCGGGCACGTCTACTCCACCACCAGCTCGTGTCGAGCACAGCCCGGTTGAGCTCGCTACTCCGCTCTCTCACGACGAGGAGCGCATCGACGCGTACCACGACGGCGAGTCGTTGCGGTACCGTACGATGGAGAACCTTCTCGGCGACCAGCCGGTGCCGGGACCGGTGCCTCACGACCTGGAGGCGCAGTTGCACCTTGCGTGTGACGACGGCGAGCCTCGGTCGTTTGCAGAGGCCGAGAAACACGCGGCATGGCGCGCCGCGATGCAGTTGGAGATGGATGCGGTTGAGAAGAACCGCACCTGGGAACTTGCTGACCTCCCTCGTGGTCACCGCGCGATCACCCTTAAGTGGGTGTACAAGCTGAAGAGGGATGAAGCCGGCGCCATCGTTAAGCACAAGGCTCGCTTGGTGGCACGAGGTTTCATGCAGCAGGAGGGGGTCGACTTCGACGACGCCTTCGCTCCCGTGGCACGGATGGAGTCCGTGCGACTCCTCCTTGCGCTAGTTGCCCAGGAGGGCTGGCGTGTTCATCACATGGATGTCAAGTCGGCGTTCCTTAACGGCGACTTGAAGGAGGAGGTCTACGTGCACTAGCCGCCGGGATTTGCGATCCCCGGCAAGGAGGGCAAGGTGCTCCGCCTACGCAAGGCCCTCTATGGCTTGCGACAGGCACCGAGGGCGTGGAATGCCAAGTTGGATTCCACGCTAAAGGGTATGGGCTTCGAGCAAAGCCCGCACGAGGCGGCCATCTACCGACGGGGCAGTGGAGGAAATGCTCTGCTGGTGGGTGTCTACGTCGACGACTTGGTGATCACCGGCACCAAGGATGCGGAGGTGGCAGCATTCAAGGAAGAGATGAAGGCCACCTTCCAGATGAGTGACCTGGGGCCTCTCTCCTTCTACCTGGGAATCGAGGTGCACCAGGATGACTCCGGGATCACGCTTCGACAGACCGCCTACGCCAAGCGCGTCGTTGAGCTAGCTGGGCTCACCGACTGCAACCCAGCCCTCACTCCGATGGAGGAGAGGCTGAAGCTGAGCCGCGACAGCACGACGGAGGAGGTGGACGCTATGCAGTACCGGCGTCTTGTGGGGAGCCTTCGCTACCTCGCCCACACACGGCCGGACCTGGCATTCTCCGTCGGCTACGTTAGTCGGTTCATGCAGCGACCGACGACGGAGCACCAGCAGGCTGTGAAGAGGATCATCCGCTACGTTGCGGGGACTCTCGACCACGGCCTCTACTACCCTAGGTGCCCTGGGGCGGCACACTTCGTCGGGTACAACGACAGCGACCACGCCGGCGACATCGACACCAGCAAGAGCACGAGCGGGATCCTCTTCTTCCTCGGCAAGTGCCTCGTTAGCTGGCAGTCGGTCAAGCAGCAGGTGGTGGCCCTGTCCAGCTGCGAGGCCGAGTACATAGCAGCCTCCACTGCTTCGACTCAGGCGCTCTGGCTTGCTCGACTGCTTGGTGATCTCCTCGGCAGAGACACTAGAGCGGTGGAGCTCAGAGTGGACAGCAAGTCCGCTCTGGCCCTGGTAAAGAACCCCGTTTTTCATGAACGGAGTAAGCACATCCGGGTGAGGTACCACTTCATCCGAGACTGCTTGGAGGAAGGGAGCATCAAGGCGAGCTACATCAACACCAAGGACCAGCTTGCGGACCTGCTTACCAAGCCCCTTGGGAGGATCAAGTTTCTTGAGCTCTGTTCCAGGACCGGGATGGTTCAACTTTCCCACAAGACGGCGCACAAGACTTAGGGGGAGAATGATGGATAAGTCTCATGTGCTGGTCCTTGTGGGGCTGGCTGTAGGACAGCACTTTAACATCTTAGACTAGCATCTTAGACTAGCATAGGACAGCACTTTAGCACCTTAGACTAGAGGACAGCACTTTAGCATCTTAGACTAGCATCTTGGCATATGCTTGGCTGGCTAGCAGCCTATAAATATGTATCCCCAACCCCTCAGGTTGGCATGGCATTGAGAAATAAACCAGAAAATTGTCCCAACTCCTAGTGTCATCCTCTCTCGATGAGTGTGAGAGTTCTGCTCCTACCAAGAGTGAGAATTCAGCGACTAACAGTGGTAATGGGCTCTCACATCCAGAGGCTCTAAGGTAGACATTTTAACTTCCATAATCAAAAAGCATAGTAGTTACTAGCAATTCAATTACAAGATGTACAGCATTGAACCACAGGCAGTAATTGTGAAGAGAGAAACCTTAATACAGAACAGCATGTACAGAAATGGGTAATTCCCCATATGGCACAATTGAGTCAGATAGCAAATACATACCTGACCACCTTTTCCGTAAACTGTAAGCGGGTGCCCTACAGCAGCCTGAACACAGAACCTATTTAGTGCTGTACCAAAGATGCCATCATAGTCAAGCCTATTGGATAGCTCTTCATGCATAGCAGTTTCATCTGTTCTGACTCCATAGACGACACCTTGGTTAAGATCTGTGGCCCTTATACCCCAAGCCTTGCAAGTGAATGCTATATTGTGAGAGTCATGCACTTTACTTAAGTGATAGAAGGAGCTTGCTTGCTTTGGGTAAGGCAAGGTGTCAGTTCTTCCATTGTGAGTAATAGTGATGAAGCCCTCTTCAATGTCAATATTTGGCGTTCCATACTCACCCATAGTTCCTAGTTTGACCAAATGGCATTCTTCACTATACTCCTTCATGGCAAATAAGACATTAAGCGTCCCAATAACATTGTTATGCTGTGTGAATACTGCCCGTGAACGATCAATCATAGAATATGGTGCTGATCTTTGTTCACCGAAGTGGACAGCAGAATCTGGTTCAAAAGACTTGAAGGCTTCTGAAAGGAACTCAAAGTCACATATATCACCAATGTAGAGCTGAATTGTCTTGCCAGTGAGGGACTTCCATCGGCGGATGCGATTTTGGATGGAGGCTATTGGAGTAAGGGAATCAAGGCCAAGTTGGTGATCAAAAAGGCGTCGAACAAGATTATCAACAATAGCAACCTCGTAACCTTTGTTGGACAGATGAAGAGCAGTTGCCCAGCCACAGTATCCATCTCCACCAATAACCATAACTTTTTTAGGTTTAGAGGACGAGTGCCCAGATGCTTGCTGACTACCAGTAAGAGGTGTTTGTGTTATATCTGTCTGTCCTTGTACAGCAGCACTAGCACAAGTAACAAATAACTTCTTTGACCTCCTAGAACATGATTTGAGGATCAGACTTGAAGATTTTGAGTTTTGGAATTGGATGACGTTGTGGCCATAATTTGGTGATTTGGAATGTGACTTGACAGCAGGAGATGGGCTGAAACTACAGTTCGTGACCAGATGTGCCATTCTCATAATCCTTTCTCTTCCACTATAACAATGCAGATGCCCTACAAAAGCTAGAATATAAAGTTTGGCCATCAATGATGGGGAAAAAACAATGTGGTTCAAGATATAAATTCACTCCAAGGTGGCAATAACATGAAGAGCATAAAAGGAGAAAATAAATAGGGAAAAGGTAACACAGATCGTTAATCAGATTGCTAAAATTCCAGTGTAACAATTGGCCATAGCTAATTGGTATCTGGTGTTGTATTTTAAACGAGACAATGGTAGTGAGGATAGGCAAAGGAATTAGTTAATTTGTCTAGAGCTTCCATATTCCATGAAAGCCAGCAGCTCTGTGCACTTGTATTGACCAGAAATATTATAGTAGGAGTATTTGATTTCTCCACAAAAGCTAGTCTAAAAGTAAATGATCACAATATGTAATCCTTTGTGGTGGGCCAGGCCTAATGCTGTGGTATTGCACAAAATTTGATCCATATTAGCGACAAATCAGCGCCCCAGATTTGTGTGTGCTGTTGCATGCCACATACAAAGGCGAACATTTGCCCCCCATAGGCCGGCCAGCATAAAGTTTTCTACGTAAGTGAAATGTACATTGAAGACCAGGACAGATTTAAGTAAGACATTGACGAATCATACTTCAATCATTCCCTATAAAATAACACATGTTAACATGATGGATCTTCATTCGCAATACATGTAGCATAGTAACATGATGGATCTTCCTTCTGAATACTAAGGTTTCATGCCATGTAGTTGATTTTAGCTCTATGGAATTAGTTGTCTACAATCACCTCCCTTCTTCCAAAAAAAAACCAAGTTTGCATCAGAAAAAAGAAAGAAAAAACAAAGTCCAAGTCTATAAGACATATCTATTTCTTTCCCCTTCCTACAGAGCTAACATGACTTGACATATGCAAGCATCCTGAACTTGTTACACTACCGACCTAACATTGTAACATCCCCTAGAAACAAGAACGCTTGAGGGAGAGGAAGACCAGGAGGAAATAGCGTTCTCACCAAATTGCTCGAAGAATCGGGCCCCGCCGCCTCGTTCTTGGGCCCTGCTGGACGCTGCTACCGCCTTTTTCTGGCCCTGCTCGATGCTACGGCCGGCGGTCCCGAGCGAGCACCTCCTTCACCCGTGCGACGGTGCGAGAGACCGGGAGGAGGACGAGGAGGGGGAAAGTGGGAGGGAGGCGAAGGAAACAAAGGATGGGAAAGGGATTGGGTATATGCGGCGGAGGGATTCGGATCGGCTGCGACCAGCGCGCTCCGGCATTGCCCCCAGGAGAAAATCTTGACCGCTCACGTACGAACGAGCGGCTGCGATCGCTTCGTCCGCGATCCGAAACAGGAGACGAGCCAGTAGCGCCGCGCGATGTGTCCCCCTCCAGCCTCTCCAGGCTCGGACATGAGCCCCGCTCGTTCACTCGTGTGTGTCTTCTCCGCTGGATTGTCTGAACGCTGCATGCATGGTCTCATGCAACGATGTTGCTGTGCTATGTCCGGCGAGAGGCGAATTTGCAGCGGTAGACTGTAAACCAGTAGGAAATTATAGAGGAACGAGACGGTTCAATTTTCGTTGGAATCTCACTGGGGATTACAAAGCTCTCGAGCATAGAGGAAAGCAAGGTTGGGCACAACAGCACACAAAAGATAAAAGATGGAACACAAAATACATACATTGGTCGTATAAGACGACGGCAAGAGCCGAACTTCATTGCGAAACTGCAACCAGAACCTTGAGGATTCTTTATCATCCTTCTTAGTTGATGTCTCTAGCTACGACGACTTTCCCGCGATTGCTCTGGCATTCAATAGGTTAAAAGGATCAACATGTAAATCTTTTGAGGGTGCATCACCGAGCTCAATCTATAACGATCGGCTCTCATAAACTTGAGGCTTAACGATGAAAACTCTTTCACCTGCCCTCAACATTTTAAA
This sequence comes from Stipa capillata, assembly GCA_019208055.1. NCBI lineage: Eukaryota > Viridiplantae > Streptophyta > Magnoliopsida > Poales > Poaceae > Stipa > Stipa capillata. The sequence continues at coordinate 174,935 of JAGXJF010003149.1, read as the reverse complement.
GAGGCATAAAGCATATCAAAGGACTTGCTTGTGTAGGCTGTAGCTCGTCGCAGGATTCTACTTAATCCTGCTCATCCTAAAAATGTTGAGATGAAGCTTCAATGTTTTGAAAAAAATTCTAAAAGTAACTCATAGATGCATATTCTTAGTTGATGTATGCAGCTGCAACTTTTGGACACAATCATATCGAAAAATGCTGCCGGAAGGGGCTTCCGTTCCCAAGCTTCTTAGCAAGAAAAAAAATTTCACTTATGGAAAAATTTCGATACCTGTGGAAACCACCGAAATTTTGGAAATTTCGGAATTCATTTCGGACAATTTTATGAAATTTGAATTTGAATTTAAAAGAAAATTTTCAAACCATACGAAATTGGATGAAATTTGTTCAAATTTTGGACAAATTTGCTCCAATTCAAACCAACCGAAATTATTTGAACGAAATACAAAAATTTCGGTGACCCTCGAAATGACCAAAATTTTAGAAATTTCGGTGAAACTTTATCGGGGCCCGGAATCGCACCTGACTTAGGGAACGAAATTCCGTCAAAGACCGAGAAACCACATGACGTGGATACACGTTACCTCGTGAGTATCCGCCGTTAAGCGTCCGACACCGAACCAGCACCGCATACGAACTCCACCTGACCACCTGTGTCGTATGTCTCACTGCTGGTCCAGCCGGCCAGAAACGAATATCATTCGATAAGCCAAATACCATTCCGAACACCCTGTAGGGAGATAACACCATTCAGCTGCGATGAGACTTGCAATCGCGAAGAGGAGCCCGATGCTCTTGTCCACACCCTAACCCAATCAGTCGAAGCATGATTGGTGGGTCACCCGAAGGCCCGACACGACACCCACACCCTGCCCAGCCGGCATTCGCATCTCAGCTGGCGGGTCACTCGACTTCACGATCACCAGGCTCACACAGAGAACGGATATTAACTCTCTACCACCGATTCATACACTTCATCCATACACGCATTGTGTATGAAGCGACGTGGTGAACAGCTTGATAAGCATAATTCAAGCCCTACAGGGAGATTTAGCAGATAAATAAATACATCCCTCATACCTGGGCAATTACTTACGTTACAATCAAGGACCTGTAGGTCATAAGAATCAATAAGATAAACAACGGAAGCAATAAGAAAAGCAAACCCGATGGTCCGGAAGACCATCAATAACCCATCAGATACCCACAAGACCTTTTTAGCTAGAGAGGCAAACAAATCGAGCAGGAAAGCGCGATACTCATCACCACCAAGCTCACCTGCGGAAATGGAATTTCCTGTGAGTACTTTCGTACTCGCAAGTTGCTACTCATTCCAATCACTTATATCCGGCATGGAATGTTGGACACCCTCACACCATACATTTCCAATTGGACATAACATGGCATTGACGAGAACAAATATCAAGGCAACAACGGAAACACGGTAAATTACCCTAGCCATGCTAGTAAATAGGAGCAACATCGAGTAATAAAATCATAACATAGCATAACCAGGTTAACATCAGTTAACATATAATCAGATTCCACAGATCAACACCATTTATAATCAACAAGAACTCGTGAGATGACCGAGTAGATCAACATCACTTAATCAACAAGGACTCATGAGAAGACCGAGTAGATCAACATCATGCAATTCAATTTTCCAATCACGGAGACATTGGTTGCTCGTTAACCCATGAATCCTCTCATGGGATATCCCCACAGAGACTCTGATGGTCCATCACATAAGGGTAGCTAGTCCTCAGCGAGCGGGAACAACCAGAGGACATCCGTGGTTCCTTCACAACCAACCGTCTAACGGCTTTTCAGGAAGTATCCCGTCAGGATCGCCGCTGTAACATCCGATGGCTCGAATTCGGGCTCGAGTTACCAATCTCGATTTCGGGCTCGAGCAGCCACACCGTTGTTACAGCCCATCCTACGACCATGCTCCCACGTCTCTCATCTCACTTAGGGATTCGGATTGATTAAAGCATCGATTTACAGATCTAGGCATCCAAGATCAAACACCAGACAGACAGACAAGCAGACATTCAACAACCAATCAGGTAATAAGTAACCAAAATTTTCAACAAGTAGCAGAGATTGCCTGGGAGCTCGGTGAAGATACGGAAAAGAGACGAAACACCTTGAAGAAGTGAATTGCATCTAACAGAAGGAAAGGTGAATCAAGATGCTATGCTTAACATGGCAGGAATGTATGAGATGCAACTATGGCAAGTCAAAGGGGATTCGGAACTAGCATGAGTATACCATTCTAAATACAGTAAGGGAGCATGATTTACGGCTACGATGAGTTTAAGATGAGGTATGGGATTAGCCTAGACATGGTAGGTTGCTATTCATTATACATTTTGGTTTAGTTTTTAACCTTAATCATGGGTGAACCTAGAATATGGATGCATGCATGGTTTCAAAAATGCGACCATGAAGGAAGTGATAACCTTATAATATAGATTCATGCATGATAAGTAATATGTAACTAAGGCAAAGATGCATGTATAAAACCATGTTTAAGGATAGTGGCGCATTCATGGGATGCAAAAGACATGTTTAAGGTGTCAGCTATGATCATATAGGTTCCAGCAAAGCGTATGTTTGTTAAGATGGAAATTCGATCCAATATATTACATGTAGATGACATGCATGAATCATATGTAACATTTTTAGAAGCGTCGGTTGGGTTCTTATAGATTAAAATGACATGCCGATTAACTCGAATGGAATTTTGGGAATCCAACACATATGCAATATTCCCTATATATAACATTAATGACTCGATTTCAGTATACATACTTCCATAAGCATCAAGTAAGGTTGCATTCTTTACGTAAAGTGGAATCTGGACAGCAAGGGGATTATAGCTAAATCGTTCAAATGATTTATCGGAAATGAGCACATAAGTACTCGAAACGTAGGTATGGCTAAGGGCTTCGATCCTTCTTTTGTGACCAACATGCGACTAGCGACGAAAGGTCACCAAATCGTGCCCATAAAAGAATAGCCCTAGCGAAAACTACATCTCGCAAGGCCGAAATCGTTCAATATGTCGCATTCCTTGCAAAATCATGACATACCACGCATATACGGGTTTTAGGGCATTACCCTTGACGCGAGAACCCGAACGAAGCGTCAACGACGGCATCAGGGTTGCGGATCGGCTTTTTGCACGGCATCCCCTTCTTGCTCCTTCGTCTTCGTCTTCTTCACTCGCGGCAAAGGCGCTAGCAGCGGGTAAGGGGAGGCGGGGCTGGCACACGGGGAGCAAGAGGCAGCGGGGAGGAGGCCCATGGAGGAGCACCAAGCAGAGGAGGAGGTTGCCGGGGTAGCATTCCGGCGAAGACGGCCGATGGCGGTGCCAGCTGGCAGCGAAGCCGGAGGCGAGCGCGCCAAGGAGGGCAGCCCACTGGGCTCGGGGCGCGGTGGCGGAGGCAGCAGGGGGGCGCGGGACAGGCGACACAGATGGCGAAGGGGAGGCGCCGGGGGGCTGCGGGAGGCACGGCGTCCGGGGCGAGCTCGCCGGCGACGACGGGCTCAGGCGGCGGAGCCGAGGGAGGCGGAGGCGCCGGCCTCGCCCGAAGGCAAAGGCGGCAGCGGCTTGGCGAGCAGTAGCGGCGGGGGTGAGGTGGAGAGGCGAGCAAGAGGAGGCGCCGAGGGAAGGGAGGCGATGGCCGGCGCCGGCGGCGGCGACCGGAGGTGGCGGCACGCTCAGGACAAGGCGGCGGTGGGCGAACGGGGCAACGCCCGGGGCAGGGCGAGGCGGAGCGAGCACGGGAGGAGTAGGAGAGGCGGAGACGGGGCGGCTGCAGCTTGCTTGCCGCCGGCGGCGCCTGCCGAAGGGGAGGAAGGTGGCGGCGGAGGGGAGAGGCGGCATGGGGTGCGGGGCTGGGGTGGCCCGAAATGCCCCCTGGCCCATTTAGATTAGGGTTTTTATTTGATTTGATTTTTTTTACAAAGGGCTATTACAAATTTCGTCAAAATTTTGAACTTGCTTCTTTGCGGTATTGCCCAAAGCTCTTGGATGAGCAGATCCAAGGGTTGTCGTTCGCCTTCTTCCTTTAGTCGTAGCCACCTCTGCCTCGACTTTGCTTTATCCCCCGTTCGTCATAGCCCGCGCTGCTCACCTATCGCCATAGCACGCCTCCGCCACTCCCTGTGGCTTGCTCATCTGCTGGCTGTAGCTCAGCTCTGCCTGCTTGCCATGGGCTCACCTTTGCTGCTGACCGTGGCTCGCGTCCACTTCCCGCCTCTGCCATAGGCTCACCTCCAGCCTCCTGTCCACTGCCTCTGTCGCCGTCGAGGCGCCGCAACACCAGTTGGATCTGAGAGAGCACGCTTATGAAGGAAGAAGAAGCTCCCGTTGAGAAGCTCGGGAGCGGGATACTGTTCCCTAGCATTTCTTTTTGTTGAATAGGGACGCCTGAAAAGTGATGGTGTGGTGGTAGATGGCGAAACTGGCGAGTAGCGAGTTAGGATCGCTGTGCAGTGTTGGTTCCTAATTGATGAGCCACGAGGAGTAAAAAAAATTGATGAGCCACGATAGATAGGGAAGAAAGGGGAGGCGGCAGTGGTGAAGGTAGGTGGTAGGCGGCGCCTACGGGGCCACGTCACAGGAGGTAGAGGCGACTGTTAGAAGGAAGGGAGTGGGTTAGATTTTCAGTGAGTTGATTGTGGTAAGTGGGAGTCGGAGGATGTGAGTTATTATTTTTATAACAAAGGCCTAAGAAAAGAGATTAGGTTCTCAAAAGATAATTGACTGATAAATGACAATCTTATAATTCAATAGTCATTCCGCATGTTTCTTTTTAATAGGAATACCGACAACATATAGACATATATAGCATGCACACCATGTTTACTGAAGATCGAAGTAACGAAGCTCGAAGATCAATGAAATCATCATAAATATCTCGCTATGAATAGGTATATCATTTATTACTTAAAAACAAGTCTATCATAGTAAGACACACTGGATATTAAATTTGAATGGATGTACAACCATTTTTCCTAACTATTCAAACAAGAATTTGGTTATACTTCCCGTCCTACTCCCTCCAATTCTATATTAAGTGTCGTTTTACACAACAATTCGATACCAAGGTAAGGTTAATTAGCAGTTCTGTTTACTATTCTTCTCTTATTAAATAAAAAGCGTTGGAGTCTTCACACATCATTCAAGATGTTTGGTGCAGGTGGTAGTATTTGTTTTCCCCAATTAGGAGAGTAGGGATCAAATCCTACTTTCCTCGTATTTGCTGCTTGGTCTTTTTATTTTGTAGAAATATCATCTAACTTGAAAGGTAGCATCTCATCTCTAATCATTTCATCCTTCCTCAGGCTAAGCACTTTCATAGCTACTTTAATAAAAAAAATCCTGATGAATATGATCTTTAATAATAGCATAAGAAGAACTAGCATGCATGAGCTTAATCAATTCATCAATCAAAAAACACTAGCAACATCATGAGCATCTTTAACAGTCATAGCATCACAACAAGATTCATATAGGCATAGAAGATTTTTTACTAGCATTGGAATCATCATGAACAATATTAGAAACATCATCAATCATAGTAATATTATACATAGAAATAATAGGAGCATCATTGTCTCAAAAAGGTGAACCATTTTAACATTTTCTTACGAATTAGGATCAGGCTTTCCAAAAAACATATCAGTAAGAAGTTGTTGACTATCTGCTATTTTCTCTATGGAAGGCTCTATGTTCTTAATCCTTTCTCCTAAAGCATTCACATGCATAGTAAGAGAACTAAACTTTTGAGTCAACTCATTCAAACAATTCTTGTGCTCACCTATCTTTTCATTGGATTTTTTTATTTTGCTCCTTTTGGGAGGCCATAAATTGATTGAGCGCAAGTTCTGGTTCATGAGAGGAAGCATTATGAGAACCATAGTTCTTACCATCATTATTAATACCATAATTATTAGGATAAGGCCTAAAAATTTTCCCACGGTAATTGTTTCTCAAACCATTAGGATTAAAATTAGTTCTAGCAACAAAATTAACATCGGCACTAGTTTTGTTTCCCTCAAAATTAACATCACTAGTGGAAGCACTCAGAGCAATAATTTTATCCATTTTAGCATTTATATCACTTTCTTCTACAATCACATTTACCTTCTTGGAAGATGTTGTAGGAGTTTGCTCATTGTGCCATTTGGCATGGTTCTTAGACATTTCATTTTGCAAATTTTTAGCTTGTAACGTAGTTTTATTCATAAAGGTACCACCTGCAGTGGAATCAAGAACACTTCTAGATACAAAATTTAATTCACTATAAAAAGTATGCAACACCAACCATTTCATAAATTCATGGTTAGGACAACATATCCTTTAAACGTTCCGAAGCAATAGGTCAATTTTCATCACTACCTTTTTCTGAAACTCATAAGTGTGGCGGCCGAGTCATAGGGGGCCCGCGCAGCAAGCTAGGGTAGCAAGCCCTACCGCGTGGCCTGTGGATGGCCCTGCTGTCTACCTCCTTTCGGATGAAGTAATCTTCCTCCAGAATATTCCTGAAAACACTAGATTTTATGATTTTTATAGTGTTTTTTCTGCGTACACAAAAATAGAGAGAAAATCCGGCAGTCCGGCAGTTTATTCAATAATTCAAAAAAGTTAACTAAAATATATAATGAAAATATTATGAAAAGACATCATTAAACTCAAAAAACATTACATGTTTCCAATGTATCGGTAATTTTCATAGAACCAATGGTAATAGTAGAGGGATCATCAATCACAATAGTATCATCACAAGGAGCAATTTCACTAGCACAGGGTGTAGGATCTGGCTTACCATCATCAATAGCAACATTCAAATCAATAGCCATAGTAGTAGCATTATCATTACCAATAGCAATTTCATCAGGTTTATCACAAGCAATAGTGGGATTTATCCTCTCATAATAATTTTTCAGTAAAGTAGTATCACTGAATTTTTCCAAGGAAAAGCAATGAACACAATGCACTGACTTATACATACCATTCACATAAAATGTATGACCATCTTCAATAAGATTGCTAAGCTCACATAAAAGTTCACTACTACCTATATAAAACACAAAATCTTCAATTTGCTCAATGTTATCATAGAAAAAATTATTGTAATTGTAAGACGCTATAATAAGATCTAGATGATTGGGGCATTGAAATTCAAAGTGTTTATTGGAACCACAAACATTGCAAAAGGATGGATAATAATCACATAGTATGTGGTATAAGTGCTTAGCACTTCTATCCAATTCCTCACTTGCACATCTTGATGATTTAAGAGAGGAAACATCTTGAACATGACTCAATAGCATATATTTTTCTTACTAGCAAGATTAAAATTAAACAAGTAATAACTATTTCTTTTGTTGTCTTCAAATAAAACTAACTAAGAGTGGCCTTGATGGGACTATTGCTCACATATCATGAAAAACATCAAGAACGGCTAATAGATTGAATCCATAACTTGAGAAAATACCAAGATATAAACCAATCCAAAGGTCCTGATGTGGAAGATGAAGTACAAGCAAGCCTAATCTATGGGTGGTGATGGTGAAGATAGAAAACTACAGATGCCAGCGGCGGTCTCTCTTCCCTATTTCTCTGTTTCTCCTCGACTCCCCTCCTCTCTACTTGCGAAGTGAAACCTTTTGTATAAATACAAAAGCCGTCTGCCACGTGATGAGCCAGCACGGGCCCATGTGGCACCCTAGCGCAGCATAGGTGTCACACCCTGATTTTTGAACTCTGCATACCAGCACTACCTCGCGTTTAGTTAGGACATTTTTGACCATGCATGGACCCACTATACTTGAACACCCCTCACACACGCACCGTATACATGATTAAACCCTAATGCGGGAACACCACTTAACCCGACACATTATACACCGATGTGCCAATGGCACCTTGCAAACGAGTACTCCCAAGCCAAGGTGGAAGGATTTTCGTGAGCCCTCATATGCCCTCCATACCTTGCCACACCCCGAAACCCTAATTCTGTGCCCGACCTTTCTTTTCCAATTAAATTCAAATTCGACTGAAACCCTAACCGAGTGATCTACCGCTCTTAGGCCTTTCTAAAAATTCTAGGGAAACTCGTGGGACAACCTAATATTGCCCCCAACTCAAATATAACATAAAATGGGAGTACCCAGTTCAAAAATATCTATATATGAAAATAGTTAACTTTAGGGCAGAAATGTACGTTGAACTACAACCCATGAAAATAAGTCTCAAAAAATTTTGGTAAAATTCTAAAATAATTCCCACTTCTCCAGGATCACAAATATACAAAAACATGGGCACCTCATGTTCAGAAATCTAAAATGGCCAGCATCGAACACATTAGCCCTAAACTATTCCCCGCATGAAATCATGAGTGAGACTCAAAAGAAAATTATCGAAAAATCTGTGAAGCCCTCCCCTACTTCCAAGAATCTGCCCCCTTTATTGTCCCCTCAAATAAAGTTCGCCGCCCAACCCAATCAGACCTAACCCTAAACGACGTCAGCGTGGGCATTCAAGTGCTACATGCGAACTCTGTTCCTTTTCGGTGCCTAACACCATTGTAGCTCCCGAACACCTCATCCCATCTCTACTGGCGCCAAGGACAAGACCACGCCGCTCCTGACAGGCCCAGACATGTCAGATGCCACCCGGTGCGTGCCCAGACCGGCACTGGCATGCCACAGTGTGCGTCCACTGTGGCATCGCCGCGCCGACTGTCGCCTTGCCGCGCCGCCCGTTGATGGACTCGTCGTCCACCTCGCTGCATTGCTCCACGCGCCCTCCCCGTACCTTCCCCCAAGTATAGCACCACCTATTCCCCCTCTGCGCCGTCAAGTCGTCGGGTGCTAGCTCAAACAGCGGTGGCCGCACCACCTTCTCCCCCTCCCGCCTATAAAACCTCCTCCCAAGCAGGCAGGACTTTCCCCCCAAACCACCCCACACTCCTCCTCAAGCCACTGCACATCGCCACATTGCTTTCCCGATTGAATACCTGCCCTCCGTCATTTCCACAAAATTGGCTCACAACAAAGCTCCTCAAAGCCAGTGGATACCACCCAAACACTCCCGTACATCTCCCTCCTCGAGATCTAGATTCAATTTCTCAAAAGAACCATCCACTAGCAAAACCCCAATTTCTCACCAGAGCTCCACCACTGGTCTCAAATTCCGTCGACCCAAGCGGCGGGAGTATCGGCTATCCGGTATTCTGGGCCGTTTCACCGGGTGTGGTAAGAGCCCAGCGTCATCCCGAATAGGCCGTGGGCCTCGACGAGGCCTGCCACGGTTAAGTGGTCGCGCCCGCTGCGCTCCCGTCTTCACTATATTGGAGGCGTAATTCTAGCCTAGTGGAAGCGTAATCCATTTCAAAAACGGTTTTCCAGAACCGGTCTACTACCGGTTCAACCGGTTTAGGGTTATCCAAACCGGATTTTGCCAAACCTGAGTTCTAGGGTTTAATTATAAATTTTTGATTCAAGCATTTCTCCAAAACTCGAAGTATTTTCATTCAAAACAGTAAGGATGAGATTTAGGGCATTTCTTTTCTTTAAAGCAACATATACTCTATATATGTTAGTTCTAGGGTAATCTAAAATAAATCTTGCATACTACCCAGTATATCGAAATGTCCATACCAACCAATAAGTCAGTAAAGCAAATGATTCGAGGTAGGCTCTTAAGCATCATGGTTTTCCTCTGATCAAAAGAGCACCTTCATTTTATGGTATGTATATCATCTGCCTAAGGTTCCCCTTTCTTTCTTTGACCTAAGGTTCAGAACCTCGGCATCCTATCATCAACTTGGGATCCATATATACCCCTCCGTCTTGAAGTGCTCATAAGTCTAATAACTTAAAGTTAAACCATCGATCTACCTTCCCGAAACCGTAAACCCTAAATTTGACCACCCTAAAACCAACACCCTTATTGCTTCACCCTATTAGCATCATTCTCTCTCGAACATGCATATTATTTGGATTTGTTGAAGCTGCTTTGTTTGCTTCTTATTCGATGCTCTTCTAACGTGTAGTTGACGGAGTGAGGTACGTGCGCCAGGAAGATCCAGGATCACCTCCGTGTCAGGATCAGACCCAAGAACCGCCAGGCAAGCATTTCCCACTTTGATCATGTTGGAAACCTATATGTGTGAAAACTTAACTAATTTGTTTATGAACTTTGCATGCTATGTGAATATCAACGGTATTTTATGTAGACCTAGCTACACTATGTAGTTGCATATGACTCAGGTCCGATAAATAAATCCTCGTGACCCTAGTACTATTTGCTGCACATCGTACGCCCAGCAATGTATTTAGGAATATAGACAATAGCCATGCTTAGACCTGCTATAGAGAAAAACCTAATTTTGTTCAGTTTATACAAACTCCTATGGACATGGGATTAAAACTCTCTGAATGGTAAGTTGAAAGTGCATCTAGGCCCCTAATTGAGTTTTGGTGGTAGATGACGAATGATTAACGGACTAATATGTGCAATGCGTGTTTGACCAGGTATTAGTCCATCTTGTGAATTCCAATCGGCATTGACGACCCCTAAAAAGTGAAGACAAGAAGACAACGTATGGTTTATTGAAGATCTCAATGGTTTTTATACTCTATGAGGTTTTATTCATATTATGTTGAGTATAGGAACGCCGTTCTATAAAGTGTGTGTCGATATGCTAATGAGAAAGCTCAGTGCCCAATTGCTCAACATTAACCTCTGTGGAGACACAAGTTTATCACGAACACTTAGCCAAAACCCATTTTCATTTGTGTATCCGGAGTGTCCGGCCAGAGCCCGGAATGTCTGGGTGTTTTGGTGCTAAGGTTTGAGCTCTCGGTAGGGTATCCGGAGTATCTGGCCTGAGCCCGGAATGTCTGGGTGCTCAAACCCCTTTGAGGTGCTCTCGGGTAGGTCCCCGGAGTATCCGGCCTGAGCCCGGAATGTCTGGGTGTTGGTATCCGGAAGGTCCGGGATGAGTTCCCGGTTGCACCGCTCTCGGGCATGTGTCCGGAGTGTCCGGACACAGCCCGGAATGTCCGGGTGTCTATTCCGGTATGTCCGGGATTGGGTCCCGGAGTATCTGAGCTTGCCCGGAATGTTCGGGCGTCTTGTTCTCAGTTGGACTGTCCTCGGGTAGGGGTCCGGGGTGTCCGGCCCTACTCGGAATGTCCGGGTGTGTTTTGGGGAGAGAGCCGTTGGGATTTCTGTATACCCGGAGTATCCGGGGTTGATTGCCCAGAATGTCCGGATGTGTTAATTTGAATCCAACGGCTAGTTTTTGTGAGTGGTCTATATATAGCCCTTCTCCCCCATTCACTACCAACTTTTTGCCAAATCATTTCCTGCACTCAAGAGAGCCATTTCTTCTCCTCCAAAGCTAAGAGCCTTTGATTCTTGAGAGAGAGATCCAAAAGAGTGAGGATTTCCAAGTGTTGAGCACTAGAGCATTTGAGTTCACCTCCAAGCAAATCGACGCACTTGTTACTCTTGGAGGTTGAGGACTCCTAGACGGTTAGGAGTCACTCACGAGCTCCCAATCCGTGTGGTGAGCCGTGGGAAGTTTGTGAAGGCCAGGATTCGCCTCCGCGAGGAAAGGATCACTAAGAGCAAGTCGAGGAAACTCTGGAGAGTCCTCGAGAGGAAGTGGCTTGAGAGGGAGCCCACCCTTGATCACGTGTGATCGGGTCCTCAACGGAGACATAGGATTCCCTCAAGGATCCGAACTCCGGGAACAAATCCTTTGTCTCTCTTGTTTATTCGTTCTGCATTTAGTTTGCAAGTATTTTGATATTGCTTATATTCATCTTGCTTAGTATTATTGCTTAGTAGTCTTGGTTCCCATATTAAGAATTGTCATACTAGTTAATTAATCGAGTTAATTCCACAATTTGTAAGAATTAATTAACTTTGAAGAAAAATTTGATTAGTCGCCTATTCACCCCTCCCATCTAAGCCGACATCTTGATCCTTTAGTAAGTGCTTTCCGAGGCGATTGTTTGAAAGTGTGTTGTTGCCAAAACTCCAACTAAAACGGAGGATGAGTTTGGTTCGGGTAAGAATGGTAAGGGCAGTTCAAGGGATGTTAAATTAGCAGGTGGTAGCATGGTTGTCGAGGACAAATATGGAGTCTTACTCGAATCAACCAAGGACCGAGCCTAAGTGCCGCTAAACCAGTTCCACACCATACGTCCACATGGCCTTTATGGGAAGGAGTTGGCTTAATGTCCCGTCTAGTACTAGAGCCTGGACCCGTGGGTAGTAGGAAGAGAGTGCTAGGTAGATTGGCATCCCTAGAGGACCTTCACGCGATTACGTGGGTAGAGGTACGACACAAAGGTAAGTCCACTTCGGGTTATGAGGTCGGGCATCACTGGGCACAAGCGAGGACTGGGTAGATCTTATCTAGCGGGTCTAGCCCTAGTACAAAAATGCGGAAAGGTCTCGTTGTAATAGCCCTGCCGATACACCTCGAGAAGTGTATTCGTAGCGCTCGGCAACAAGGGGGACTTACATCTTGTGGGTAAAGCCGTACAACCTCTACAGAGTGTTAAAAACTATTCGAATAGCCGCATCCTCGGTTATGGACATGAACTGGCAAGGCCACACATTGGTTAGACTAAGTTTTCTTTACAAAATCTGGGAAAAAAGGATTAAGAATGTGGGCATGACATGCCCACAGAGTGCAATTTACGCTACACGGCAGGTAGCAAGGAATTGTAGAAGAAAAGGGGCCAGTCGTACCATCATGGGTGGTACGGACTGGTGCCACAATCTTAGACGGTAATAGGCGGAGCTATCGGATTGAGACAAGGAAGGGAGGTAGTGGAATTTACCCCGAATGAAGATTTGTTCTTTTAATATACTATCAATTTCAAAACTGCCTTAGAATCTACCATCCTTGTATTTAACCTGAAAACTTACTTTTGCCGCACAATATGCAACCTAGAATAGAGCCGCTCCTTTGAATCAAACCTTGCATTGCAATATTGTTGTATTACTCTCCTGTGGGAATTGCTTGCGAGTACACTCAAGGTACTCACCTGGCTTGTTGATGTGGCCAGATGAAGAGGAGTACCACTCCGACGATGACGACAGTGATTTCGAGGGCTAGGGCGTTATCCCAGTCAGTTGCCTGTCGGGTTGGCATATTGATGGGCTTAACTATTTATTTCTATCTTCCGCTGCAGACTTTTATTCAACCAATCGGCTATATTGTTCTATAAAGACCATAATGGCCTGTTTGTGTAAAAGATCGGTATTGTATGACAATGCTATCAAGCTTCTTGTGTGTACTGGTTACTGATCATGGGACCAGTACAGAAAACACAGGGCTTTATTCGGCCTTAAAACCAGGTACGCCACAATAGGGTGCCGTGGCCTTCTACCACGTGGCCCCCTACGGCTCCGCTAGTTGTCTCCTTTCACATGAAGTAATCTCCCCACCAAAATATTTCTTAATATGCTAGATTTTCTGAATTTTTTACAATGCTTTTCCTACGTACACAAAATAAAAGAGAAAAATCCAGTGGTTTGACAGTTTATTAAATAATACTAAAAATAAATTAAAATACATAATGAAAATACATCATTAAGCTAAAAAAACATGGTATACTTTCGATGTATCAGGCGGCAAGTGTGGGAAGTAGGCAGTGTTGAACATTGGCACTCCTCTGTTTGCCGGCTTAGATCCTTTTGATGCCGCATGGTCCATCCTAATGATGTTGGATAGAGGTGTTTGGGACGGCAGAGAAGGTGGCATCACGACTTGAATTCGAGGAAGTGTTGTTACGGATGCCTCCGTGGCGTTTGCTTGAAGGACTCCGAACAATGTTCGGAGCACTCTGAGATCGAAGTTCTCAACGTTGATGAGAATTCTCAAGTTAGAGATTAGCTCGATGGACCTCCTTGAAGTAGTGTCGGGAATCCATGGCACAACTTGGTAGACTACGGGGGTGTCCTTGAGTAGTTCCTCGCCTTCTGTTATGATCAGTAATGCAGTTACAGGGGGCTGCCGGAGATGATCTCGGTCGTCTCCTCAACGCGTTTGACGTTGGGGTTATCTTCTTCGGTTGTCTCCGAGGTGTCATCTTTCTTTGTGAAGCCTCGGATCATCGCGCCTTTGCTCTGGGTGAGCGATGCCTCGGCTTCGGTGAGATTTGTCTTAGGCAAGGCCTTAACTTTTCACGTTGGCTAGGTAACCCACGGACGGTGTCGCTGTTGTCATCATAGAAACAACATTAGAGAGGAGGTGTCGATAACTCGATGACTATGTCACAAGAGTTATGGATCATGCACGACGATCTTATTAGAACTAGTCCTAAGTCAAGAGAAGAGCCACATACACGACTTGGCTACCGACTTCGGTCGTCAGCAACTTTCCAAAATCATTTCTAGAGCTCCCTGTCCGCGACTTAGAGCTCTAGGCCTCCCTCTATGAGATTTCTTATTTATCCCCCATGGAGGTTTATACAGATTAGAGTCTCATGATAAAAGATTATAGGTGCCCTCGAGGGATTGAAAAGTGGAGTATAAGTGAAAAGATAGTCCATGAATCTATAGTGGATTAGGAAAGAAATGGTGGTGCACTGTCTATCATAGACTAATCTTCATATACGCTCTTTAATAAGTTTCTCTTTGATTTGCTTTGACTTATTAATTTCTTCATTTATTTGTTGAGTTGACTTTGTGCCAGGAGTCAGATAAGATTTTGTAGACCGGCCCATATTGGATTACTCGTATTCCAACGGTTTCAATACCATACGTCTTTACGATCTGGACGCAATCGAGCCACAACACAATGGCACTATTACGATTCGACTCCTTGTTTCTTCTTGTTCTAAGTTGGTCATACTTTTGGCAATCTGTCCGCTCACAGCTTGTTTGTCTTGGCAAGGTACACGGCGGCCCCGGACGTGGCCATCGGGATGACGACGTCGTCGGAGAACGACTTGAGGCCGGGGACGACCCTCTTGGCGAGGAGCGCGCACACCGGGGCGCCGAAGAGGATCATGAGCACGTCGATGGCAGCCCTGCCGAAGGTGAAGCTGTTCAACCCTTACGATTTTCTTGGTGAGTAACATGAACTGTGGTCTGGACAAGTTTTTACCCTTGGTGTGAACAGCCTGCACTAGAGGGAAGCTGAATGAGCACCTTCATTTGCAGTTTTAGAATCGTTCGATGTATGATCTATCGTCCTGCTCGGTCGCATTGGCAGATCCACGATCTTTTCTATTAGCACGTACTTATAATACATGTTTTTTTAGAATATGCTTTAGCTATATATTTTAAGATTTAACTTTGAACATAGAAAGCATTACTAACATATATTGCACCAAATTATTAATACTATATTCATCGTGAAACATACTTTCATAATATATACTTATTTTTGTTTGAAGAAACATATTTTTATAGGAATCGATGGTCAAAATGTAGCATCAGAGGCAATGTCAATATCTAAAATAACATAACATGTATTGTGACAGAGAGTAAGTATTCAGCTAGATCCGTGGCTAAAAAAACTTCATTGGCGTCATTTCTTACTTAATGCATTCTCCAATTCCAATTGGCAGATAACTATATGACTTCATTTCGTGTCTAGAACACAGGAATTTAATAGCATTTTATACGTTGTATCAACTTCAAATGGTCTGTACACAGTTCCGATAAAATAGAGACCGTGTTAGTTTATGTGAACTTCTGGTGCATGTCTTGTGAACGAATTTGTTAGGGCATATGACATATGATTTTGTAACAATTTCGAATGATTTGAAACGAAAGAAAGATTTCAAAATCTGTCGAAAAGCTGCGCTGAAGAAAGCAAAAGAACCTCTTTATTCTAAAAAGGGTACATCTGACCTCGTACGCTTCCTGAAGGTCCTCTTTGGATGGTATCTTGTACTGCAACTGTCCACGTTCCTCACAAAACATTCTGAAGAAGAATGCAAACAACAGAGCGAAATAATTAGGCAAAACTGTTCTTAACCAATATTGCTAAAGTATCATTGCATCATGACTGAATATATCTGAAGTTCTGAACAAGGGACGCTTCGGTAGCGTGGCATGCTATGAATGTGATCCAACTATACTACCTGTACTCATGCATGCAAATTTTATCGAGAATGCTTAGGAATCAATTGAGAATTCCTGCATTCATCAAATAATTCAACTAGAATACCATGCTGAACGAAAAGAAACCAAGAAATGAGATGATATGAGCTGCACAGCAAGGCTCTCTAGGTCGTCCGATCAAAGCTTAGTCGATGATCTCGTAAATGGCGTGGTAGAATTCGTCGAAGGTTTTCGCAGGCTGGACTTTACTGGCATAGTGCGTTTCCATAAATTTGATGAGCTCCTTTGCCTCGTTAGATTTGGGCACAACCTTCCCGTCCTTCTCAGTCTTCTGCATCGCCTGCTCTGCACCTACCATAAACACCAGCGTTAAAATCTCCTTCCATAATTTCGGCCTGTTCGGAACGCAAAAATTTCACAGGAAACATTTCAATCCCCGCACAAATCAAAAGAGTTCTCGTGTTCCAACTGTTGAAGTAATTAGCAATTTTCGAATTAATATAATTCAGAAAAACATCATGACACATGCGCAATTAGGATGAACCAACTCAGGTGAACTGGACATGCAACTGAAAGCTAAATAACCAGCTCTATTTCAATTGCATCAAAAGCAAAGCGAAAACACAGGAATACGTACGTCGGGATAGCCGCGGCGAACGATCCAGCGTTTGCGTCAGAAGCCATGGCGATGAAGTCCTCGTAGTCGAAGTAGTTGTCCGACGGCGAGGAAGTAGTCGAGCCAGCCGTGTGGTAGTCGATGAAGACGAGTCGAGGGAGTCGCGCTGTCGTCGATGAAGAAGCAAATCGGTGTTGAGCAGTCGCACCGAGACGCTCCCCAAAAACCTTATCGCCCCTCACCCGGTACAGGTTCTCGAAAGGCGGGGGGTTAGGATAAGCACGGGTAACGCGTCCGTTAACAACTCGTGCAAAACCTCTGTCCCGAGTGGCAAAAAATTCACGCACAGATTTAGCTCGACTCGGCTCGATCACGAAACACGACACGCGCGCAGCGACGTAGGAGGAGTACGCGTGAACTAGTCCTCTTCTCAAGCTTCAAGGAGGTGGGCAACACAGCTCCTTATAAGTTGGTCTCCCTCCACCTCTACTAGCAATATGGGACTAAACTTCCACTCATGCCATCCAACCACATGGGCCTTCGAGATTTTCGAGGAATTAATTAGAACGTGGGCTTTAGGCCCATTAATTCTAACAATCCCCCACCAGATCTCGGAGGCACATTTGATTGCCATTCATTCCAATACACTGCTTTGATATGCCAGTGTTTTCAGTGGAGACCGATTAAGGTTGAACATCCACCTAGAACATAAAGATACGCTTGCTCACAACTGAACAATGGACTATGTCTTGAATTGTCAGTTTTGCGTGTACAAATTTCACCTAATGTCCTACCAGTACTAGGCTGTCGTAGGCTATCCCGCGGAAGGAGCATATAAGTCTCACTCCTGGCCTATTCATGAGCTTGCTAGAGATCACCCTCATCTCATAGACTGTGACCAGCAGTCAGGCTCACATAGGTGCGTTCTATTAAGACTGCTCTGTAGGACAGCGTCTTTGCTTGTAAAAACCACAGAACACATTAAGACAAAAGTCAACCTGCCATACAGATTGTGAGAGCGTTGCATTTTCAATGGAGTAGGTTAGTAGGTCACTCTCCTCCAGTTAACCAATAGCTTGTTTTCCCAGGTCCTAATTCACGGGATCTCCGATCACATAGGTTGGGTTTCCACCATGGTAACTCACGTGGGTCTCATACCCATCTCCCTAGATGCAGTGTCTATCACATTTCTTGATAGCCCTTTTGTAAAAGAATCTGCCAGATTCTTAGCTGTTTGGACATAATCCAAAGCTATCACTCCGGAGTTTTTTCAATTTCCTGACAGATTTCAATCTTCTCTTCACATGTCTAGAAGATTTCGTGTTATCCTTCGAACTGCTTACTTTAACAATCACAGTTTGATTATCACAGTTCATAAGAATAGCCAGTATTGGTTTTTCAACCACCGGCAAGTCCATTAGGAGCTCACGAAGCCATTCTGCTTCGACAGTGGCCGTATGTAGTGTTGTGAGTTCTGCTTCCATTGTTGACCTTGTTAAGATGGTCTGCTTGCATGACTTCCACGAAACAGCGCCACCTCCATGAGTGAACACATATCCACTCGTAGCCTTAATCTCATCAGCATCAGAAATCTAATTTGAATCACTATATCCCTCAAGTACCCTTGGATACCCGGTATAGTGAAGACCATAGCTCACAGTGCCTTTTAGATAGCGCATTACTCTCTCAAGAGCATGCCAATGATCATCTCCCGGATTGGAAACAAAACGGCTCAGTTTGCTCACAGCAAACGAGATGTCAGGCCTGGTTGCGCTGGCTAAGTACATAAGTGAACCAATAATTTGAGAGTATCTCAGCTGATCTCTAGTTATTCTTCGGTTCTTACGAAGGAGCACACTAGGATCATAAGGTGTTGGAGAAGGTTTGCAATCTGAATAGCCAAAACGGCTCAGAACCTTTTCCACATAGTGGGATTGCAGCAATGTAATTCCACCATCATCATCTCTCAACAGCTTGATGTTCAAGATAACATCAGCTACTCCAAGATCTTTCATCTCAAAACTCTGAGATAAGAAAGACTTAACCTCCTCAATCACCTTGAGGTTGGTTCCGAAAATCAATATGTCGTCGACATACAAGCACATAATAACTCCTTCACCCCCACCATAGCGATAATACACACACTTGTTAGCTTCATTAACAACGAACCCAGCAGACGTTAAAGTCCTGTCGAACTTCTCATGCCATTGCTTGGGTGCTTGTTTCAGGCCATACAAAGATTTTAATAGCTTACACACTTTTCCATTTTGACCATCTACTACGAATCCATCTGGCTGTTCCATATAAATTTCCTCGTCCAACTGTCCATTTAGGAAAGCCATCTTAACGTCCATTTGATGAACGAGAAGACTGTGTGAGGCAGCCAGCGAAAGTAGTAATCTAATGGTGGTCAGTCTGGCCACAGGTGAGTAAGTATCAAAGAAATCTTCGTCTTCTTTTTGGGTATAACCCTTGGCCACAAGCCGTGCCTTGTACTTTTCAATTGTACCATCAGGCCTAAGCTTCTTCTTGAACACCCACTTACATCCTACAGGTTTACAACCATAAGGACGATCAGTGATCTCCCATGTCCCGTTAGCCATGATGGAATCCATCTCGTTACAGACTGCTTTCTTCCAGTAGTCTGCATCAGGAGATGCATAAGCTTCTGAAATCGTATTGGGAGTGTCATCCACAAGATATACAATGAAATCATCACCAAAAGACTTTGAAGTCCTTTGTCTCTTGCACCTTGTAGGAGCTTCATTGTCTATCTTCTCATAGTTTTCGTCATGTGTTTGTTCAAGATATTCCATTGGAATGGTAGGTGCAGGAGTTAACTCAGATTCCTGACTAAAAGTGCTAGGCATATCTCTCATAGGAAAAATATCCTCAAAGAATGTGGCATCTCTAAACTCCATGATGGTACCGACTCTCATGTCAGGTACTTCTGATTTCACTACTAGAAATCTATAACCGATGCCATGATGAACATAGCCCAGAAAGACACAATCAACGGTTTTAGGTCCAAGCTTACGCTTCTTGGTTATTGGCACATTTACTTTGGCCGAGCAACCCTAAGTGCGTAGGTAAGTGTGGCGCCCCTGGTTTTAATGCCGGAAACGCTCCTGTGATTACTATACCGGTCCCTGGAACTGTAGCCGGTACACACAAGAACTTGATAACGTCGTCATACATTACCGATTATTTTATAATACAAGCCATTAAAGTCTTTAACATAATATGGCCTATTGGCCGAATTCAAAGACTTACAGCGGAAATACATAAAGATACGTAGATAAACCCATCAATATGCCAATCTCACAGGCAACTGACTGGGGAAACGCCCTAGCCCTCAAAGTCGGAATCTTCCTCGTCGGAGCAGTATTCCTCTTCTTCTTCTGGCCAAATCAACAAGCCAGGTGAGTACATTGAATGTACTCGCAAGCTATTCCCACAGGAAGGAGTATACGGAAATAATTCATGCGGGGATATAACAAGGAATAGCTCTACCCTAAGTTGATCATTGTGCGGAAAAGTAAGTTCTAAATTTAAATACTTGAATAGTAGATTCAAAAGCAATTTAGTAAAACTGGTTAAGGTAAAATGAACAGAATCCTCTCGAGGTAGACCCGGCTATCTCCTTACAATCCTCGAGACAGCTCAGACCATACTACCCCGGGCAATATGTCTAGCTTCTCGGCTCAACGCCCCACTGACACTATCCCGGATAGTTCAGCGAGTGCCCCTGGCTCAGCCCGTGGTATCCCGGATAGCACGGCTAGCCTACTCCTCCGGCAATTCCTTGCTACCAACCATGTAGCGTAAATTACCCTCTGTGGACACATCATGCCCACGTCCTTAATCCCTTTTCCATGCTTTCACAACCAAAACTTAGTCTAACCAGTGTGTGGCCTTGCCAGTTCATGTCCATAACCGAGGACGCGGCTATTCGAATAGTTTTTTAACACTCTGCAGAGGTTGTACGGCTTTACCCACAAGATGTAATTTCACCCCTAATGCCGAGCGCTAACAGATACACTACACAGGGTGTATTGGCAGGGTGATTACAACGAGACCTTCGCCCGCTTCCATACCAGAGTTGGACCCGCTAGGTGGTTGACCCACTTTTGCGTCCCGGACCAAAAATGGGACTCCCCACCTTTGTGACGCATCAACACCTCCCGCCCGGTGTAGGTGGATCTCTAGGACTTGAAACACCTAGCACTAACTCCTAACTTCCCACGGGTCCAAACCCTAATACTTGCCGGGGTACTAAGCCAAGTCCTTCCCATAAAGGACATGTGGACGTACGGTGAGGAACTCCAATTCCCGACCCCATGTTGTCCCGGACGAACATGGCTCCATCCGATGCTCTACATCCCCAAACGACTCTTAACATTCCTACCTGAATCGAAATCATCTCCTCTTTTCTTTTGGTTTTTGATAATCCTTTATTTGAAAGTCTCCTCGGACAGCATATGCCATCCGAGGGTTTGTATCCCCATGTCCCAACGGGACGAGTAAAACTTGGTTTTTGACTATAGCAGGGCTAAGCTTGGTTAACACCTATAACCTTATTTATTCGACGGCGGCGGACGACCGGTAGTTATACCTAGGGTTACAATGAAGGATAATCAGACCTAGGCATAGTGCAACTAACGGGTATAGCTATTTCTACATAAAATAACGATATTAAGCACATAGCATGCAGAGTTCGTAAACAAAATAATCATAACTTTGCATATATGGGATTTCGACGTGATCAAAGTGGGAATGCTTGCCTGGCAGTTCCTGCTCTTGTTCCGAACGTGGGGGTGATGCCGGGTCCTCCTGACGCACGTACGTCGCTCCGTCAACTACGCGCCGAAAGAACATCGAATAAGGGAAAGTCCAAATAACTCCAATAAACCAGATGACATGCATGCTCGAGAGAAAATAACGGTGTTAGGGTTGAGTTAGGGTTTAGGACTTCGATCGGTCGATTCCCGTTTAATCCAAGGGATGGGTATATGCAAGTATCACATAAAATGATGGTGAAAGTGTTAGAGGAACAAGCATGGTTTAAAATGTAACCTTTAATTTTATTTGCTTTCGGGCTAACATGCAATAAAATATTTTAGGGTTTTAGAAACTAGTATAACAGGATGCACATGCAACCCTAAGGAAAAGGAATGCTAGCTCTATTTTCAAATTAAACTATTTCAATGCTAAGGAGGTAAATTGAAAATGCTTTTATGTTAGGGTTTGGAATAACTTTCATGCTTCCAGGATTGATTTAAAAGGATTCCAAATTTGCAAATGTGTTCAACTAGCAGCTGGTAAATTTTATTAGCTTTCTAACGGGGATAACCTTTATTCTAACCGGCTTAGAACCGGATGAACATGGGGTTAACTGGCTCTGGACCAACTCTCCTAGGGTTTGCTTCCGATTATGCTTCCTGCAGCATGGTTTTACGCCTTCTCAATCAGAAAAGCGGCAAAGGGCAGAGCACGATTGCTTCACCCGGTCATGGGCCGGAGGTTGCTCGGCCCACTTTACTAACCGTGCCTTACCTATCTCGGCGGGGTGTGAACGACAGCTTCGGCGGCAGTTCAGACAGGGGGGCGGGATTTGCGGTGGCGGCGGCGGTTGAAGCAGGTGGTTAGGGGAGCCGGCGGTTGGGACTTTTGGCGGCTCTGGCGGTTAGGACTCAGGTGAGCTTCTCGCAGAGGCTTAGTCCGGGAAGCGGCGGCGTCTGGCTCAGCTGGGGAGAAGCTATCTCGAAATGGAGGCCAATGGAGTTGGGGCTCGGGCTTGGGGAGTTGGTTGCGAGAGCTAAGCTCGAGTGAGGCGGTTCTCGGTGGAAAATGGAGAAGGACTGAGCTAGGAAGGGCGATGGTTTGAAGAGGAATGGAGTTCGGCTTGAGCTAGAGATTTGAGCTCTGGCTTGTGGGCATGGCGGCGGGCCTGAGCTTGCTTGGGTGAGGGTGGAAGCTTGGATGGGGAATGGGAGCTAGCTGGGATTAGTAGCTGCTCGAGCTAGGGGAAGGGAGGGGATGCGGCTTGGGGAAGAAAAGCTTCTCTGGTTCTCCCTTTTATAGGCGCGGCAGCTGGCCATGGCCGCTGTGGAGCTCAGGATGAGACGTCGCCGGAGAGGACAGTGGCGCTGCCCCGCTACATTGCCGGCGACGAGACAAGGTCAATGCCCGGGCTGTGGCTACTGGGAGGAGAATGACAGCTGAGGTGTTGGTGGCGTGAAGAAATTGGTGTGTTGTCTGAGTAGGGTGGTCGGGATGGTAACTGAGCATGTCTGGAGCACGGCCAGCGCATGCACGGATGGCATGTCATGCCAGGGAAGAAAATGGACCGTGGCCAATGTGTCGAACCTTGCCACAGGCACTGGAAAGGACATGTCCTAGCAATTAGGGAAGTTTGGCACCGACGGAGAATCACATTTGCTTTCACGGCTTGCATGCCTGTACTGACATGCCTCGGAACTTTAATTGGAATTGATAGAAATGCATGCTGTCAAACCTTTCTGGCTTTTGGTGGAATGGGGCTGCTGCTGGAAAGCTTCGTGCCTCAGTTGAACTCTCCGGTAAAAGGTTACTCACGATTTTACGCAACGGTATATTTTTAACGTAAGTGTTCGGTAGCGGTCAGCCCAATTTTCTAAACTACGCCTGCCCATGTTTTCATGATTTTTGGAGGGGCCGAGGAACGTTAGATTCCGCACTTAGGGTTTCCGGAGAAAATTAGTTTAAAAAGGGACGAGGAGGAATTGGGGCTGGAATTAGGGTTCCGGGTGCGTGGCAAGGGAGGGGGAATATACGGAATCCACGGTAGGTCCTTTGACTCGGCTCAGGGTTACTCGGTGGTGAGGTACCGTAAGTGCTCCGGTGGATACGACGCGTGTCGTATCATGGTATCTGCCGTATTAGGGTTTTATCGGCTGGAGCGCGTGTGTGGGTTTTCGGTGTATTGAATTTTTGATTAATGCAAATGCCCTAACTTACATGCGATGATATGCTCGAAATCAGGATCGGAAAAATCCGGGCGTGACAAACCTACCCCCCTTAAGACGAATCTCGTCCCCGAGATTCATCAGATTGGAATAGGTGAGGGTATCTGTCCATCAGAAAATCTTCTCTTTCCCAGGTGGCTTCTTCCTCTGTGTGATGATTCCGCTGGACTTTGTAGAATTTGATATTCTTGTTCCTGGTCCTTCATTCAGTGCTCTCCAAAATTTTAACTGGTTGTTCCCTGTAGGTCAGGTCTTTTTCAATATCCAATTCCTGGTATTGCACTTGCTTCGTCGGTGGCTCAATGCACTTCCTTAGCTGAGATACATGAAATACATTGTGGACTTCTGATAGCTCCGGTGGTAGTTCTAACTGATACGCTACCTGTCCTCTTCTTTCCTCTATCTTGAAGGGTCCGACAAATCGGGGTGCTAATTTCCCTTTCACGCTAAACCTCTGGGTTCCCTTAAGAGGTGTCACCCGTAGGTAGACGTAGTCTCCAGGTTTAAAGACAATATCTCGTCTCTTGGAATCGGCATAGCTCTTTTGTCTTGACTGTGCTGTCTTAAGTCTGTTCTGAATGAATCTGACTTTTTCTTCAGCGTCTTGGAGGATATCTGGACCAAAAATTTTTCCTTCTCCGGTTTCTGACCAATTCAAGGGTGTTCTGCATTTTCGTCCATATAATGCCTCAAATGGCGACATCTGCAAACTTGCTTGGTAACTATTATTGTATGAGAATTTGGCATAGGGCAGACTGTCTTCCCAGCTGTCACCGTATGTTAAGGCACAAGCTCTTAACATATCTTCCAAAATCTGGTTTACTCGTTCTGTCTGTCCGTCTGTCTGTAGGTGATAGGCGGTGCTAAAATTCAATCGGGTTCCCATGGCTTCGTGCAGCTGTTCCCAAAATCTGGAGGTAAATTGAGTGCCTCGATCTGAGATAATTCGTTTGGGTACTCCGTGTAAGCTGACTATTCGGGCTAGGTATAGCTTAGCCAATTGGTCTCCTCTGAACGTGGTTTTGACTGGTATGAAATGCGCTACCTTGGTTAACCGGTCTATAATGACCCATATAGAGTCGTTCCCTTTTCTCGTCCTTGGGAGTCCTACAATGAAATCCATACCAACTTCATCTCACTTCCATTCGGGTACTTGGATAGGTTGCAATAATCCTGTAGGTTTTTGGTGTTCTGCTTTGACACGTTAGCATATATCGCATCGGGCTATGAAACTTGCTACTTCACGTTTCATTCCATGCCACCAGAATTTCTCTTTTAGATCCTGATACATCTTTGTGCCTCCGGGGTGTATAGAGTACCGGGATTCATGGGCTTCTTTTAAGATCAGCTCCTTGAGTTCTTCGCTATCGGGCACACATAACCTATTTTCAAACCACAGAGTGCCTTCTTCATCTTCTCTGAATCCATTTGCTTTTCCAAGTTTCACTTTCTCCTTAATGCCCTCTATACCCTTATGTCCTTTCTGGGCATCCTTGATCTGGGCGGTGAGGGATGGGGTTACTTCTAGGTTAGCTACATATCCCTCATTGACCATTCCAAGATTAAGCTTCTCAAATTCTTTGCACAATATGGGCTGGGTTGTTGGAATTAAAGCATTTACTGAGGCTGGCTTCCGGCTAAGGGCATCGACCACAACATTGGCTTTACCAGGGTGGTAGTGAACTCCAAGGTCATAATCCTTGATCAACTCTAACCATCTTCTTTGTCTCATATTAAGGTCTGACTGGGTGAAGATATACTTTAAGCTCTTGTGATCGGTGTATATCTCACAACGATTTCCGATGAGGTAATGCCTCCAAATTTTTAGTGCATGAACTACGGCAGCTAGTTCCAAATCATGGGTTGGGTAATTCACTTCATGGGGTCGCAACTGTCTAGAAGCGTAAGCGACTACCTTTCCATCTTGCATAAGCACGCATCCAAGTCCGTGTCGGGATGCATCGCAATATATGTCAAAATTCTTCTGAATGTCAGGTAAGGTCAATACCGGTGCGGACGTTAACCTTCGCTTCATTTCTTGGAAGCTATCTTCACACTTTTGTGTCCATTCAAACTTATGATCCTTCTTTAACAGCTGTGTCATGGGTCGGGCCAATTTTGAGAATCCTTCGATAAATCGGCGGTAGTATCCCGCCAAACCTAAGAAACTTCGAACTTCTGTTACAGTTCTTGGTGGCTTCCAGTCGAGAACATCTTTTACTTTGCTCGGGTCTACAGCTATTCCTCCTGCGGATACTATATGTCCGAGGAATCCAATTTCTTTTAGCCAAAACTCACATTTGCTGAACTTGGCGTACAGCTGGTGCTTCTTAAGTGTTTCCAAAACGGTTCGTAGGTGTTGTTGGTGCTCTTCGTCTGACTTAGAATATATCAGGATATCATCTATGAATACCACTACGAATTTATCCAGATATTCCATGAATACCTTATTCATTAAGTTCATGAAATAGGCCGGGGCATTCGTTAATCCAAAGGGCATAACGGTATATTCATACAGCCCATATCTGGTTGTGAATGCGGTCTTGGGTATGT
Source organism: Stipa capillata (assembly GCA_019208055.1). NCBI lineage: Eukaryota > Viridiplantae > Streptophyta > Magnoliopsida > Poales > Poaceae > Stipa > Stipa capillata. The sequence continues at coordinate 148,635 of JAGXJF010003149.1, read as the reverse complement.
CTTGCTCCCGGATCTTAAGCTGGTGATAACCCGATCTCAAATCTATCTTAGAGAACACTCGGGCTCCATTCATCTGATCAAACAGATCATCTATTCGCGGTAATGGATATTTATTCTTGATGGTTACCTCATTCAGGGCTCTATAATCTACACACATGCGAAGAGTTTTGTCCTTCTTCTCGACGAATAGTACGGGTGATCCCCATGGTGATGCACTTGGTCGAATAAATCCTTTTCCTTCCAATTCTTCCAATTGTTTCCTCAACTCCGTTAACATATCGACTGACATCCGATAAGGTCTCTTTGCTATGGGTGCCGTTCCGGGCATTAATTCAATGACAAATTCCAGATCTCGATCCGGTGGCATTCCGGGCAATTCCTCAGGAAATATGTCAGGGTATTCTTGTGCCACTGGGACTTGGGCTAATTCCGGTGCGGTTATGTTATTCAAGGTACTGGGTGGATGAGAGGATGACTTAGGAGTAAACTCAACTGTTTCTCCTTGGGCATTGGTAAGGGTGACGGTTTTAGATTCAAAATTTATATTACCCTTGTTTTTAGGTAACCAATCCACTCCCAAAATCACATCTATATCTTCTGATATTAGGACAATTAAGTCAGCCAAAAATTCTACCCCCCTTATGATAATGCTTACATCTCTGCAATGGTATTTAGCCTTAACCACTGATCCTGGGGTTCGGACTTTCATGGGGGTCCTCATTAGATGAACTTCAATTTGGTTTTTATCAACAAACTGCTTTGAAATGAACGAATGCGAAGCTCCAGAATCAAATAAAACAGTTGCTTGTACTGAGTTAACAGGAAACGTACCCATCACCACGTCGTGGGCGTCCTGGGCTTCTTCGGCATCAACATGGTTCACGCGCCCTTTGCTGTAGTTCGGGGCTTCCTTGGATCCTTGGCTTCGGGTGGACCTAGTATATTCTTGGCGCGGGCGCTGGTCGGTGGTTTCTTTTGCCTTCTTGGGACACTCACGGGCGAAGTGTCCAGGCTCTCCACATGAATAACAGTTGGTCTTTCCTGAGTTCTGATTAGTACTTCCAGTGTGATAGTTTCCAGTGTTTCCCCTTGGGTGGTTCTGAAAGTTGCGGGTGCTGAACTGGGGTATGGCAGAGGTGGCCTTGTATTGCTGAGGGGTTGAGTACCTATGCTTCGACTTCTTCTCGTAGCGGGGTCGTTTATGCGGTTCTCCTGTCTCAATTGTCTTGACGTTCTTGCGCTTCCGGTTATCCATTAATCCTCTGCGCTTATCTTCCACATTCAAGGCGGTGTTGACTAAGTCCTGTAGTTCCGTGAACTTTTGTGAGGCTAGCTGATACTGAAGAATTTGCTGTAGCCCATTCATAAACTTTTCCACTTGGGCACTGTCGGAATTCATCTCTTCTCCTGCATATCGGGCTAACTGGGTGAACTTGTGAAGGTATTCAGTTACCGTCATAGTTCCTTGTTTGAGGTCAAGAAATTCCTTCTTCTTAATTCCCATTAGACTCGCTGGGATGTGGTGTTTGCGGAACATGTCTTTAAACATGTCCCAGGTAACTTCTTGATGCTTTGGCTGGGTGCTACGGACTCTTTTCCACCATGCTGCGGCGGGTCCTTGTAAGTACTGGGGTGCGAAGAGTACTTTCTCCCTGTCCTCGCACTTGGCTACTTCCAACTTTTCCTCCATGACGAGTAACCAGTCGTCGGCATCTAATGGTTCTGTTGAATAGGCGAAAACGGGTGGAGAGGTTCTCTGAAATTCTGCGAGCTTGTTTCCTTTACCAGACGAGTTACCGCCTTGCATCATCAGTTGTATGGCTGCATTGGTAGCCAAACAGTTTTGTCCCAGCATTTTAAACATCTCGGCTGGGGTTGGTTCAGCTTGTGGGGGTTTTGGTAGAGAGTGGACAGATTCAGCAGGGTTCGGATCTCAGTCTTCTCCATGCCCTGGGGCAGAAGGTTCTTTACGGTTACTTGCTTGGGGTTTCTGATTGCGTGCATCAAAGTTCTTGGAGGTGGCTGACGCTCGAGGGTGTGTTGGGTTCATGGGATTTGGGTTATTTTCTCCTGCGTTCTCTCCTTTCTTCCGTGCCTCAGAGTTAACAGATTCGTGGCTCATCTTCACTTGTTAGACTGCAATAACATCAGTTGATTTATCAGACGATTGGATTTTTATTAACAAGGGGGTAAGAGGGAAAAGCGGGGTTCTGTGTGACGCCAAACTGAAGGCTAACAGCTTTTATAAAACACCAACGGTTGGATGAACCAACCAAGAGGCAATAAGAACAACGAGAAGAGGCACAACGATTCAACAATAAATGTGCCTAAGGGCACTGGTACAACACATACACCTCATGCTTGGGACACAGGGGCTAAGCCCGATTACATCATCACGAAAACAGGCGTCTACCTTCCTGGCTACACGAGAGTGGCTACTCCACTCCCTACACATCTACTCCACTTGGTTCACGTCAAGGTTGGGTGGCTGGTCAGGGGAATATCCCCATGAATTTCTCCACCTTCGGAGGTCGTCGGGGTGCTCCGTGGCGTGTTGGGGTTCCCGTGGGGGTGCGAAGCTCGGGTGGCGGCTGCATAGGCTGCAAACAGCCTGAAGTACTCAGCGGGCAGGGCAGACATGTTGTTGCCTCCTATCCGTACAGGTATTCTGGGGATGGCGGGTTTTCCGGCGCCGGCGCGTAAGCAGGTGCCGAGGCGGAGTCTCGGGAGCGGGGACGCGGCTGAGCAAAAGCGGCGGTTCGCTGCGACTGGACGAGGGTGTCGGCGAGCTGGACAGGACTTCGGTCAAGGCAATGAGGTACCAGGTGAGATGCACCACGGCGACGTCCTGCTCCGACTGGGTGCTGGCGAAGACTATCTCTTCTCCCAGGCACGGCTGGGAAAGAACCGAAAGGCTCTACGGTTCATGCTGGGAATCATCTGGCGGAGTCGGAGAAGAGCTTCCCACGCTGCCATCTGGACGGCTAGGTCGGGGTTGGGCATCGCCCTCCCGGCGAAGTTGAAGGTTGCGACTTCCTGGTTGCCGGCTTGATACACGTGTACATCGGCCCAGTACACGTTGGCTGCATTGGCTCCTACTTCTTGGTAGATGTCATACTCGGGTCTCTGGGTGGCTCTAAGGGCTTTCTAGGCTACTACCCATAGAATGTCTGTAATTCCAGACATCCCTGCGGCAGTGGTCTCGTCATAGAGCACTCCGCGAGGCATCTTCTTTTGGTGGAGCTCAACAAGGAAGAGGAAAGGCTATCTAGGGTTTGAGGCAAGCAAGGAAGTTGTTCTGGGTGTGGATGAACGGGGATGAAGGTGGGGGGTTTTTATAACTGGTGGAGCGGCTTCGGTCATAAGGAGAACATGGTTCTCCCGGTTGATGGGACGGTTATCTGCCTCCATAAATGCGGGTCAACTAAGACGTCACGTCCCTATTTTGGAACTCGCAGTTTGAATAACAGATAAGAGGGATTCGCGGGATAAGGGTAGAATGGTAAATGCTTTTGTATATAAAAGGCAACAGGCCATTTTATTTAAACAGTAGTGTGAATCACGTACATCACCTACTGGTGAGGCGTGGCACCACAGCATACAGTAGTACAATACATTACACATACATCCATGACGGTCTACTACTAGCATACCTAGCGTCTACCTTATTTATTTTATACAGGGTTCCTGACTCATGGTGCTATGCGACTATGAGCCTCAACGCCTAAGACACTATCTGGAGGTCTTCCTCATTGTCCGTAGCAGGGACCACTTCTTCTGGGTCTTCTTCTTCCTCCGAGTCTGACACGGCGGTCTGAGCTGGGGTGGGACCGGGTATGATAGAATTGGCACGGGAGGTTCCGGCCCCTGGGATGAACCGACTGATGTAAGCTCGGGTGTTGCCACAGCGTCGTCTCTTGGGTGGAGGGGGCTGTGCAGTCTCGCTCACGACATGGATGTCGCGGGGCTCTGGAGGTGCTTCATTGGTGGTGGTGCTCACTGGGGCAGTAGCTTGCTTCAACAGGTCCAGTGCATGCTGCAGCTCATCTCGCACTTGCTCCATCTCGACGAGCATGCAGTGCAGAACGGAGTCTTGGGTCTCCACAAAGTTAGCCAGGCCCACCACGGCGGTGTCGTCCTCATTGTCAGGTGGAGTGTAGCGGCGAATGGTCCCGTCCAGTGGATACTGTGGGAAGTATTCGTAGTTCTGAAATAGCCTATCTCTGGGATCTCGTAACGGAGGTGCACCAATGCCTTGTATGCCGCTAGCTGGATGGCCTGACCGTAGGACCAGCTGCGAGGTCCGGTGATGACGTAGATCGGCCGTCTTCGGGGCTCGTCTTGAATATAAATGCTCTGGCCCAATACTCAGTGATGGTCTCCGATATCTTCTCTCGATACATGTGATACTCCGGTATGGCCATGCCTCCGACGATGCGTCCAAGTGCCTCTCGAAGAAGCTGCGGAACCCTCCAGCGGTGGCAGCACAAGTTTCTCCATACCTTTCGACCGTCATCTGTACAAAATTTAAAATCAAGACTGGGTGAGTTTAGATTGTTCAGAAGTTTTTACCAGGATGAGATAAGTATGTGAGGAGAAGAGAATACCAGAATGTAAGTCCATAAGTTTTAATTTTGGAAAATAGTTTTTATCCTACTTTGTTGTCTAACGGCCATGCTAGGGTTTTCCTACAGTCAGTATGGCTCTGATACCAGCTGTGGCGCCCCCGGTTTTAATGCCGGAAACGCTCCTGTGATTACTGTACCGGTCCCTGGAACTGTAGCGGTACACACAAGAACTTGATAACGTCGTCATACATTACCGATTATTTTACAATACAAGCCATTAAAGTCTTTAACATAATATGGCCTATTGACCGAATTCAAGTCTTGCAGCGGAAATACATAAAGATACGTAGATAAACCCATCAATATGCCAACCTCACAGCAACTGACTGGGGAAACGCCCTAGCCCTCAAAGTCGAATCTTCCTCGTCGGAGCAGTATTCCTCTTCTTCTTCTGGCCAAATCAACAAGCCAGGTGAGTACATTGAATGTACTCGCAAGCTATTCCCACAGGAAGGAGTATACGGAAATAATTCATGCGGGATATAACAAGGAATAGCTCTACCCTAAGTTTGATCATTGTGCGGAAAAGTAAGTTCTAAATTTAAATACTTGAATAGTAGATTCAAAAGCAATTTAGTAAAACTGGTTAAGGTAAAATGAACAGAATCCTCTCGAGGTAGACCCGGCTACCTCCTTACAATCCTCGAGACAGCTCAGACCATACTACCCCGGGCAATATGTCTAGCTTCTCGGCTCAACGCCCCACTGGCACTATCCCGGATAGTTCAGCGAGTGCCCCTGGCTCAGCCCGTGGTATCCCGGATAGCACGGCTAGCCTACTCCTCCGGCAATTCCTTGCTACCAACCATGTAGCGTAAATTGCCCTCTGTGGACACATCATGTCCACGTCCTTAATCCCTTTTCCATGCTTTCGCAACCAAAACTTAGTCTAACCAGTGTGTGGCCTTGCCAGTTCATGTCCATAACCGAGGACGCGGCTATTCGAATAGTTTTTTAACACTCTGCAGAGGTTGTACGGCTTTACCCACAAGATGTAATTTCACCCCTAATGCCGAGCGCTAACAGATACACTACACAGGGTGTATTGGCAGGGTGATTACAACGAGACCTTCGCCCGCTTCCATACCAGAGTTGGACCCGCTAGGTGGTTGACCCACTTTTGCGTCTCGGACCAAAAATGGGACTCCCCACCTTTGTGACGCATCAACACCTCCCGCCCGGCGTAGGTGGATCTCTAGGACTTGAAACACCTAGCACTAACTCCTAACTTCCCACGGGTCCAACCCTAATACTTGCCGGGGTACTAAGCCAAGTCCTTCCCATAAAGGACATGTGGACGTACGGTGAGGAACCGGTTTAGACGGCACTTAGGCTCGGTCCTTAACTGATTCGAGTAGGACTCCAATTCCCGACCCCATGTCGTCCCGGACGAACATGGCTCCATCCGATGCTCTACATCCCCAAAACGTCTCTTAACATTCCTACCCGAATCGAAATCATCTCCTCTTTTCTTTTGGTTTTTGATAATCCTTTATTTGAAAGTCTCCTCGGACAGCATATGCCATCCGAGGGTTTGTATCCCCATGTCCCAACGGGACGAGTAAAACTTGGTTTTTGACTATAGCAGGGCTAAGCTTGGTTAACACCTATAACCTTATTTATTCGACGGCGGCGGACGACCGGTAGTTATACCTAGGGTTACAATGAAGGATAATCAGACCTAGGCATAGTGCAACTAACGGGTATAGCTATTTCTACATAAAATAACGATATTAAGCACATAGCATGCAGAGTTCGTAAACAAAATAATCATAACTTTGCATATATGGGATTTCGACGTAATCAAAGTGGGAATGCTTGCCTGGCAGTTCCTGCTCTTGTTCCGAACGTGGGGGTGATGCCGGGTCCTCCTGACGCACGTACGTCGCTCCGTCAACTACGCGCCGAAAGAACATCGAATAAGGGAAAGTCCAAATAACTCCAATAAACCAGATGACATGCATGCTCGAGAGAAAATAACGGTGTTAGGGTTGAGTTAGGGTTAGGACTTCGATCGGTCGATTCCTGTTTAATCCAAGGGATGGGTATATGCAAGTATCACATAAAATGATGGTGAAAGTGTTAGAGGAACAAGCATGGTTTAAAATGTAACCTTTAATTTTATTTGCTTTCGGGCTAACATGCAATAAAATATTTTAGGGTTTTAGAAACTAGTATAACAGGATGCACATGCAACCCTAAGGAAAAGGAATGCTAGCTCTATTTTCAAATTAAACTATTTCAATGCTAAGGAGGTAAATTGAAAATGCTTTTATGTTAGGGTTTGGAATAACTTTCATGCTTCCAGGATTGATTTAAAAGGATTCCAAATTTGCAAATGTGTTCAACTAGCAGCTGGTAAATTTTATTAGCTTTCTAACGGGGATAACCTTTATTCTAACCGGCTTAGAACCGGATGAACATGGGGTTTAACTGCTCTGGACCAACTCTCCTAGGGTTTGCTTCCGATTACGCTTCCTGCAGCATGGTTTTACGCCTTCTCAATCAGAAAAGCGGCAAAGGGCAGAGCACGATTGCTTCACCCGGTCATGGGCCGGAGGTTGCTCGGCCCACTTTACTAACCGTGCCTTACCTATCTCGGTGGGGTGTGAACGACAGCTTCGGCGGCAGTTCAGACAGGGGGGCGGGATTTGCGGTGGCGGCGGCGGTTGAAGCAGGTGGTTAGGGGAGCCGGCGGTTGGGACTTTTGGCGGCTCTGGCGGTTAGGACTCAGGTGAGCTTCTCGCAGAGGCTTAGTCCAGGAAGCGGCGGCGTCTGGCTCAGCTGGGGAGAAGCTATCTCGAAATGGAGGCCAATGGATGTTGGGGCTCGGGCTTGGGGAGTTGGTTGCGAGAGCTAAGCTCGAGTGAGGCGGTTCTCGGTGGAAAATGGAGAAGGACTGAGCTAGGAAGGGCGATGGTTTGAAGAGGAATGGAGTTCGGCTGAGCTAGAGATTTGAGCTCTGGCTTGTGGGCATGGCGGCGGGCCTGAGCTTGCTTGGGTGAGGTGGAAGCTTGGATGGGGAATGGGAGCTAGCTGGGATTAGTAGCTGCTCGAGCTAGGGGAAGGGAGGGATGCGGCTTGGGGAAGAAAAGCTTCTCTGGTTCTCCCTTTTATAGGCGCGGCAGCTGGCCATGGCCGCTGTGGAGCTCAGGATGAGACGTCGCCGGAGAGGACGGTGGCGCTGCCCCGCTACATTGTCGGCGACGAGACAAGGTCAATGCCCGGGCTATGGCTACTGGGAGGAGAATGACAGCTGAGGTGTTGGTGGCGTGAAGAAATTGGTGTGTTGTCTGAGTAGGGTGGTCGGGATGGTAACTGAGCATGTCTGGAGCACGGCCAGCACATGCACGGATGGCATGTCATGCCAGGGAAGAAAATGGACCGTGGCCAATGTGTCGAACCTTGCCACAGGCACTGGAAAGGACATGTCCTAGCAATTAGGGAAGTTTGGCACCGACGGAGAATCACATTTGCTTGCACGGCTTGCATGCCTGTACTGACATGCCTCGGAACTTTAATTGGAATTGATAGAAATGCATGCTGTCAAACCTTTCTGGCTTTTGGTGGAATGGGGCTGCTGCTAGAAAGCTTCGTGCCTCAGTTGAACTCTCCGGTAAAAGGTTACTCACGATTTTACGCAACGGTATATTTTTAACGTAAGTGTTCGGTAGCGGTCAGCCCAATTTTCTAAACTACGCCTGCCCATGTTTTCATGATTTTTGGAGGGGCCGAGGAACGTTAGATTCCGCGCTTAGGGTTTCCGGAGAAAATTAGTTTAAAAAGGGACGAGGAGGAATTGGGGCTGGAATTAGGGTTCCGGGTGCGCGGCAAGGGAGGGGGAGTATATGGAATCCACGGTAGGTCCTCCGACTCGGCTCAGGGTTACTCGGTGGTGAGGTACCGTAAGTGCTCCGGTGGATACGACGCGTGTCGTATCATGGTATCTGCCGTATTAGGGTTTTATCGGCTGGAGCGCGTGTGTGGGTTTTCGATGTATTGAATTTTTGATTAATGCAAATGCCCTAACTTACATGTGATGATATGCTCGAAATCAGGATCGGAAAAATCCGGGCGTGACAGTAAGAGAGTGTTAATCTTTTCTTTTCCCACTGTTCAAAAGGAGTAATCTCCTTATTCTTTGTAGGAACTCTGTTTAGGATATGACAAGATGTCAAAATCGCCTCCCCCCACCATGCCTTGGATAAACCCGCTGTGTCTAACATGGCATTAACCAAATCAGTTAGAGTGTGGTTTTTCCTCTCAGCAACCCCATTTGACTGAGGTGAATGGGGGAGACGTCCTCTCATGGATTATACCATGTTCCTCACAAAATAAGTTGAACTCATTCGAAAAGTACTCTCCACCACGATCTGACCGAAACGTTTTAATTTTCCTTTCAAGTTGAGTTTCAACTTCTGCCTTATAGATTTTGAAGTAGTGTAAAGCCTCATCTTTCATTTTCAAGAGATACATATAGCAAAATCTAGTGGAATCATCAATCAATGTCATGAAATATTTCTTTCCACCTTTAGTCAACACACCATTCATCTCACAAAGGTCTGAATGTATGAGCTCCAATGGTGCCAAGTTTCTTTCCCCCGCAGCCTTGTGAGGCTTACGAGGTTGCTTAGCTTGCACACAAGCTTGACACTTAGAGCCTTTGGCTAAGGTGAACTTCGGAATTAAATTCAAGCTAGCAAGCCGCGTCATACAGCCAAAATTAATGTGACAAAGTCGTGAATGCCAAACATCAGTTTCATTAGCACTAGAGCATATATGGTTCACGACCTTATTACAAAAATCTGATAGAGAAAGGCGGAACAGACCTCCGCACTCATAACCTTTACCAATAAAGAATCCATACTTAGACACGACTACTTTATTGGACTCAAACACCAACTTAAACCCTTCTTTACAAAGAAGAGAACCACTAACGAGATTCTTATTCATCGAAGGGACATGCTGCACGTTCTTCAGCTGCACGATCTTCCCCGAAGTAAACTTCAGATCTACCGTGCCAACACCACGAACAGAAGCAGATGATCCATTCCCCATTAGGACGGTAGAATCCCGAGCAGCCTGGTAAGAAGAGAACAAGGAGATATCAGCACACACATGTATATTAGCACCGGTATCAATCCACCAATCAGTGGACTGACTTACAGAGAGTACAGTAGGTAAATTACCGTATCCGGTTGCTCTAGTTTCATTGTTGCTGACAGTCACATTGACAAACTTAGAGTTCTGTCCTTGAGGGCCTTTCTTGCCTTTGCGGTGTTTGTACTGACTAGCCCAGTGACCAACCTCACCGCACACATTGCAAGGCTTGTTGTCCTTGTCCTGCTTCTTCTTCTTGAAGTTGACAGTCTGAGAGGCTTTGAACTTTTCCTTGAACTTGTGGGTATTCTTCTGTACTATGTTGGCGCTGGACTGTTCCTCTGTTCCCTTAGTGTGTGTGTCTTTTGCCCTCGCCTTCTCTTCCACATCCAGAGACCCCACGAGATTCTCAACAGAAATCTCTTGTCTCTGATGTTTCAGTGAAGTGGCAAAGTTCCTCCAAGACTGAGGAAGCTTAGCGATAATGCACCCCACGACAAACCTGTCGGGTAAAACAAACTTGAGAAGTTCGAGCTCCTTGGCAATGCACTGTATCTCATGAGCCTGCTCGACTACAGAACGGTTTTTCAACCATCTTGTAATCATGAAATTGCTCCATGGCATACAGTTCGCTGCCAGCATCTGTTGCGCCGAACTTAGCTTCGAGCACATCCCACAGTTCTTTGGCATCGCGTATGTGTAAATACGCATCCACCAACTTGTCTCCGATCACGCTTATAACGCCACCCACAAAGAGGACAGTGGCATCCTGGAATGCCTTCTCCTGTTCAGGAGTAAGCCCTTCCGGTTTGCCACTAGCCACCCAGTAGACGTCATAGCAGTGAGCGACAAGATGGTTTTAGTCTACCATCTCTTAAAAATGCACACCCGTAAACGGGTTCGGTTCCAGTGACGCGGCAAAACCAGCAGTCAAAATTGCCTAAACATATAAGGTTTTTGGTTTGTTTAAAGTAATTAGCAATTTTCGAATTAATCTAATCCAGAAAAATATCATGACACATGCGCAATTAGGATGAACCAACTCAGGTGAACTGGACATGCAACTGAAAGCTAAATAACCAGCTAGCATCTCTATTTCAATTGCATCAAAAGCAAAGCGAAAACACAGGAACACGTACGTCGGGATAGCCGCGGCGAACGATCCCGCGCTGTCGTCGATGAAGAAGCGGTGTTGAGCAGTCACGCCGAGACGCTCCCCAAGGATGGGAAAGCCGGAAGACAGCGCGCCAGCAAAGTGGAAGAGAACGAGGTAGCAGATGCAAAACATTGCATAAGCACGGGTAACGCGTCCGTTAACAACTCGTGCAAAACCTAGCTCGGCTCGATCACGAAACACGACACGCCGTGCGCGCGACGAGGCGGGTGGCAGAGGAGGAGTGCGCGTGAACTAGTCCTCTTCTCAAGCCAAGGAGGTGGGCAACACAACTCCTTATAAGTTGGTCTCCCTCCACCTCCACTAGCAATATGGGACTAAACTTCGACTCATGCCATCCAACCACATGGGCCTTCGAGATTTTCCAGGAATTAATTAGAACGTGGGCTTTAGGCCCATTAATTCTAACACCAACCAGGTCCACGCGTTCAGTGGTGAGGGCAGAACAGAAATAGTGGGGTGCTCATGTTTGGCTTGCTAAGGAATGAGACACCCTGAGTGTCCATGAAAATATGCTATAGCTCTGATCTACAGCCAAAAAAGTGTGATTGTGATAAGGGGCACAAAAAACGGAGCGGACGCACCCACAGTGTGCTCGCCACTGTAGTGTTTGAGTTCTTTCAAACATGGCATTTTGCAACAGCACTATTATTACAAACCAAACTAGCAAGCATTTGCAAAGATGAGTTGCCCAAGATTGGGCAGGAGCAAGAAGACAGGTTGTGTTCGTCATACCTTGCTTCGCCTTGGCGGCAACCTGCCCCATTGATCCTTGTCGACGAAGATGGCTGGGTTTCCTGTGGTGATGAGAAGAAGTTTTTTGTGCACTGCAAGCACGGGCACAGGTATATATATGTGAAAGGTGCTACTGTTGTTCCTTGTGTGAGGCGAAGAGCGGCGTTGCTCCCATGGAAAGCAAAGTTGGAAAGCATCAAGGAAAGGGTCCAAGAACAGTAGCTGCTCTGGCCCCGGCGACGCTAGCTCGGGAATCCGTTACTGTAATTGCAATCGTTTTCTATGCGATGATTCGATTCGGAGGCGTGCCACGTACTGGAATATAAGAATGTTGGCATACGAGGTGATGGATGCTTACACGGTTGCACCCAATTTGGAATGTAGGATTTGCTCACGAAACTCCACGTCATGTGAGTCGATGAACGGAGTTGTAGGACCTCACTGGAACCCAGAGATTAGATAGAACTTGCATAGAAAACATCTAGTTTCCCACAGGAATCTGGGAAATTTCCAGCATTTTCAACGAACGGATCCCAAAGTAGGGAAACGGGACCCCAAAGTTTCAAACAGATCCTCTATTTCTCTCATATCTTAGGCCTCATCGTACCGCTCTGCTCCTGAGAAACAGTAAATGCCATATTTAACACATAATCAGAAAAGCCTTCTAAGGTGTCATCGTCAAATTGCGAAGGCAAAAGGAACAAAAGAGATTGAATGAACATGTAACACCTGCAAATATGAGTTACTACAAGCCAATGTCAGAATTATTTTGTTAGCACCTATCACGCAGATGACAAGCATTGAAAAGACCCAGTGTCAAAAAATGTCCATCTTTTCAATAATAATGATACAGGTTAACAAAATTAATATGCTATACAAACAAGTGAACTAATCGATGGCCTTGCACAATATCCATAGCCACAGAACCTTTTTTTTCTTCATTCATGCCCTAAGATCTTACTGTTCTCCTCAAACCAATCTAATAAAAATGTAATTCGAAATGTAAGCTTCACGGGGAAACGGAAACTCTGGAGGGGCTTGATGTACAAATGAAATCTTCTACATACGGATTTGTTCTTCAATTGTTGCATTCCAGGTTGTGGATGGAAAATCATCCAAACATCTGGTTAGGCAGTCCCCGCCAGTCAAACACCAGCTACAAATTGTGATGCTGTAGCAAGGAGAGATGTAATTTAGCCTTGATAGCTTGCTCATATTTTACCAAGTGGTGACTCATCACTGTGATCATCCACCAGCCAGAGTTTATGGTCACGAAAACGTTTTATCTTCTTCTCAAACCCTGTTATGTAGTTGTTATGTATAATGACATGCTTGCCCTTCATCTCGTTGACCCATGTTTTATTCCTGAAATATAGACCTCCAGTTGGAAATGCAGACTGAGGTAGTAGATACACATCCACCTGCAAGCATATCTTATGTTAGTAGTTTGATGAAGGGCATTATCTGTTTAGAGGCTAAGATTCCAGGAAATATTCCAAGAAAACAGAAAGGAAGCCTTTGTCATGTGCCATGCCTTAGTTTCCATATATGAAGGATCTCCACATGATAATTGAAAAATGTAAACTAAAACTAAAATGCACCACACATATTGGTAAGAGAAAGGTAAATATGATATATTTGTAGAAAGTATGAAAACATAGAGGAGGTAACAGTTATGGACTTTCTTGACGCTACCCTCTGCTTTCTCGCTCATGCAGCCCTGCTGTTCGACGCCGCCACTCACCCTCGCTTAGTCGCTCCGCCTCTGCAGCTCCGTTCAGAAACTAGTCTTGTCCGGCAACCGCCACCAACTGACAGAGCACAGTAGCCCATGGAATGCACTCGGTAGCGCGGCTTGCACGTCCCCTGCTCTTTTGGCTTGGCCTTAGCCAACCTGCAGCCTCTAGAGCTAGTACTGGAACTAGTCCAACCAATCCCCTCTGTAAACAGTTTTTTTCTCTTTACAGTTCGGTCTGTGCATTAGCCAAATAATGAGTAGGGGATTAATTGATTTGATATTCTGATTCAATTTGGGTATGTTACATCAATTATTATCGTTGTCGTCTATATTATTTCCCACATGTTTCATTGTTGATGTTTAATAGATATTTTGACTCAATTTGGGAACTAGTCTCATGTTTTATCTAGTACACTCTATCATTAAGCATGTTGTTCAAAGTTCATATTAGTTGTGAATTTGTACTGTACTTACTTTGGTCATGCATCGGTGTGGGTAGTATTTTGGCCGCTTGATTTTCAGCCCTAGGCTTTGTGAAATCCTAGCTCCGTCACTGACTCTTGATAGTCAGAAAAATTATCATAAAAAATATAATATTAAATGGTGAGAAGTCCACATTGCCAGATCCTGTCGTGTCCCAATAAACATAACGGGTCAGGCCAAGGTTGATGACCTTGGCGCCTCTCCGTCACTGACTCTTGATAGTTAGAAAAATTATCATCAAAAAAATATAATATTAAATGGTGAGAAGTCCACACTGCCAGATCCTGTCGTGTCCCAATAAACATAACGGGTCAGGCCAAGGTTGATGACCTCGGCGTCTCAGCTTCATTGTTGTGGAAGAGATAGGGTGCAAGAGAGAAGAAAGATCGCAAAAGATAACTTTCTTGTTTGATCTCGAAAGAAAGATGTCTTCTATTTTGTATAGTATCCCCTAGTTATATGGTATCCACCTTCTAATTTGAACGGACTTAAAACTCTTACTACTTTCGTGTCACAGTACATGTCATTCTAGTCTTCTCAAATTTCTCAAAATTTTCTCAAAATACATGTCACTCTACAATTTCAATGCATTTTTGCCCACTCTCTTCCTACTTTGCCCTTCATTAATTTCTCCTCTCTATTCCCAACATTCTCTATTTCCCATACACGTAGTTGTGAAAATGAAGGGTATAACTGATATTCTACATACACCCTTAATACACCTAGTTGTGAAAATGAAGGGTATAAATGATATTCTACATACACCCTTAATTCCTGTGCTCAACTCTAAAATGACATGTATTCTGACACGGAGAGAGTATCCCTTGGTATCCTAACCTTGCAAATACGAATTTAAAGTGATCCCGACTAGCCTAGGGAGTTCAGTGGACCTATGACTTGAGCAAAAGTCAAACATGCCTCGCTCACCTCATCACGCTTGCTGCTGTGCGGTGTCCCACCTGGACACGAGCTTGAGTGTTGCCTCCCTCCTGTGCGTGGCCTCGGCAGAGTTGGTATGGTATCCCGTACATGACATCTAGATTCAGACTCAAACTCATATCTCTTAGTATCATAACCTTGCACAATACGAATTTACACCGATGACAACTAGCATATGGAGTTCGGTAGACTTAGTACTTTAGCTCCGCTGGACAAGCCAAGTCCCGAAGGACTTGAGCCCAAGTCAATCATGACTCCGTCCCCTCTATGTGCCTAACATGCCTATTGCACCACGTCCCTCCTAGACACAAGCCTGCCGTCACCTCCCTCCTATGCGCAGCCTCGACGGGGTTGGTACGAAATCTCGTACATGACATATTCATTTTTTTTGAAATTTGTGTTTTTCATCCCTCAACTATTTTTTTTTGAAAGTTGGTCCCCCAACTATAAACGCTATGCAATTTTCACCCCTCAAAATGGTTTTGTCCGTTCCAAAGCGGTCTTGAATGATGTGGCGCCGACATGTAGGCCAAATCATTACCATGTGTCTGTCATGTTTCGTTTGTGAAATTTATTGTTCTTTAAAAAAATATGTTTTTTATTATATTTTCTGGAGTATTTCTTACTTTTTGAATTTTTCTAAATTTCTTAAAATTTAGTAAATTATGGATTGTTTTTAAGAAAATTGAGGACGTGGCGAACACATGGCGGTGATGTGGCCTACATGTAGGCGCCGTCATTCAAAACCACTTTGAGGGATGAAAATTGCATGGTATTGATAGTTGAGGGACCAACTTTGACAACGAATGCACATGTAGAGGCAAATCAATTTATGGAAACATAATACATAGTATATTATAGTATACTAGGAAGAGCAGGAGGCGACCAAAGTTGACATGAGAGGAGGCAAAAAAATAGACTTGAGGGATTGGAATGTATCAAGGATTTGGCTCTGAATAGGACCAAGTGGAAATTAGCGATCCATGTGCCCGAACCATAATATATTTTTTAAGCTTTTTTTCCTTCACCTTTTGGGCCGTGCAGTTTCTATTGGGTTTCATCTCTAGCTTACCCCAATTTGCTTGGGACAAAAGGCTTTGTTGTTGTTGTTGTTGTTGTATAATATCTAGTATATTGATAGTTTGATAAACCAAAGTAACAAATTATCATATGATAAAATTTGAAGTATCAGTGTTGTTCCTAAGAATGTCCAGTGCAAATATTGGCAAAGATGTGTACAATTTAAAAATTAGTTTGAACAAGCCTTTACACAAGTCCAAATTGATATCAAAATTCTACCTTCCTTGGTTCTTCAACTGATCTAAACTACATAGGCATATGTCAAAGCAATTTGAATTTTAAGCAGGCCCAGCCCATTGACCAGTTAAACCCACGCCACTAGTTTGTTCAAGCAGATAAGAAATGACACCTATTACACTAGCATATGCTCACAACCAATTCAACCAAATGTCCTAAAACATAAATACCAATTCATATGTGCATGCCACAAGAAATACTTGAATGAACTTTGCCCTGTCTAGTTGCAATGTTGCATTATTGAAAAGGAAATCTAGCAGAACAAACCTGCCCGGCAGTCTTTAGCAAAGCCCAGTTGAACGCTGGCTGATCATTTGATTTCACCTTCTTCGACCAGGGCTGCTCCTTGAGCTCCTCAACCCACTTCCTCAACAGCAGCTTCGCCCCTTCCGTTGGCCGCAGGAAGATCATACAGCTACAAATGTATGGCCGCCCCTTCTTACCTGGCGGTGGCAGCCCATGTGAATGATCCAGTGGCTTCACCTGCACCGACAATCCTCACCTCATCAAGCTTCTTCCGATAGTCCCAACGACAAACACAACAACTATACTTACATCAGCCATGTCGTCCATGAAGTACACGTCATGATTCCCGACGAGGTATGGAAACGGGTCGGCAAGCCACACCATGTCGACGTCATTGTACATGACGTTGTACCCCAGCTCAAGAATCTGCAGCAGGTGCCGCGGCCGCCGCGAGGTGAAGTTAAAGAACCCCTGCACACAATCACACACGGGCAGGCGCAGTCACGCACATGGACATTTTATCGAACAGCTCGGGGGTTACCGAAACTTTCCGCACCTGGGATCCGAACTTGTGTGCTGCCTGGGCGTCCGGCGCGGGGGGCACGAGGACGGCGTGGCCGGGCCATGCCGCGTTGATGCGCTCGAGTGTCTCGTAGTCCTCGGCGACGACGAGCACCTGGTCAGCGCGGCCGGCGCGGCGGACGCTGATGAGCCAGTTGGAGAGGAAGGGGAGGTAAGGCCCGGAGACGGCGGCGAGGACGATGGTGCCGTTGTCGGCCGCGGCCGCGAAGGCTGCGGCCTCTTGGAGCGTGTAGGAGCGCCACGGGGAGGCCGGGGCGGAGTGGCGGGGCGGGCCCCAGGGGAAGAGGAGGGCGAGGAGGAGGAGGAGAGCGAGAAGGGAGAAGAGGTAGGGGAGCGTGAGGAGGGGGAGGGGCCGGGAAGGACTGGCGGTGGCGTGGCCGGTGGAGACGGGGACGGAGTCGGCGGCCAGCGGCTTCTGGTGCGGCCGCTGGTGGAGCGACATTGCCGGAGATCGGTGTCTCGTGAGGTGGGAGGAGAGTGTGAAGTGGGAAGCGAAGTTGCTCGGTGGTGTTGATCCGGATCGCGGCGGAGGTTGTTCTATAATTTCCAGCAGTATCTTTGTTTATCAGTGCTGAGTGTATTAAAAAAAAAGAACTTTAGGATATTTTTAACTCAGATTAATCATTTGCAACTTTGAACACCTTTATTTATGTTGTGAATAGAGATTGGAACAGTGTTTTGGTACTGAAATTGATTCACTTGTATTCATCTGAGAATGTTTATTACATATATATATACATGGAATAGACGGCAGTTAATTGTCTAATCGTCAGTAACAACTGCTAATTGCGGTTATGAAGATTGATCAAAACGACGCGTCCCAAAGGAAGACGCCTTCTCGCAACACTCCCCCTTGATCAATTTCTCCGTCGTATATATATATATGAAGAACATCTGGAAGACTTCTCTAAAAACCTTGTGGGAAAAATATGAGAAGTGATATTTGATATGCTGTGAAAAACTCCTTTAAACCTAGTGGGAAAATAAGGAGAAAATGATACAACATATAATTGTAATTGTCTCTTTGTTAACTCACATGAGAAAACCTGTTAAGGGAAAAATCATAAGTGAGTTTAGAGGACAATCGATATGTCTTGTATACCTTCTAAAAAAAACCCCGATAGGGAAAATAGAAGATATGACATATATTTTGTGTTGATATTGCCTCATTAAAAACCTTTCATGAGAAAGCTTGAGAGAAAACTCATAAAGGGAAAAGAGTGCAATATGATGTACGGACAGGTTAATTATCAGAGAGTAGCTCCCCCTGATTCTTACAAATCTTGAAGTCGTCGCATACCAATTTCATGAACGAACTTTTGGAACGTTGAATTTGGTACAGACTTAGTGAACAAATCAGCGAGATTGTCACATGATTTGGTTTGCAAGATGTTTATCTCCCCACTTTGTTGTAACTCATGAGGATAAAACAATTTAGGGGCAATATGTTTGGTGATATTGCTCTTTATGTAACCTGTTTGCATCTGAGCAACACAAGCAGTATTATCTTCATAGATAATAGTCGGTGATTTAATAGAACCAAGACCACATGAATGTTGGATGTGGTTTATCATTCTGCGAAGCCACACGCATTCGCGTGATGCTTCATATAGGGCAATAATTTCAGAATGATTTGTGGACATAGCCACTAAAGTCTGTTTGGAAGACTTCCATGAAATGGATGTTTCACTATGTAGGAACACAAAGCCAGTCTGAGATCTAGCATTATAGGGATCAGACAAGTATCCAGCATCGGTGTATCCGATTAGATTTGAATCTTTGCGAGATTGATAATATAGACCCAAATTTTTAGTACCTTAGAGGTAGCGTAAGACTTGCTTGACTCCCGTCCAATGACGTTTAGTTGGAGCAGCGCTGTGTCTTGCTAATAAGTTTACTGCAAATGCGATATCAGGCCTGGTGCAATTTGCAAGATACATAAGAGCTCCAACAGCACTAAGATATGGGAATTCGGATCCCAATATTTCTTCTCCATCTTCCCTTGGTCTAAAAGGATCTTTCTTTACGTCTAGAGATCGAACTACCATGGGAGTCTTTGATGGATAAGATTTGTCCATATTAAATTTTTTCAAGATCTTTTGGATATAAGCAGCTTGGTGTACCAAAATTCCAGAGTGAAGGTGCTCAATTTGTAGCCCTAAGCAAAATTTAGTTTTGCCTAAATCCTTCATCTCAAATTCCGTCTTTAGATGATCACGTGCTTCATCAATATCTTGTGCGTTGCCAATGATGTTTAGGTCATCAACATACACGGATATGATGCAAAACCCGTTCAAGGATTTCTTTATGAACACGCATGGGCAATCATCGTTATTCGTGTATCCCTTTTGAATAAGGAATTCGCTAAGTCGATTGTACCACATTCGATCCGATTGCTTCAAGCCGTATAATGACTTGTTAAGTTTTACACAATACATGTTGCGTTTAGCGCTTTGATTCGGAAGTGGGATTCTATCGGGAACCTTCATGTATATGTCCGAATCAAGTGACCCATAAAGATATGCAGTCACTACATCCATCAACTGCATAGATAGATGATTTTGCATTGCCAGTGATATTAGGTATCGGAATGTTATTCCACTCATTACTGGAGAGTATGTTTCGTTGAAATCAACGCCGGGTCTCTGCATGAACTCTTGTGCTACGAGCCTCGCTTTGTATCTCACCACTTCATTGTTTTCGTTCCGTTTCCGGACGAATACACATTTGAATCCCACCGGGAAAACATTGGGAGGAGTAGGTATTGCTTTTGTAAATACCTCTCTTTTATTGAGCGAAGCTATCTCTGCTTGGATTGCTTCCTTCCACTGATTCCAGTCCGAGCATTTTTGACACTCTGCCATGGTCTTTGGATCCGGATCAGATTGAAGGTTGTTTGCAATCTTTGTGGAGAAGTAAATGTCGACAATCGTAGTCTTACGGTTATATGATTCTCCAGAATCAATGTAATTGGTCGAAATTTCATTATCCCTTGGTGACTGATCTTGATTTCCCAAATTGATCATGTTAGGATTTTTCGATGTCCCAGCTTCTAGATTTGAGTGCACTCCTAAGCTGGGTTGTGGAGTTTGGATTTCATTTACAATTTCAGAAGGTTTCTTCTTCTATTTCCTTTGTTGCTTGCGTGAAGCTGAATCCTGTTTTGCGGCCGTACTTCTCCCCCTCTTATTGTTGATGGGGAGTTGAGTGGTTTCTTTTGAAACTTCCACTCTTTCGGGCGCATTTGCAGCAGGATTGTAGGATTTTGTAACTCCTTTGTGATTTGTAAATGAATCTGGCAAGTTATTTACAAGATGTTGCAAATTTATGATTTTCTGAACTTGAAGTTCAGTCTCTTGAGTACGTGGGTCAGAGGATGAAATACCTTTGGCATTCCAATTGATTTCCTGGTATTTCTTTTGGTACTTTATATCTCCCCCTAATGCCGGGAAATGATCCTCATTGAAGATGCAATCAGCGTAACGGGCAGTGAATAGATCCCCGGTGAGAGGTTCTAGGTACTTGATTATCGACGGTGATTTGTACCCCACATAGATCCCCAATTTTCTATGTGGTCCCATGGATGTACGCTGAGGTGGTGAGATGGGCACATATGTGGCGCATCCGAATTTTCGCAGATGAGAAATGTTTGGAGGATTTCCACGTACGAGTTGCAGAGGGGAAGTACTGTGATAAGCAGTTGGGCGCAATTGTATTAAGTCAGCAGCGTGTAAAACTGCATGACCCCAACAAGAAGTTGGTAGATTGCAATTGTGTAGTAATGGTCTTGCAATAAGCTTAATCCTCTTGATAAGTGCTTCGGCTAAACCATTTTGTGTATGGACGTATGGTACGGAATGTTGGACTTCTATCCCTAAAGCCATACAATAATCATTGAAAGCTCGAGAGGAGAATTCCGCAGCATTATCCATGCGAATGGATTAGATTCGGTGCTCGGGATAATGAGCCTTTAATTTAATAATTTGACTCATGATCTTTGCGAAAGCATGGTTTCGTGTGGAAAGAAGGCACACATGTGACCATCGAGTTGATGCGTCAATTAAAACCATGAAGTACCGAAATGGTTCAGATAATGGTTGGATGGGACCACAAATGTCTCCTTGAATGCGTTCAAGGAAGTTGAGTGGTTCCATGTTAATCTTAAGGTGCGAAGGCCTTAATATTAACTTTCCAGTTGCACATGCGGTGCAAATGAAATCCGAATGTTGAGGAAGTTTAGCATTATTCAAATTATGACCAATGCAATTGCTGATAATTTTTCTCATCATCCCTATGCCGGGATGACCAAGGCGATCATGCCAAGTTTGGAATGCATCAACATTCTGAAAAATTACCTTGTATGCAACATGTACTACGGGTTTGATGTACGTATAGTACAATCCGGACGTTAAAGAGGGAATTCTTTCAAGTACTTGCTTGCCATATCCGTTGTTTTTAGTTAAGAGGAGATATTCCTCTTTGTTATCGTCATGGGTTTCGATATGAAAACCGTTCTGACGGATATCTCTATAGCTTAGTAGAGTACGAGTTGAATCGGGGTATAGCAAAGCATCCTCGATTATTACTTGTGTACCCATAGGGAGAGTAATTATGGCTCGTCCTGAGCCAACGATTACGGCATCGCGTCCGGCGATTGTTAAAATTTCTCCTTGTCTCTTAGTGAGATTTTAGAAATATTTTAGTTCCCTAAGAATAGAGTTTGTGGTACCACTATCCACAAAGCACATTTTCTCTTCCATCGGATTGACTCCCGTAGAAATCTATATATAATGAAGAATTTAGCATAAAATTCTTAATCGGATATATAGAATACATACGAATGTACTTAGATACATAAGTACTATTACAATACTGTGATTTACAATATATGTCTTGAACATATAATTACTACAATATTGTCTTAAATAATAGAACGACAACATAGCCATTAATTACAACATAATAATGTCCTATGGATGTAATGGTAATGATGACGGAGTAGAGGGACTTATTCAAAGTCACCAAACATGTCATTTGAAGCGAATTCAATGATCATGTTCTCCG
Source organism: Stipa capillata (assembly GCA_019208055.1). Lineage (NCBI taxonomy): Eukaryota > Viridiplantae > Streptophyta > Magnoliopsida > Poales > Poaceae > Stipa > Stipa capillata. The sequence goes on along the minus strand of JAGXJF010003149.1, from coordinate 126,629 downwards.
TGCTCATTGGATCATCGTCTTGTTGGAGATGCTTGTTGTCCTGGGGTTCTGGAAGAACAGCAGTGGAACAACCGATTTCCTTGGACTTGTCAGTCTGGAGGTTGAAGTGTGCTTCAAACTTGGATCCTTGAGATTGTTTCTTGCGTCCCACGGATTGTAGGTAGAGATCAACGAGGTGTCGAGGGGTGCGATATTTTTTGGTGGAATGCTTGTAGCATCCACACTTTTGGCAAACTTGTGATTTGTCAAATTTAGGCTTTTCAATGCCTTTCCCCTTATCCATGGCACGTGGCTTCTTCTTCCAGTTTCTTTTGCGCTTTCCTTTGAAGTTCTGCTTTTGGTTCTTGGAAGAGCCAGCAGACTTATTATTATTCTGAGCATTATAATGTACTTCTGGAAGCGGAGCGGCGCCTACATTGCGCTGATGATGGTTCCTCAAAGTGAGTTCATCATGCTTTTCCGCTTGCAGGAGGACATGTATAAGGTCAGAATAAAGTTGGAATTCTTTGGCGCGGTACTGGTGCTACAAGATCCTGTCCGATGGAAGCATGGTTGATAAAGTTTTTTCAATCTTATCTGCTTCAGAGGGTTCTTTCTCGCAGAAACGTAGCTTAGAACAGATTTTGTGAACAGCATGGTTATATTCTTCAATGGACTTGAAGTCCTGAAGCCGAAGTTGAACCCAATCATGAGTTGCTTCGGGAAGGATAACCGCTTTCTGCTGTTCATATCTTGTTTTAAGTGCTCGCCATAATGCACGTGGATTTTCTTCCATCAGGTACTCAGATTTGAGGTCCGGATGGATATGGTGCCTTATAATATATAAGGCAGCATATTGTTGAGGGTCCGGTAATGCCGGTGTTCCCTCAACGGGAGGGTTGATCGTTGCTACAATGCTGCGGGATGCAAGAGCGATTTTGACATCCATTGCCCATGTGGGATAGTTGTGACTATCGAGCGCAAGCTCATCGAATTCTTTGGCCATCTTGATCTACATGGAATTAAACCAGAGATTTGATTAATTTACTTAGGAGTAAATCAAAGTATCGTCATGGTTATGTTGTAATGGTTGTGCAAAATTCTGAAAGTTTAAGTAAAAACTTGAAGTATGAAGTGTAGATCTTAGGTTATATAGCATAATCACTTTGAAGATAATCACCAAAATGGTGTAGATCTTGTAGTAATAGATAGCATAATCTGACGAGCGTCAGTAGATGCTTAAAAATCTATTACATAGTTATATGCTATATTTCAAATATTTGGAAGAGCACATTTTAAAAGTAATGGTGGATAATCTGCAATGAAGCAGTAGATCTCATTTATCCATTACTTCGTGATTCACAAATATATGAGATAATCACTTTGAATTTCGCATGTCAATTCCTTGAATTAAGCCAATTGGGCTAAGAAGCATTTTAGGGCTTAATTGAGGTGAATTGATATATGAATTTGCAAGAAAAATTAATCTCGATTGCAAATTTATAGAAAAGTGCATGTTATAGGGATTGCAAGGTAGCAAACACATTGAACATGGACTTAATTTACATTTACATAGTTTCTGAAATTAAAATATATAACAGAAAGCATTACTGAAATGTAAATATTAAAAGCACAGGGGCCTAAACATGACAAGAACTGATAAAAACAGCACTGTAAAAGGACCTAATTGCAAAAACCCGAAAAGGCAGGGGGTTTTCGCAAGATTGCTGCGCAGCTGGGTGGACCAGGCAACTTGGGCCGTGGCCCAATTGGCCTTACAGCCCGCTCGGCCTTGCAGGGGGGCGCGGGGGGCGTGGCGGGCCACCCAACCTGGGCCTGGGCCCTGGAGGCCTTTCGGCCGGCCCAGGTGGGTGGGCACCGGTGGGGGGCGGCGGTATAAGGGGTGGCCGGGTGGGGCGGTTAGGGTTTCCCCAAACCCTAACTCCCCCATCACCGGTCCGGCGGCGGCGGACGTTCCGGCGTCGGCGGCGCCTGGAGGACCGGCGGGACCAAGGCGGCAGGCCAAGGCGGCGGCCAAGGCCCGGCTGGCCTCTCCCCCTGTGGCGCACGGAGGCCGGCAACGGGAGGAGGACCGGCTCGGTGGTCCGGCGGCGACGCCCGATGCGGTGGCGTCGGTGCTTCCTCGCCGGCGTGCGCTTGAAGACGACGTCGGCCCGCCTCCTGTCCTCCACAGCCACACCCCACGCCGCCGCGCCGCCTCGCCCTCACCGCGGGATGTACTCCTCCCCGTTGGAGGAGGAGGAGTCGCCGGCACCGGCGCCGCCGTTGGCCAAGCCATTGGCGAGCCCGAGGGCGGCCGGCCTCCAGGAGCCGGCGTGAGCGGCCCGGAGCGAAGCCGACGGTGGGAATGGAGTGATGAACCGGCGGCGAGCGGTTGCGCGCGGGGGCGCGTCGGCGGCGGCGGTGGGCGACGAGGGTGTTGGGGCCGGCTGCGGCGGCGCCGGGGGCGCCTCGAGACCGAAGCCGGGTGGAGGCGGAGGGGCGGCCAACTCCCCGGCGGGTTCGGGTGCCGCGACGGGAGGAGCAACCGCCGGCGGAGGAGTGCCCGGAGGGCACGGATCCCAGCCGTGGATCGGGCACCAGGTTGGGGCGACGGCCGGGGCGGGCCAGGGCCGCCATGGCGAGGGGATGCGCGGCGGCGAGGCTGCGCCGGTGGCCGAGGCGGCGGAGGAGGCCTGCGCCATGGCCAGCAGCCGAGAGGGGCCTCCGAGGCGTGCTGCCATCGTCGGATGACCAAGGCGGCGGCTTCTCCATGCATGGCAACGGGAACCACGGCCGTGGTCAGGGCGTCCACGACGAGGGGCGAAGTGACGGCGACGGCGAGCAGCAAAGCGAAGGTGGTGACGAACATCCTGGAGAATGCAAAGAAGGAACGGGGTGAAGGGGCGAGGCATCTTCACCTTTTCTGTTCTTCGCTGTTGTTTCTCGGATTTCTATGCGATCGTGTGTGCTCTCGGTAGAACTTCGAGTGCGTGATAACGTGTTGTGAATAGAGATTGGAACAGTGTTTTGGTACTGAAATTGATTCACTTGTATTCATCTGAGAATGTTTATTACATATATATATATACATGGAATAGACGGCAGTTAATTGCCTAATCGTCAGTAACAACTGCTAATTGCGGTTATGAAGATTGATCAAAACGACGCGTCCCAAAGGAAGACGCCTTCTCGCAACAATTTATTAAGGGTAAATGAATTAAGTTGGTTCTCAAGTAGGAGAACATATGCTATAAGCATTAGCCTCTGGTTATGGTAATGGCTAGTCAGGTAGGTAAACCAATGGTTAAAAGTTATGCCACCAATATTTTGGGTGCAAATGTGCAGTCACGCATCTTACACATTGCCATGATGATGTGCAGTCGAATAGTTTAGAATTTGTCTATCAATATGATTCAAACTATCAAGATTAGTCCTATTAAAATTATATAACTAGATTTGTAATTAGAAATACTTCTATAATATATTATTTGTATCAACTTATACTTGTGAAGTTGTAGAGAATATATGTCAAAGTGACATATCGGATACCATAAAAGGTCTGTGACATCAAATAAAAATAATAGACACAATGATATTATCTAGGAATAAGTCTGAATGACCCCCTGAGGTTTGGGGCAAAGACTAACTAACCCCCGAGTATCTAGCCCCCTAACGTTTGTAAACCGGTTTAAATAATCCCCTCAGAGCTCTGTAAGGTGGTTTGGAGGGTGGTTTTGCCATGTGGTGTGTATTGCCACCTCACCAAACTTCAGGGGATCATCCAGACTTATTCCATATATATAAGAGAAAAGTCTATTTTTCTCTCAAAAACTATTTGTGAGGCTCGCTTTATCCCCTAAATAAAATTTAAGTTTCTTTTGACAGTAAACAAAATTTAATATTACTTAATATATATGGAATAAGTGAATCCATATAAACATTTAATACCTAAGATTTTTAAATCACATAACGTTTTGTGGTGAAGTGAATCCATATATAAATATTTAGGGATTAAGTAAGTTTAATTTTTATTTATTGCCAAAAGAAGCTTAAATTTTATTTATGAGGTAAAGTGAGCCTCACAAATAGTTTACGAGAGAAAAATATAATTTTTCCTTATATAATGGAATAAGTCTGGATGACCCCCTAAAGTTTGGTGAGATGGCAGTACATGTTGGCAATTAATCCTCGTCAGCGTGCTACGTGGGCAAAACTGCCCTCCAAACCACATTCCAGAGCTCCGAGGGGGTTATTTAAACGGTTTTACAAACATTATGGGGTCGGATACCCGGTATTATATCTCAGGGGGTTAACTAGTCATTGCTCCAAACCTCAGGGGATCATCTGGACTTATTCATATTATCTATAATAGCTTTTTTTATCTACCTGTTCCTGATGCAAGCGGAGATGAGTATATGTTGTTTTTTTGGCGTTCCAAAGGCAAGAGATGCCAAAGTGTGTTGGCAATAAGTTATACCCTAAGATAAAGTTAAGGTAGTGAAAGATAGTGGTCACCCTGAAGAAGTCTCAAGGGCTTTTTAAAAAGTGAATCCCACCTTAGCATCACATGTAGGCATATAGGGCGTGATTGGTTGGATGCCAATTTTTGCCATGCCAATTGTTGGCAAGTTGCCAAAAATTGGCTAGCAATTGGTTGGCTACCAATTGGTTCTTGCCAACCTCTAAAAAAGTTGCCAATTTTTGGTAACTTTTGATTTTGCCAAATATTGGCAATGTCAAATGTGGGCAATGCCAAATGTTGGCATCCAACCAATCATGCCCATACTCTCTCTCTCTAGGAATATAAGGTATATTTTGATTGGTTAAGATAAAATTTTGTTAAATAATTACTTTATTAATATACAATTTATGTGATACAAAAATCATAATCATAAATAAGTACTTTGAATGCGAATCTAATGATATCAATTTTGTGTCACGTAAATTATATATTAATAGAGTAATCGTTGGTTAGATTTTTGTTTTAACCAATCAAAATACGTTTTACATTCCTGGATGGAAAGAGTATGTTTAAAAAATCTTTGACTAGTATACATCACGTGCTAAGAACGAGGATGCATTTAAGTTCTATCATTTCTACATGCACACAAATGTACAGAAGCATATTGGCATACAACAACGCACACCATAGAGTTTTGTACAATACATACCGATTATACCTTTGAATAGACAAAATATGATATCTCTACTATTTAAAAAAAGAGTAGCGTTCCCTTTCCTGCCGGCAGAGTGCGTTTTGCCCACTCTTCGTTCAACCTTCCTGTTTTGCAACCTTCCTGCCAATAAATACTTACCAAATATGTGTTTACCAAATAAAATCCTACTATTTTTACACAATCACATTAATATGGGTAGGTAAATCATGAGCTAACGTACTAGAATATTTATACCCCGTTGCAACGCACGGGCAATTATCTAGTCTAACTAAAATCTAACACATCGCATAGACGTCCTATAAATTTGTCGTTTCTACACCTAGCCGGACAGTTTTGTAAAACATATTTTCCCATTCTTTACAAGAAAAAGAGAAAACACCAAAGAAGATTTATTTAGATAAGTTATAGCGAGGCGAAACTAAAACTACCAATCGAGCAAAAAGAAGGAAAGAAATCCCAAATTTGCGACATTTTTGCCTAGTGTATTGGCGTGCTCTACGTTGGCTCAATGCAAATCCACACATCAGCTCCGATCTAACTATTTCGGCCCTCAACGGACGGCGATGCCCTCGTCTACCGTTCAAGACACAATGCTCGCGGCCGTCCGATCCGAACTCCACCCGTTACTCAAACATCCATGACGACACCGGACTCGCGAGGGTAGTCTGGTAAAATCCCCATCCTTCCCGGCTTACCGCAAATGGTAAAAGAGCAGAGCCCCTTCGGCCACCTGCCCTCCCTCCCTCCCTGCCTTTTTCCGCCCCGTATGGAGGTGTTGAGCGCCGACGATTCTCCGTGCCGCCCGACGAGCGCGCGGTACGCCGAGAAGGGGGTACCCCAACTACGCAGAGCCCGACGTTCGCGCCACCGCCTCGCCGTGGCTTCCACGGACCGCGCCGTATGGCGGGCGAGAAGGGGTACCCAGATTACGCAGAGCCCGACGTCCGCGCCATCTCCGCGCCTTGCCGCCCACGGAGCGCGCGGTACGACGCGAAGGGGTAGCCCAATGTTAGGCTGCTGGGCCGGTGGACGTTGCCAGTGACTTTAGTCCCACCTCAGTTACGGGAGGAGGCTAGGACCAGCTTATAAGGGAGAGTAGCCATCCTCCCTTTGGACTAGTCTTTTGGGATGGAGAGGGCTCTCCGCTTGTAAGGCTGTGTTCGATGCGCAGAAACGTCCGAACGTGGACTGGAGGTTGGGAGCTGGGCCTGGAACGCTAACACCCAACTACGCAGAGCCCGAAGTCCACGCCGTTTCCGCGCCGTGCCGCCCACGGAGTGCATGGTGCGCCGAGAAGGGGTACCCCAATATCCCGGAGTCCGACGGGCGCCGCGGGCGCAAGAGGAATGAGGGAGGTCCGGTGAACAAGCCGGAGGCGCAAGACGGAAGGAAGAGATGTACGGCGGCTGCCCACGCGACGGAGACGGCCGTGCACATGGTTTCTCCGTTGCTCCAGGGCGAGGAGACGGTGGCGCAGGACGGGAGGGAGAGGTGCAGGACGGCTGCCTCACCCATAGCCACGGCGATGGCCGCGGTCATGGTTTTTCTACTGCCCAAGGACAACGAGGAGGTGGCGCCCGTTGATGGCAGGGCTGATGAGCACGGCGGCGGTGGAGGTGGCGACAAGAGCTGGAGACTGCTGTGAAGGAGACGTTGTGGGCGTTCAGCAGCAACTACCTCCACTATGTGCAAGTCGCCTTGTTCCGTTATTTTTCTCGTCAAAGAAAATATTTCGGAAGGGAAGTTGATTAAGGATTTGGTTCTCTGTTTCTTGTAGCCAGTGATATTATGGCCTGACATGGTTTATGTCACAGGAGGAGCAACAAACAGCGGAGGCTGCAAGACAAGAACTCTAGGTGGCCAGGGCTCTAAGTGTCAGGTGTGGCTCACATCCTGTGTTTATCCTTCAAAGATTTACACTGGTCAGGGAGATCGATACGTGACCTTCATTCAGTTTTTTCACGTAATTCAGTTAAGCAACCTCATAATGTTTGCTGCATAGAAAGTAGTCGTGAATCCTAGTTATCATAGACTATCGTAGTAGTCATTTTGCAAAGGGAAGCATACTAGGTGGGTTGAACTTGTAGTTCCTCGTTTGCTTCCCTATGTCATTGTGTTTCAGAATTATTGCCGATTCGTTTCCGTCTTTTGAACTTTGTAATAATGTAGGCTGTTAGCTGTGTGTATCTTGTATATGGAGATAGGGGGAATGAAACTCTTCTATTATCTAGAAAAAATGTGCCTGGGTTCAAATCTCACCAAACTCTTTAAGTGAAAGCTGAGTGGTTTCTTCCCCCTCAGTCCCACCTTTCTTTTATCTGGTCGCATATCTATAATCTGATACTGATGTGTAATTCGATCATATTGCTTTCTGTGATGACACGTCTTTTCCTTGAAATGTTTTTTTAGATGCATCTGTTTATTTTTTTTACACTCCAAATCATAATCATGATGGACTAATAATAATCGTTCTGCATGTTGGTTAGGTTGATCTTATGGTTGCCCGTTTGGCGGTTTGCTAAGCCATGATACGTGAGCAGCTCTTTATTTGAAAACATGATTTAATTTAATGGATTATGTTTTGTGGTTTGTGCTATCAGATCTTTCCTTCTAAATGTTTTTTTTTATCTCGAAAATGGCATAGACTAAACAGAATTGTTTGCTACCTAGGTGGCCGACTTATACCAGTGAACTAGGATTAATTACAATTCATTTAATCTCAGTGTTCTTGAATCTGCCGCTGCATGGATATATCATCACCATTTGAATAACATTCTCCTTGATCCCAGCTGCAACCTCTGGGCTCTCTAGGCTTTATTGTTGAAAGGTTCTTCGGTTCTAAAATGGTTTTGTAGATGCTCATATTTTTTTGACTTTTTTTATATTTTAAATCATAATTATATTACACTAATAGTAGCCATTGTGCATATGGGGCATATAATTAAAGGTGCACGGATCTTATAGTTGTTACTTGAGCATATCTTCATTCCGAAATATGTTATGTTTGTGTTATTAGGTCTTTCCTCCTAAACGGGTTTGTCGTCATATATTGTACATATGGACACATATGCTTGGGTTGCTTGTTTGGCATTACTTGGGCATCTCTTGGTTTGAAAGCATGCTTTGTTTAATTTAATGGATTACGTCCTGTAGTTTGTGCTATGAGGGCTTTCTTTGGAATGATTTTTTAGATGCTTCTATTTTTTCACGGCTTTATGTACACCTTGAATCCTAATCATATTAAACTAGTAGTAGCCATTATGTCTCTAAAAAAGAAAGTAGTAGCCATTATGCATATGGGGAACATAAGGTGTGTTGAAATTTATTTTCTTTGTTACTTGAGCATATCTTTATTCTGAAATGTGTTATGTTGTTTGTGCTACCCGGTCTTTCCTCCTAAAATGTTTTTTAGTCATTGCGTACATGGAAGTATATGGTTGGGTTGATCTTATGGTTCCTTATTTGGCTCTTTGCTAACCTATGTTACATGGGCTTCTCTTTGTCTCAAAACACGCTTTATATAATCTAATAGACTATGTCTTGTACTCTTGTGTTTTGTGCTGCCAGGTCTTTCCTTCTAAGCAGCTTTTAGATGCTCCTATTTCTATTTGTTTTTGACTTTTGTACACCTCAAATCCAAATCATATTAGACTAATAGTAGCCAATGTGCATAGGAGGCATAATTCGGTGAGTTTTGATCGTGTAGGTGCTTGTTTTCCTTTTTAATTAAGCATATATTCATTCTCTTTTGATGAACCCTGCAATTCGTTAAGTAGAATAGAACCAACCCTATTTATGAGGGAAACCGGGTAGAAAAACCTTATAAAGCACGGTTAATTAAAGAAAAATTGGACAAAAGTCACGACTCAACGGTCACACTACCCTAGCTAAATTAGGTCTAGAGAGCTGCCAGATGATGCAAACAGGCCAATGTATCTTCATTCTGAAATGTTATATATTGTTTGTGCTACTAGGTCTTCCCTCCTGAATGGTTTTGTATATGTATCTGTTTATTTTTCAGGAAATTCTGAAACATGCCACTGTAAAGTTGGTAGTCTCGAATAATGCCATAGGATGTCCCGTTGACATATGGGACCTCGACTCGCATGTCATTCTCACATCTAGTGGCATTTTTCCAAAATGACAACTTTGTAGTGCCATGGTTCCAATTTTTCCTTATTTTTATACATCTGAAATCGTAACCAGAGTAGATTATTTGTAACCTCTATGCATATTTGTTGAGTTCATTTTATTATTGTGTGCTTTGTAAGTTGAGTGCATCTTTGTTCTGAAATGTTCCATGTGTAATTTAACGAATTTTGGACTACTAGATGTTTCCACCTGGTTTTGATCTGTTACATTGGCTTCTCATGCTAAAATGTGCTTATGAAATATGTTGTTGCTAGAGCTGTTATTTCTCAAATTTTATTTACTTTTGAATGGTTTGGTTGATGATTTATGTTTATTTCTGTAAACATATGATTGATTTTATCATTTGTTGAAATGTCGATTCTGGGAAAACATGGGAAAATCAAGTCTTTAGCAAAGCAACAGGTTAAGAGAGGATCAAAGAAGAGAAATGCTAGGGGCCGCAAACCGAAGATCAAAAATGTTTTATTTCCTTTCTATTTTGCAATTTGATACTTATATTATCTATTGAATGTGTTTGGTACAATTTTGTAAGTTTTTTTTGTCTATTGTGAGTATGGAAGGTTAACAACCAAGATGATGGAGGCTTCCAGGAAGTCAAACGGCCATCGAAACGCCCTAATTTCAAAGCATTAACAAAGGTATGTTCTTATCATGCCCGTACCAAACGCCTGTGTAGGCTGTGCACGTGCACAGGGACTCCACTCGAACTTGATGAAGAGATTACTAGTGAGTAATTAAGCAATAGAAAGCTTATTTGTTCCGTCTTGGTCTGGGCACCACATTTACTACCCACGCCTCGCTCTCCCTTTATATTTTCTAAATTAACCAAAGAACTACTTCCAAGTCTGTTTTTCATGTGAATTTAAATCCTCTCTCTCTCTCTCTCTCTCGGGGTTGAAGTCCTACTTGTGATCTAAAGTGAAACTAGTGGATTGGCTACAATATAATCCCTCTTTCCAGAAATATATGGCATACACATACCAAGATTTATATTTTACTAACATTTAGTCCAACATATATGAATTATATGATAAAAAAAATTGATACCGTTGGATAGTGCTTTTAAATACGAATCCAACTGTCTCAAGATTTAATCACATCATCCACATATTGTTTCACTAATTGTTGGTCAAGAATAAATCTTAGAAAATATGTGCCCCTTATATTTCCGGACGGAGGGAGTAGTACATGAAAAATGATGTTTTGAAGTTCTACTTGTGATCTATAATGAAACTAGTGGATTGGCTACAATATAGCACAATTTTGGACAACTAATGGAAGATTTCGTATCAAGGAATGCAAGATTTTGTTCTTCCAAGATGTAATTCTTAAGAGAAATTTTATTATTGATGTGTTGAATAAAAAAAATCTTGTTTTCATATTTGAATGTTCTTGCATGTAAGACCTAATTTTCAATTTTGCACCGGGCTTCCAATTTCCCACATACGGCCCTGGTTCTTATCAATGATACTTATCACAATTATGTTTTCTTAATATTGCAAATTTATGTGATTCTGAAAAACAAAATAGATGCAAGCAATCAATGCCATACTTTATCCAGAAAAGAGGATATGACATCTTCCTGGTTAGTCATTTATTCTCAGAGAAAAAGTCTTATTGAATATCAAATTAGTTTGTGCTTACTTTCATACTTGCTTTATAGAAGTTTACAAGATGAAGTTGCTAATTGTCTTCTTTCATAGGGATTGATGTTGAGGATCATTTCTCCTCAGGTGCTGAAATGGTTATTCTAGGTATACATGGCCATTGGATAAATGGTATATATTACATGGGTTTGAAATATCGAGATAAGGTATGGCTAGTAGAAGCAATATTTAAAGTTCAATACATTAGATAGTTCTAGAATCACCATGTCACATTGTTCAATCTGATACTAGAATTAACACTGGCTCAGTATGCTCTTGTTTCATTTGATACTACAACCAAATTTGGTCCAGTATGCACTTGATTCATTTCATAATAGAACCAAAATTGTGTCTAGAAGTTGCAACTTCCAAGCATTTCTGATGAATTTGTTGAAGGTTTCGAGAGTGTTTAGTTCATAAATTTTCTATCTGTAGTATGGCACACTGAGTGATTTGAGTAACTACTACATTATGTTAACATTTTTTGTGTCTTGAGCTAAAGAGTACAGTTAATAGATAAAATTTATGGTTTCTTTGAATATGAAAATAATTATGGTGGGAAAGAAGTATATTCAACTTCGTATTTCCTTAGTCCTTGTTATTTTTACTTAGACGTATTCATACAATATATTTAATTTGGTAAATATTATTTTAAAAGTGTTTCGGAATCCAGATGCTAAATTTATTAAATTAAACTTCGGTTCAGTATCGGTAAATATCAAATTATTTTAGTTTGATATCTATAAATAATATACTACCAAATTAACACGATAACTTTTGATTTCCGCTTTGGCACGCCGCTTTCTAATGTAGCACCGAAGTGAAAAAATTAAGTAAAAAGTAACCTAGCAGTACAATTTACTCAATTGTGTTACAAAATTTTAATCGAAAAAGAATGTGAGTTGATAGTTCTGCGTGTTTAGTTTTTTTTTCGGATTATAGGTAAATACCCTATTATTGGCTTTTGAAACTAAAAACATTATACAATACCAAATACTAAATTTATTGCATATTTTAGTAAATTCGGTTCGTCAGGTGGTGCGGTATTCGGTTCAATGTGATTTTGAATACTCCTATTTTTACTTGCTCGATGCTATTTTCAGTATATTCAAAAGTTGACAGTATGCCACTCAAAGTCCTCGAATAAAATATGTTTGGTTCTAGTGAATAATATTTTGAGCTTATATTTACTTTCTTTTTTCTCAGTAAGTTAATTTTAAGTTTGTTTTAATTAGCAAGACGTTAACTAACTATTCAATTCTTGCTGTCATTCTTTTGCACTACTTCATTTGTATTGTACTTAGCTCTAGTAATGTTATTGTTTGCTCATATATATACCATAAGAAATGATGATATATTTCTGTGGTAGTGTTTCACTTGATTAAGTAAATAGAGTACCAGGACTTAACTTTCCCTCTTGCCACCTTCATCGTAATGTCGGGGGCATATGAAGATGATTTAGACAAAGCTGATGAAATTATTTACATCAGGGAAGGAGGAAACAATTTGCTTGGCAACTGCCACCAGAAAACTAAACAAACATCGCTTCGTGGAAACTTGGCACTCAAGTTTAGTTCTCGTGGTTCTTTTGATGTTATATTTTGGGTAAAACCCTCTTGTTGTTTCAGATTCATCATTTGTTTCCTTTTCTTGTATATTTGTTCTAGAGTCACATTTCAATTAATATGTGCCCTGCCTTATTCTTTTATTTATCTCATAAAATGATCATCTTTTACTATCTTAAGAATATGCTGAATCTTAGTCAAGTTTGCTAAAGTTTTGCATCACTAAAGTTTAGAAGTAGCTTGTTTTTTGCCTTTTCCATCTCAAGGAACAGATCTCTTCCAAGTTCCAAATGAGGATAGTTGCCCCCTACTTCTCTACTAAAAGTTGGATAGCATCCATTGTAGTTAGCACTTCTCTTTGTAAATCTACTACTCTTGTTCTTCTATTCTTCATATTGATTAACCTTTTCGGTTGGCCCTAGAATGACATAATTTACTAATCCACAGAACAACAAGGATAATGACAATCCTATACGGGTTATACATGGCCATATTGAAAAGAGCAGCTACACTGGAAACGTTTACACTATGACGGCCTGTACAAGGTTTTATCTCTAAAATTATTGTACTATCAAATATTTGTCTAACTCTTAAGTGTTTAGTTTGATGGCTTCGAATTAATCCGCCAAACTCAATGTGATCTTATTATCATATATTCATATATTCAAAGATTCCTTACATCAAGTTTAGACATTAGTCTGACGCAAACTGAAGTATTCCATCACCGAAAAGTTGAATTATATCTTGCCTCTTGTCATATATCTTATCTTTACTGCTTCTCGAACTGATCATGGCGCATAGTTGCATTTTGAGTAACTTGTTTTATGACTTCCATTCTTACATAGGTTATCGATTACTGGTCAACAAAAGGAGTGCGGGGCATTTGGTTTTCAAATTTAAATTAAAGTGTGTTAAAGGCCAACCACCTTTGATAACTTCTCGGGTATACTTTATTAGCTGAAGCTTAATTTCTACTCCTTAACTTCTTATTTGCATTATATCTGTATTCTTCTTCAGCATAAGAGCACTTGTATCAACATCACAATCTACTCTGCGTTGACTAGATCAGGTTCAAGATTCTTGGTTGTAATCAGCATGTACTGGATGTCTAGTTTTGGCTGGATTTTCAGCTGAATCGCTTTAAAATTTGCTCCAAGGGGTTGCAAAAAGTTTATGAAGCAAAAACCATGGTAAAAAGGGTTAAAAAACTGGAAAAAAGAGTTGACCAGAAGACCACCGTGAACTAAATTGGACTTGGAACTGTCTAGTTTTGGGGAAATAGGAGGGTACCCCTTTTTTTATTACTGTTATTGCTTTCAGAACCCTGGATTGCAATTTTAGTTTGTGTTTTTCCTTTACTGTTTGTTTTTTCTCATACAAGAATTTATCTCTTTGTGTGTATAATATGTTGCAAATAATTGTCTCGGTCTAGATTTACTGTCAATTCACTATTCAGCAATATACTACTACTTGATGTTGTTGGAGCATGCTAGTAAGAAGGATGTTACCACCCACCCCCACCCCTCTATAAATTTCTTACCCTCTATGAATTACATAATACCGACTCTCTTGACTGACTGCTTGTTGTAAGGAGTGATTTGTGTTCCACTTAGTTTGCTTTGATCTCGATGCTTTTGGACCTGATACCATACCTCCTCTTCAGGTGAGTCTTCAATACTAAAAATTGAAATTCGAAAAGTTAACTCTAAAACGTCAACCTTGAAATTCAGTGAGATAGTTGAATCATAACTGTTGAAACTTTATTGTTCAGTTATTTGGCCTGTCATGAGTATTAGTTATTTATTAATTCGTTCATTCTTGTCATGTCACATTGTTATTATTCAACCATGTTTTTCCCTGGTCATCAAAGAGAATTGAACTTCTCTTACCAATAATTGATAGATGAATTCATTTTACTAATGAATTTCTATATTCGTTAAAAAGACAGCTCTTTTAGGAATCGCACCTTCTCCTAAAAAGGTAAAATTGTGATACATTGTAATTTAGTAAGTAGTTGAATCATAACTATTGAAGCTCTATTGTTCAGTCTTTTGGACTGTTAGTTGTATTAGTTATTTAGTTATTCATGTTATATTTTACTGCTCAACTATGTTATTGCTCGGTCATCCTAAGAACATTGAACTACTCTTGCCCATAATTGATAGTTGCATTTCATTAGCTGCTACATCTGTTTAAAAGAGAGATGTTTTACGAATAGCACCAACTCCGGAAAGGTGAATATGACCACTGCTTTTGTAATAATATGTTGGCAAAATATAAAATAAATTCATTATAATGTTGTGAAATATTTGGAGAAAAATCTACAATATCGCTGTCATAGTGCCAACCTAGATATTTTTAGATACACCACCGGTCAAAGTTGGAAAATTTGATCATACAGATACCACGGGGATATGTATATTATGAATTGATAGATATAGAAACATAATCTATTATATCAATTGCACAACGGAGGATGCTGCACTACACCTTTTGTCTTCCTACTGTTTCACCTGCCTATGGTTTGCTGACTTCATTGTGTTTGTTGCATGAGCTCTTGTATGACTATATGTATCGCCTGGACAGTGTCATTGGTACAGATGACACTGTTGTCAAGTTGGTTTGCCACTATGGCGCCTCAGACTGCAAAAAGTGACTCTATAAGGTTCTTTGACCATGTCATGATGCTTCTGAGGAAACTCATAGCATGTTCTTCATTATTATGTTTCAAGCGTCGTCATGCTCATTGCACAGCATAAGGAAAGTAACCTTGGTGAAATTTTCCATTTTGTGTAGATGACATGATTGCTGATATTTAGTTGTCACTGTGCCCATAGCATTACTAAATATACACGTTTTTAGAGTTTCCTTTTTAGTGTGTTCTTTTTAACTGATTACTATGAGTTTCCTGTTTGTATTGTTTGTGTTGGTGTGATATATATGGGTATATATATATATATATATATATATATATATATATATATATATATATATATATATATATATATATATATATCTTTGTTATTTCAAAAATCTAATTGTTGGCACATGTGTGCGGCACATGTGTGCCAGTTAGTCTTATAGTGGCAACGTGTATTCTGCATACAAATAGCAAGAAAATAAAAATACTGACATCAGCAAGTGCATGCAAATATCAACAGAACAAAATTGCCGACATAAGTGAGATTCCCTTGCTTCTGAAATTTCAAAATGTTTTCTCTCTCTAACGTTAATCCGACTCGTGATCCATTTCATGATTGGGTTCATCTTAACGAGGGCTTCAAAACTAGATCCCATATGTATATGTTTTGATAAAAAAAAATTGGTACTACTAGTTACCAGCCTATTAATAAGCAGTTACACATGGTAACTATATCAGTACATAGTGGTGACTATGTATTATAAGCATGGTAACTAATGACGCCAAAAAAATTCATCAGAACATATCCAAATGGGATCTAGTTTTTAAGCTCTCGTCGAGACAAACCTGTGGATGAAAACGGATCATAAATTAGGTCAACGATTTGAGCTACAAAACATTTTAAAATTTTAAAATTAGCATTTACTTCTGCTAACATCATTATTTGCATGCAAGTAAGAGACAACGAAAGACATAAGAAAGAAAAGTAAGGATTATGTCATTATTTGCATACATTGCAATTGATTTTTATAGTTCTATTGTGCATGCATAAATAAAAAATAAATTATTGTATTATGTAGTCTTGTTACATAAAACTCCTTACTGACGAGATGCCACACGCTAAGACTAACAAGTGCACGATCGCCGGCGCCTCGCTCGGCGATTAGTGGCCTATAATGAGGGTTGCATGCGTGGAGGATGCTGGCCCCTCAGGGTGAACACCCAAACCGCTAGATTAATTTTTATAAATATTAATTTTAAAATAAAAAATTCGAGATCTGTATGTCCATAGTTGAAAATTCCAAAAATATAACCCTGTCGGCCAACCGTGGGCCGACAAGAGGCTTATTAGCCAACCGCCGACCGACAAGGGGCTTATCGGCCAACGGTTGACCGATAAGCCCCCGTCGTTCCCCCAAGCGACGATTTCGCGCCGAAAGAGCTGCCGGGCCCGCTGTCCCCCCTTATCGGCCGACGGTGGAACGACATCCCCCTTATCGTCCGACTGTTGGACGATAAGGGGTTAGATTCCCGCGGCCACCCTCCAGCGCCCCCTTTTGTGCGCGCGTGAACTCTTTTCATCTTTAGGTCGTGTCCAGTCCACTCCAGCGCCTCTTTTGGCCTCTGGTTACCTGTGAATGCGTCCAGTGCATCCCTAAAGCACATCGCTCTCTATTTAATCACCCCTCACCTGTCTTTGCCTCCTACCGATTCATGAAAAATTAACAAATCGATAGAGAGGAGAGGGATTAGGGTTTGGAAGAGGGATCTCGACAGCGGAGCGCGTGTGAGGTAAATAGTTGCGTTATTTTTTTGTTTAGTTTCCTGGAAATAGTAACTATGCCGTATTGCAAAATGGTAGGAATGGCTTCATCTGGTACTGACGAGATGCCGAAGCAGAAGATGTGTGCCGACGTGCCCACAGGTGTCGAAGTTCCCCTTTGCTGGTGCCAAGATCCGTGCAGACTGATGAAGTCGCAAGAGTTCTCGTATACGTACGGAAGAAGATTCTTCATGTGTGCTAACTACGACGAGGAGCCACCGAAGTTTGGCATGTTCAGACGTCGTGAAAGGGTAAAACTTGCACATAGCCGCATTTGTAACACGATGCAATACTATGGTAACAGTCGTTTGCTTGCAGTCTTCACCTACTATATGTGACTACATACAGTGGCTGGACGTTACCCAATCGAAAGAGGCTGAGGAAGAACTCATGTGGAAGGCTGCCTGTAGTCGAGATCGGCTTCTGCAACGCATGCACGAGGAAGAGGAGGAGGAGAAGGAGAAGAGAAAGCATTGGCAGGAGACGCGACGCAAAGGAA
Organism: Stipa capillata; assembly: GCA_019208055.1. NCBI lineage: Eukaryota > Viridiplantae > Streptophyta > Magnoliopsida > Poales > Poaceae > Stipa > Stipa capillata. The sequence goes on along the minus strand of JAGXJF010003149.1, from coordinate 109,145 downwards.
AGGAGGAGGCGGAACGTCGAGCTGCGGAGGTACGTGAGGCCGAAAGGGCGAGGAAGCGCGAGATGACCCGTCGTGCGAAGGAAGAAGGAGAGGAAGCTCATGCTCGTCGTATGAGGATGGGAAAATATCCGAAAGGCTCTGAATAGTTATTTCAATGTTCTATTAGGTTGTTCGGCTGTATGCGAATGTTATCGTACCGTGTTTTCACACCACGTGTAATGCTGACGATGTTTCGAACTCTAGATTTCGAAGAAATAAACAAAGTGTTTCATGCAATTCAGTACAACTAAAGATAGTCAACATGCAAAAGGAAATGGTGCGAGTGTGTGGCTAAAAAAAAACTAGTCCTGCTCGTCTCCTTGGTCAGGTCCTCCTGGGCCTCCCTGTGGTGCGGTGGGTGCGGCGGCTCTACGAGTACGAGGACGTGGTCTCTTGCGAGGGCTGGACAGTATCAAGGGCTGTACCGGCCGTGGCTGACGGTGACCCCTGCCGTAAATCGGCTCATTCGGCTGACGAGGCGGCGACTGCCTGACCTGCGTGGGTGGTGGCGGTGGAGTCTGAAATCCCGGGAAGTGAGGAACAACCCCTGAAGCATTCGCTTGGCTTCACATGTTGCCGTAGTCAACAGTATCTGGTGAACCCGCAAACGCCAAAACGGGAACCGTGTCACCTATAGTAAACAATTGTACTTAGTAATATAATCCTAGAAAATACTAAGACCATATTAGTAATATGGCTTTACCTGTAGCGTGGACCATCACAGACTGGGGATTGTGCCAGTATGAGCCACCCGCCTGCGTCGGGAAAGGTGGTGCTGGCTGGGATGTCCACTGTGGCTGGTGATGCCACGACGAGCCACCCGCTTGCATCGGGAGAGCTGGTGTAGGCTAGGGTGACGACTGTGGTGTCGAGTATGGCTAGTGATGCCATGACGAGCCACCCGCCTGCGTCGGGAGAGATGGCGTATGCTGGGGTGAGGACTGTGGCTGGTAATGCCACGACGAGCCTCCCGCCTGCGTCGGGAGAGGAGGACGTGGCTGGACTTGCAGCTGCGGCTGCCACGACGACGAGGACTGCCGTGGGGGACGGTGTCCATGACGACTAGACCGTGCAGTCGCGACGTCTGAAGCACGCGCACAGGTCAAAGTCTTGTAGATCTTCCAAAGCTTGCCGTTGAGACGCTGCCACGCGGATCGATTATCGGATGAACTCAACTCAATCCCCATGTCAAGTCGGTTAAGAAGTGCGGCAACCTCCTCCTGAGCCTCAAGCGTCATCTGTGCTTGCAAATGCGAAAGGATTATTATTAGTTGCTCAGTACTTCTGCAAATGCGAAAGAAAGAAAATCGTGGCACTTACCGCGTGGTGCCTGACGCCAACAACAGAAGCAGCCGGGTAGTGATCCGACGTGCGGCCCTGCTGCATCTCATCTGGGTCGGCACGCGGTACGTAGTATAACCTCGTACCAGGGTGGTACCACCGGAGGTATGCATCGTACTCGGCTGGGTCGAAGGTCGTGTCCTCGTGCCAGATATCTGCGCTTGCCGTCGTCCACCGTTCGACAAACGGCGCAAGGTTTCGTGCCCAAGTTGTTGTCATCTTGTTTCCACCCTGTCGGCTGTACCTACATTTCATGATTATTCGTACGAAGTGAGCAAAAAATACTACAATACTATTATTTGCCAATTATAGTATATATGCTCTTACTTGTGGATGTGAGGCTGAAGCGTGGACGTTGCTGGGGGAGGACACAACTGGCGTTTGCCGAATTGATGCATCACTCGGTGCACAGCGGTTACCTCCACAGTAACGTCGAACACTACGGTAGCCTTCGTCATCCAGTAGTCGAGGTCTCTGGTACACAAGGCTGAAATCCCGCCTGGCACTCGTCGCATCAACGCCTCGGCACTGTACGGCTCCCAGATCACCTGACTAGGGTGCAACGTATCAAACTACGATGTGAAAGCTGGGTAGCAGTTCCTGACCTGTTCGCTAGCATACCGTACCTGTGCGGAATGAAAATAATTAATAAGAAGGAAAAAATGAATCATTTTTGTAAGAAACCATATTTAGTATAAAACTAACCCGTCTCCATGTCCAGAGTGTCCCAAAAGTAGGCATGTTGATGAGGTCCCCGTGGTACTCCCTATCGTCGTACGGTACGTCCAATTGCACGTCTGGTCATCCGATCGGGAATCGCTCATACGACCAAAGCTGAAACAAAAGTGGGCAACCCAGTACCGCCGACTTCTCCGCGCGCCTGCTGCAAGCATTGCACATGGCTCTCAAGGTGGCGGCCAGGACGGCAGAACCCCAACTCCTCTGAACTATGTCCTCGCGGCAACGTGCATCCGCGATCTCTCGCGCTATTGTGATGTAGCGAGCGTCCACAGTGTTCACATGGTTGGACGTGAACATCACCTTATCGAAGAGCCACAAGACATACGCCTCTAGACAACGGTCAACCTGCTACTCCGTAAGCGCAACAGCAGGGTAACCTAGCGCGCCGATCTACACGGAAAAAATAACATCAGAAAGGTAATAAAATTTTAAAAGTAAGTTCACAATGAACAATGAAGGCAAGTGGAGTTACCTGAAAGTTGCGCAACCACCGCCACATAGGCCCGTTTGCATCTCGGACCAACTCCCCGACCCCCGGAGCAACACCTGCGAAACGGAACACTATGTCCTCGTGCCAACCTACTGGAGGCTCCAATGGTCCAACAGCGGCTCCAGCCAACGGTAGGTCCAGCAAGAACGAGACGTCCTGCAGAGTAGGCGCCATCTCTCCTCAAGGAAAGTGTAGTGTGTGGGTCTCAGGCCTCCAACGGTCCACTAAGCAGGTGATCAGTGACCGGTCGTAACAAAAACGGTGAGACTGCTCACTGTACTGCTCTCTTGGCTCCTCATCATCATCATGTTGCGGCATGAGCCTCCACTCTGCCGTAGTAGCCTCAACCATCCGTGTCAGCAGTAGGAGACCTGCCCAAGCCAACCTGTGAAACAAGTACAGAACAATAAAATAAGCGTCAAGTTATATAATAAAGATTAGTTCGAACAACTTACGTAACTACGAGACCCACCTGTCAACCCATTCTGGGTGTATCATCCAGTCCTCCTGAGGTGTGCGAGTGACGAGCACGGGGAGCTTTTGGCCCTCCTCCAGTAGTCTCCCCCGGTGTCGTATGTCAACCGTAGGATCCAGTATTCGATACGTGGCCATACCTACGGTAATAATGGATTCGTACAAATATAAACTAGCGGAATCATACAAATATAAGCTTATGAATCCACACGAACGAATACCATGTTATGGAAACTTACACGAATTGCAAACTTAAGGATTCTTGCAGTAATTATGAACTTACAAGAAATTACAAACGTACGGAAATACAAACACAATTTTAATTCAACACATAGCAAATAAAAATATAACAAGTACGGAACAAACTAGATTGAAAGTACATATTCTTAAATAGCATTTCAACGTTCTCCTGCTGCACTTCCAGGAGCCGATGTAGTAGCGCCACCTGTAGTATCCCCTTGGCCTTGTTTTTGTAAGTCAGGACAGTATTTCATTCTATGCCCATACCTTGAGCAATGCATGCACTGTCTAGTTGGACCACCAGCCTCCGATTGGTCCATGTCATTGCGAATACGACGAACCTGTCGTCGACCTCGTCCTACCTGGAGTACTCTTAAATCTGGGATGTATTCCCTTTGAGCCTCGTCTACCTTGTTGAAGTTGCCAACCGCACGGAATCCACGTATCTCCCCACTCCAAGTATGGAGCACGGACTGCTTCAGGTAGTACTGTGACATGAACGAAATTGAGTCCATCCCAATTTGGCCGTATGCAGCTAGCACATGAGAGCAAGGCAGGTGTAGCATCTTCGGTTTGTTGCATGTGCACTTGCAAGTGGGCGTGCCTTCCATTCCAATTATAACCTCGTGCGTCTTCGTCTCGTTCGCTGCCCCAAAACCAGATCTATCCCTCAGCCGTATCTCGTACCTTCTTTCTAGATTCCCAATGCTGTAGACTGTGTGCCCCAATCCCTTTTGAATCTTATCCTCCATGTACTTCATGACCTTTGCACAGTACGGGGTCGTAGGAAAATTGTTCATATGTAGTGCAGCATTTCTATACCTCTCTTGAAAGTACCTCACGGTGCCATGCATCGTACCCTCCACGATAGCAGTTAGAGGTAAACCCCGTTGTCCTCTAAGCACAAAGTTGTACACCTCCGCAAGGTTGGTCGTCATGGTGCCATACCTAGCGCCGTGAGTGTCATGAAGCAAAGACCACTTCTCAGGCGGCTCTTTCTCTATCCACTGAGAGAAACTCTTTATTTGTTTCGCCTTCCTCCTCCTCGTACCAGGAGGGTCAATTGCCGGAATAGGACAAAGCTCCCGTGGCTCTTCTTCCGGACTAAGTACCACATTTTTTTCTTGCGATCAATGATCTCACTCTTAGTAAAGTCATCGAGCTTGCGCCACAAAGTTTTGTACTTCTTCTCCTGGTTCTGATTGCACAGCCTCTTAAACAGATTCATCAGGCGATTGTTCCTAAACTGGCTAAAAAAATTAGCCCCTAGATGGCGCATGCACCAACGGCTTTGCAGGTTCGGCCATGGTTGATCTTCATCATCCGTTGGTTCCTGGAGAGTCTGCACTGCTTTCAGTATGTCAGGGTGCCTGTCGTGAATAACACATACGTTCTTCCAATTCTTCACTATTCCATGTTTAAGCTGCCTGAAGAACCATAACCAGCTCGAGAAGTTCTCACCCTCAACGAACGCCATCGCCAATGGCAGGATCTGATTGTTGCCGTCCACACCAATCGCCGTCAGAATCTGCCCCTTGTACTTGCCTGTCAGAAATGTCCCATCCACGCACAGCACTGGACGACAATGCCTGAAAGTTTCAATGCATGCACCGAAAGAGAAGAAAGCTCGGTTCAGCACTTTATAGCCTGGAAAATGCGGGTTCACCGAGTGCTGTATGTCAACATGTGTCCCTGGATTCTGGAGGAGGAGTGTATAAAGCAGACGGGGCAGGTTGTCGTACGAGTCATAGAAAGTGCCGAAGCGTATCTCCATGGCCTTCTGCTTAGCCCTCCATGCCTGCCCATATGGGATTTCGTACTTGTACCTGCTCTTTACTGCAACTTGTATGTGCTTTGCTTCCATGTCTTTCTTCTCCACTATCTCGCTGTACATCAGTTCTGTGATGAAAGTGTATGTCAGATTCGGGTGGCGCACTAAGACATTGCTTCTGACACAAGTGTGCGGCACGACGTTGGTCACGACACAATTGACTTCATACTTGGGCACATGGGCGTGCACCTTGCTTTCACAGCCGTTAGCAGTACATGTTAAAGTTAAATTATTTGGAGAAGATATGTCGGTCCTAAAAATCCTCTGCGTGGACATTGCCCATTGCGTGACTGCATGCTTCAATTCTTTCTTGGGGGCATACATCGAACCAATTTGTATCTGGTTCTTGTTATATTCCCAAAAAGAATCATGGCCATCATTCACACTCATGCCACCTAGAAGTTCCTGATTCCATGCACTCGAAATCGAGGACTCGTAAATGTTATCTTCCTCACCGCTATCTTCGTCAATATCTTCAGCCAATCCATCTTCATCTTCCTGTTCCATTACTTCCTGCATGGACTCGAAATCCTCTTCTTCATCCGCCTGCCCCGTGGGACCTATTTCTGCCGGTTTACTGCTCTGCCCAGTTTGCCCACCTTGCCAAGCGGAATGAACTACCTCGTCCACATGTGGTTCTGGATTGTTCTGCTCCGCTTCATACCCACCGCCTTCTAACCCGGCACCCTTCAGGATGGCTTGCACAAGTGCGATCGGAGGACTTTTTTAGCATTGTAAACCCGCATCCACGATCTCCAGTCTCTAGTACTCTTGATCGGCAACAAGTCCCATTTAATATCAGTGCAAGACTTGGTAAACACTGCCTGAATGGTCACAGCATATAGTGCAGGATCCATCGAGAAGGTACGTGTAAGCCAATGATTGGCTTCCTTAAAGTTCAACCTCTCCGGATCGGAAATAGGCAAATCAACATGGCTGAATTTATTAAGATCAACCCCACTATGATTTGATCGAACAACCCCAGGACCATAGTACACCGTCATATTTACTACCTCCGACATATCTGCCGTAAGATAAATTGATATCTTCGTCACGTACTAAGTAAAATATATAGTTATATTACGTCGCACGACCGCTAAATTCTTTCGTGCTAAATGTAGGTCGAGTACACGCGTACGGCGTGTACAAGGGTGATCCGGAACACACCAGGGTTATCGACCGACAAATCGGGATAGAACTTTTAGCACGATCGAATGTAACGGTCAGCAACGAACAGATAATAATTAACCTAACTACATAATAATATTCTACGTCTCTAATAATATAACTAATTAGTTCGACCTAATTTGACCACAATTTTTCCCCATCGTCTAATCAATTATAGACCTAACTAAAGTACAAGATCTAACTTGGTAAAAGTATCCTAATTAAATACGTACAAACATAATAATCTATATTTGTATACATAACCTATAATGATCAATACTAACTTTCTTATACTACGAAAGTATAAATTAGTTCGTACTAAACAACCTAAATAATATACATAAACATGAACTAATACGTACTAAACTAATGAAATACGAAGTAATACGTAAGTAATAAAATCTACAAAATATTTACCATAGATGCGGAGCTTCGCCTCTCGATTCACTCCACCTTCTCTCTCCCGAGCTCCCCTTCTCCCTCTCCTCTCTCTTTTTTCTCTTTTTTCTCTCCTCTTTCCTTTCTCTATTTCTTCCTCTCTTTTCCTCTAATGGCTGCAGCCTGGTCGGGGATGGAATGGCGCTGGAATGCTGAGCCGATCGAACGAGGAAGAGATAATGGCGCTGGAGGGAGTCACGGGGCCGAATAAAGGCCTGTCGTCCGGCCGTTGGACGACAGGGGCCCTTATCGTTCAACCGTTGAACGATAAGGGCCCCTGTCGTCCAACGGCCGGACGACAGGCGTCTTGTCACGCGTCCCGTCACTCCTTTCCGTCCGCTTTCGGTGGTAAATCGTTCGATGGGGGAACGATAAGGACTTATCGTCCGGCTGTTGAACGATAACACTCATGTCGTCCAACAGTCGAACGACGGGGTGCTAGTTTTGAAATACATCCAATCAGAGATATACATCTCGAATTTTTGATTTTAAAATTAATATTTATAAAAAATCTTCCAAACCGCTAAACCAGCCCAACCCGACGAACCAGCCGAGACCAACCCGCCATGCACGGTGTGGTGCGTGTTGGGCCTCGAGTTGGCAGAAAGCCAGCTAACCCGTATGGAAAAAAAAATTCCCCAAACTCAACTACGAAGTGCATCCTCAGCACAAGATGAAATTAGATCGCATCTAAATTCCAATCCCAAATCCCGTTCTCAACTTGGGAGGATCGAGATCGCCTCGGAGCCAGCAAAGGATGGCCATACGCGCTTGTGGCGGTGGCTCGGCTACAGTGGAGACCCTGGAGCGGGGTCGTGCGGGGTCGTGCTCGTCTTCCCGGCTAGCAATCGAGCTGGTCGGAGCAGCTCGACGTTGCGAGGCGAGGGGCTCTGACGCGTCGTCTTTTTGGTGGCACGGCTAGGCGTTGAAGACAAAATATCCACGAGTTTTGTTGAAGGAACACAAAGGCACCAAATGCCCAGCCTCTTCATTAGTTATTTCACATAGGTAAATTCTTTAGCAGGGCACATGCCATACATGGAAAGAGACGCCCAGGAATGCAGGACAAGATCTACTTGGGTTAAGCCTGTCCCGATGCGGTTCCTCCCCCGCCGTCCTCCGGTATCGTGATGCCGGTCGCCTGAGACGCCGTCGCATTACCCTCGCCGTTGTCGAGCGACTTGGTCACAACGTCCAAGAACTCGTTCAGCACCGGGTCTTGCACCGGCCAGCTCTGCACGCAGCAGATCTTCTCGATGCCGATCTCCGCCCAGCCACCGGCGCGCGGCCCTTCCGCCCACTGCACCGAGAAAAGGCACACGCACCGCTCCTCGCCGTCCACGGTATCGTGAGGCGCCGGAGTGACCTGCATTTTTGGTCCGCACTGAAAATAATCAACTTCCCGTCGCAATTACGACGTGGTGAGGAGAGTCAACAGAGCAATGCAAGGACGTACGAATTTGAGAACGGCGTCGTAGAACTTGAGGTCGCCGCCGACGAAGGCGCAGGCGACGCAGAGCGGCGCGCCAGGTCGGAGGTCGCGGCAGCGGGCGTCATCGAGAACCGGGCTCGGCGCGCGGAACCTGGCGCGGAGCGCGGCCACGTCGCGCGCGCAGACGAGGTTGGCCGTGGGGTCGTACCAGTCGTCCGTCTCCTCGCGGAACTCCTCGTACATGACGCGCAGCGCACCCCCCTGTAGCGCCACGCGCACGCCGTACCACGCGCCGTCCGACGGCGAGCGGTACTCCAGGCGGGACGGCGGGCGGCGAGTCGTCGGCGGGGCAGGGGTCTTCCGCTTTCGCGGAGTTGGCATGGCTGCGGCACGGTGGGGGTCGCGGCGCTCGGGTGATCCGTATTTGGGTTCGTCACGTTAGTGCGCGCTTTCGGTTGGGGTCGAGACTTGTGACGGTGCGTTTCCCACTTTTGTCGCTAATGCAGAGTTGGCTCCTGGGTTCTGTATCGGTAGCCCCGTGCCGCCCTGGACCAGTATATGCCCCGGGCGCGACCCATAAAGGCCTCCACTATATCTTCCTGGAGCCGACAAATGCCTCTCCGCCTTCCTCTCGGCAACAACGGCGAGCTCTTCCAATTTTTTTGCTAATATAGCCTCCGTAAATAGTTATCGGTAAAAATAATCCCCTTTAAAAACGAAACGGCAAATTTATTGTCGTGATAGGTTAGACAAACACCACGTAACACTTGTCACGCTCTAGAAGCGTGACGCCGACCAATCATGTCTTCAGAAGACGGTAGGATGTGAACCTGCCGAGTTGGTCGTGACAGGCGACATATCACATCGGTAGCCACGATAACGACCTATGGTGCCTTCAGTCTGTGATAGACCCACCGCCTACATATCACCTACACCGCCTACGACGTATCGCACCGAAGGGCGCCCCCAAGACACTATACACCGCAGGCAGTGCAGGCAGGGTGCAACAGGTGGGCCTCTTGCAGCCTGGAGGCGTGATAGATCGCTATCACGACCCCCGGTGTGATACTTTGCCCGTCATGGCTAGCCTGATAGTACCATGTTCTGTCACGTTCGAGAGGCGCAATAGACCGGCGTATGCTTCTAGGGCGCGATAGGTGCCACATGACGCTTGTCTAGCTTGTCGTGGCAACAAATTTGACATTTCGTTTCAGAGAGCTATTTTTGCTAATAATGGTCCATAAGGGGCTAATAATGGTCCACAAGGGGAGTGACAACGGGTTCATCACGCCCTAGGTTTTAAACGGAAGCAAGGAAGCTAGGCAGTATACTGGAATAGAGGGTGTTGCAACTTGATAGAGGGTGGTGGGCATTGTAAATTGACTGAATGTTAGTTTAGATAGAGTGAAACAGTGGAGCAGCAGAGAAGGGGTGAGAAGGCAGACTCTCCACAAATAATGTCAGAGGAGGGCAGGGGAGGAAGGGGTTGAGCATAGGGAGCTCCTCATCGCCTTCGCTAGCAGCGTCAGAGAATGGATATAGAAGAAGAAGATGACGCAAGAAAGGGGAAATGTCGATAGGAGGATGAAGGTGGAGAGGGCAAGGCTGCATGCGGGTTGCATGCTAATACATGCGGACGTGGCATATACGGGCCCAATGTTTTACATCATCAAGGTTTTTAACCTTTTAGGCTTTAGCGTTGGTCGATGTGTTGTACGGAGGAAAAGATCCGCTGGTTTCATCTGGTGATATCCTACATTTAGAGAGATACCTCGTTTTGCCTAAAGACAATTTGGTAGAAAACAACATACTTAAATCTGACATGCTGCTAAGCTTCTAAATATCGGCCGATAGTACTGATATATGTCTTTTTTTTACGAATACTTTATTGATCTCCTGATTTGTACGGGCTAAAATCCAAAACCAACAGACAACCATCGAGCCAAAATCTAAAACCAACAGACAATATAAGATGAAATAAAATAACAAATGGCCCATCAGACGTAGCTCAATCATCTACATGAACTCCAGCTGCTAGTAGAGAACAACTCGATAACCACGTCTCCAACCGTTTGCTCCCCTAGACCATATTCTTTGGAAATTCCAACTTCTATAAGGGTGCCCAAGGCCACAACAAACTGCCATATCTGAAAATCACTTGATTTGGATGATAAAACATTTTCTAGTAAAAAGTAATGTCATTTCTGTATAACCATATGACCCAGCACATTGTCGTCGCTCCAACTAAAGTATGTGAGTGGAGCCCCCCTTCCCAACCCGCTAAGCCATCGACCTAGTAAACATGATACACTAGTGGGCGGAGCAATATCAAAGGTGATATGGACCACCCGCCAAACAAATTAGGTGACATGACAATAAAAAAAGAGATGTTGAATCTACTCATTTCATTGCATAAACAACATGTCTTACTCTTAGGTCAATTCTGTTTAATTAGATTATCCTTCGTAGGTACTACCCCTGCCTAAAAACCAATAAAAGATTATTTTTAAGGGGGACCTTAAGCTTCCAAAGGTGCTTACGTTGAAAATGGGAAATTGGAAAATAAAAAGGATTAGGAGAGGAAGGGGACGGGGATGGTGCTTGTGAATTGACTCGGGGGAATTGGCATAGCTCGGATTGGCACTACTACAGAAAAGGTCATCGCACACGGTCAAAAAATCTCATCACATACGGTTTCCCAGCACGTATGCACCGGCCGATCACTGATGTGGGGGGCACATCGTACACGGCTCCAGACCCGTATGCGATGAGTGCCACATCGCATGCGGTCCTTGTCTCTAGGGCCGTGTGCGATGTGCTCCACATCGCACACGGTCCAACTGTGCTATCGTGTGCGATGAGCTTCCACATCGCACATAGCCATAGAGAAATGAACGTGTGCGATGAGAATCCTCATCGCACACGGCCATAGAGAAATGAACGTGTGCGATGAGAATCCACATCACACACGGTCACAGAGGAAGGAACGTGTGCGATGAGGATCCACATCGCACACGGCAGCGGAAACTGGATCGTGTGTGATGAGTAGCCACATCGCACATGGTCGTTGCCTTCGTGCCGTCTGCAATGACTAGCCCCATCGCACACGGTGGTTACCTTCTGTCCATGTGCAATGACTATCCACATCGCATACGGTCAAGCTCGGGAACATATGCGTTGGTGAGCACTTCACACATGGGTCTTCGGTCCCAACTGTGTGCGGACAACAACAGGATTTTATTAGGCCATATCATTTCACAGAATTTATCAGCCACATTCACATAAATATTCATCAGCCATACACAGATTTTATCCATGAACACAAAGAAAAAAAAGACCTCACAATCAAGGCGATCTGAATTGTCCCTAATCCGCCATGACTTGGCAGACAAAGAAGTGGGCAAACTGTCCTCTAACTTCGGTAATGTCGGCATGGCTCAATGCTCTTTCGTCCATTGATTCCAAAATCTACACAAAGTAATTACACTCAGATTTGGGTGCATATAGGTACAAAGTAAAATCTTGGGAGTCTTATATATAGTACTAACCGTAGGGAGGTGTGGCGTACCCGGTTTTAGGGCCGGATACGTCTCCCGTGTTTACTGTACCGATCCCTGGATCAGTAGTCGGTACACACAAGAACTTGATAACATCCTCATACAATACCGAATATCTTACATAAATAAACCATTATGGTCTTTATTCAACAACAGGGCCGATTGGCCGAATAGAAAGTAGCAGCGGAAAAATGACAAAGCGCATTTATTGACCCATCAATATGCCCATCCACAGGCAACTGACTGGGGAGAACGCCCTAGCCCTTGTGATCGCTGACCTTGTCCTCAGAGCACCACTCTTCTTCTTCATCTGGCCAAATCAACAAGCCAGGTGAGTACATTGAATGTACTCGCAAGCGTTTCCCTCGGGGAAATAATACGGCATAGTTCATGCAAAGGAATATCTCAAAGGAGAGCTCTAACCTAGGTTTCATGTTGTGCGGAAATGTAAGTCTTTATTGTAAATAACAATAATAAATTGAAAGCGAACTTTGTAAAACAACGATCCCAACGTATCACATCGTCCTCCGTGGTAGCCCTTGCTACCTCTCCTTTATTTCCTCCGCGGGATAGCCGCGCTCATCACCGCTTACCCTTTTGGCTTCCGCTCACACTACCCCGGCAGTGTAGTTAGCCTTTTCTTCAGCAATTCCTAGCTACCAATCCGGGTAGCGTAAATTGCACCCTGTGGACACATCATGCCCACGTCCTTAATTCCTTTCCCAGCTTTTACAACCAAAACATATTCTAACCAGTGTGTGGCCTTACCAGTTCATGTCCATGACCGAGGACGCGGCTATTCGAATAGATTTTAACACTCTGCAGAGGTTGTACGGCTTTACCCACAAGATGTAGTTCCCCCTGGGCATGCTACCGGTCGCATGTGTCTAGGGTTTGTACAACGAGACCCTTCTCCTGTGTTCATACCAAAGCCGGACTCGCTAGGAGGACCACCCGATCCTCTTCATCTCAAATGACAGAGATGGGACTCTCCCCCTTTGTGTCGGACCATGTTCCACGTACCTTATAGGACTCTACTGAGCTTTTCCCTCACAATACGGTGAGACCCATGAAGAGCTTTCCCCCTACTCAGTTCCGTGGAGATCCTCTAGGGATTCTACGGATCCACTAGCACTTCAACCTAACTTCCCACGATTCCGGGCTCCGGTATTAGACGAGGTACCAGGTCCAGTCCTTCCCATAAAGGACATGTGGACGTACGGTGGGGAAACTGATTCAGCGGCACTTAGGTTCGGTCCTTAGCTGATTCGAGCGGGACTCCATAACCAACCAACCAACTCCACGGGTAGCGACCGGCTACCCGACCATTCCTTCCGCAAGTAGCAACCGGCTACTCTACCTCCTCATAACACCCTTAGCATTCCCGCCCGAATCCAAATTCCTTCATCATTTCATGTGGGGTTTTCATAAATATTTCCTTTTTAAAAGATTTCCTCGACATGTATAAACAAGCCGAGGTTTTGATCCCATATCCCTCCCGTACTTTGTAAACTTGTTTTACTAGAGCAGGTCTAAGCACAGCTACTGCTTATATTCCTACTACCTTGCCGGTCGATTTCGGCCGACTAACTAGACCTAGGGTTACAAGGGACGGATTTCAAACCTAGAGCTTATGCATCTATTCGGCATAACTTAGCTAACATAAAGTATCGGTGATAATAAAATAGCATGCAGGGTTTCGTAAACAAAATAATTAAACGTTGCAAATATGGGATTCGACATGTTCAAGGAGGGAAAGCTTGCCTGGCAGTTCCGGGTCCTGTTCCTGTTCTTGGCGTGAAGGTGACGTCGGATCCTCTCGCGGCACGTACGGCACTCCGTTAACTATACGTCGAGAAAGATCAGCGAATAAGAAGCAAGCGAATCAACTCCAAATAAAACTCCAAGAACGTGCATGATTAAACTAGTGAAGTGCTGGGGTCATTGGGTTCATTAGGTTTCTATTGAAACTAACCCTAGGGCTGCCGGAAGAAATTCTTCGAATGCGAAGGTTGCATAAAATGACGACGTGTTTAGGAGGGTCTGGACTTTAAGATTTAGCTCCAAACTATGTGTCCTATCGAGTTAATAGAGTACCATGCACTTGCCAATATGCTGGACAGAGAGGGTATTATGTTCATGCTGAAAATAATACTCTCGGTGTATGTATATAAGGAAAAGGGAGGAACTAGCTACACCTAATCTCTACGCTTATTGCTATAAAATGGTTTCAAACTTCAAAATTCCCTAAGAATTGGAGCTTGGATATATACTGGAGACATCAGAACCGGTATTGTATATGCAAAACTAATTCGAAAGGACTTTAATCGGGTAGGAAGACTCGCGTTGCTAGGGTTGTGGGTCTGGGCTACTGCTTTTACTAATGCATGGTTGCTGGTGGTATTTTAGTTTATCGGCGACATGGGTTGATCATTTTGGTCATTCTGGAAATCATGCATGCATTGTACGCGTGGATTTTTAGGATAGATTAAACGATGCCCTAACTTAAACCCTTTTATTAGAGCTCTGAAACTAATCTAAACTTCGAATACTTTGCGAACACAAGGGGTGGAACATTCGACTAGATTATTTGGAAATTATATATATATATATATATATATAACGTACATGCGATTCTAAAGAAAATGGGAATGAACCTTAAACCCTATTCCTATTGCTTAGCTTCAATATACTTTTAAGTTTTGACATGTGATTGAAACAAAAGTTCTGCATGTGTTTAACTTCTTGGACCCGAATTAATCTTTGCTAACCAATCAATTTGGCTGTGCTAGCTTTCAAAAGCAACCTACTGACTTAAATGCGCTTCCTTTACAACTCACCGCGTCTTACCACTGTTGGAGGCGGAAAGGAAAAAGGCGTTTCCTCTGGTTAAGTAGTTGGGGTCTTACTCGTTCAGGGCAGAGCTCCTGAGCTCACTTGCTCGGAAAGAGCGGCGGCGGCGGCGTCTTAGGCAGGTGGCTCCCGGCGGCGGGGCTTGATGGGTAGGCTGCCGGTGGCGGTTGCAGAGCCGAGGAGAGGGGAGGACTAAAGGGAAGAGGCGGGGCTCCGGATTGGTCGGCTCGGTGGCTTGGTCGGCGCAGGTCAGGGGAGGAGGCGGGTCTGCTCCAAGAACAGGGGAGCTTGGCGGGCTTGGCTGCGGCTGATGGGAAGAGGGGGAAGGTGCTGGAGTTTGGGGATGCAAGGCGGGTGCCCGACCATCCTATTTATAGAGAGCTTGGGCGGGGTGGTGTTGGAGCCGACGCCGGGCTGGTCAAATCCGGCCATGGCGACTGCCCCGAGGCCGACTGGAGCTGCGGTGTAGACGGGACAAGAGAGGGAGGTCCGCGTGTGGGTGGCCGGCGAGCGGCGCGCTGGGACGACGCGCGGCTTTGGCATCAGCGGGCGGTGCGTCGAGTCGGCGTTCGGCGCGGCATGGTCTCGACGGGCGGCGCGGGTACGGCGCTGGGTTTGTGGCGAGAAGCCCTCCCGAGGACCTACAGGAGGCGTTGAGCTGGGCGGAGCGAGGGGACAGCTCAGGGCAGGGCGCGGCAGGTACTGGTGGCGAGCTCAACGGCGGGCGGTGCGCTGAGGCAAGCGGCGTGGCGAGGGATGCTCCCGAGGCTCAGCTGGCCGGTGAGCTGGACAGGTTGATGGAACGGGTCATGGCGTGCGGTGGCAGACTCCGGTGAGCTGGACGACGCAAAGGGCGGCGGGCGGCGTGGTCGTGCATGTGCTGGCATGCTGGTGCTGCCCCAGAGCGTGGCCATCTCGTGCCAATGGCTGGCATCCGCGTGCCCCAGCCTGCCCAGGTGAGTGTGTACGTGTCCCTCGCGCCAGGGTGAAGAGGGGAGGTGTCCGAAGGTTTTGGCAGTATGATTCACGATGTGCTGTAGGAAGAGTTGATGACTCGCGAATGAAATGTTGTGTCAAGGGATAAAGCTAACAGGAACGGGACAAATTTGTGCAACCAAGGCAGTGTCAAGTGCTCAGGCGTGCTGGAAGGATCGGGAAGAGAACCCTACAGCTGGTTGTGATCTTCCCTTTTGACTGGGCTCTTTCTTTTATGCGTGAAGTGTACACGTATAAGGTGTTTGACGCTGGCCATGGGAGATTTTGAGCTAAGCATGGTTGTGCTGTTGTATATCTAGGTTCGTGAGCAAGTTGGGACCATTGCGTGCTTTAGTTGGATTTTTTTTTGATCTACACTTTTATAGGTTGCAGTACAACGCACATTTCTGCCCTAGGGTTTGTTATTTCCAATTGTTATTATCTTTGAACCGGCTTGCATATTTTATTTTATATTTGCATTGCATATGACATCAGGTCGTTACATGAATTTATTCGTAATTAATAGAGATGCCGAGGATGGATGAACTTCGCGATTAGGGTTCCTGTGGTAATATGGATTTAAATAGAGAGGGGGCATCGGACCGAGGGCTAGGGTTCCTAGGTACGGCAAGGTGGAGTGGTCGTGGTAAGTCTCCAAGTATTCCCTCCCCTTCACTCAGGCACCTTCGGTGATGGGGTGCCGTAAGTGGTTTAGGGTATTCTGCGGGTGCGATGCTAGGGTTTACTCGAGTTAGGGTTTTCCGAGTGCGGTAGAGGGAGGCAGGGGTATAAGGTCTGAGATAAATCCTTTATCTTGGTTCTGGATGGGTCGGTGGTAGGGTACCGTCGACATGGCGGCGGATACGGTGCGTGCATTGCTCTAGAGTTTTAGGCGCGTATATAGTGCGTGTGTGCGGGTTCGTGTGTGTATTGGACGCATATTACGGTTTAAACATGTCCAATTGATATGCGATTATACCGGTAAGCGGGATTACGGAGATTGGGGTGTGACAGGAGGCCAGCAGTGTCTTTTGTTCGTGAACTCAGGATGACCCTCGTCATTTGCTTGCAAACGTAGAAATCACAAAGGTTCGTTCCAGGTGACTGTTGATTACACTGAAAAATTGTCGAGGAATTACGGCATCAATTTAGGCATCAATTAGCATTAGTTAGCATTTAGGAGGAATGTTGTACCAATTGTTACCTGAACGATGTCGGTCCCGTGTTGCAAGACCGACGTGTTTCCCTTTGGTGAGCACCTTCCTCCATGCTTGACGTACTCGCGGAAAGCACTATCCAAGAATTTACGAATTCCCGAGTAGTCAAGAGGTGAGCGACGGAGGGAATTAAGGTGGATGGCTTTGCTCCATTTAGGTTGATGATAATTAAGATCTAATGTTCTCTGCAAATAAAAAAATAATAACCCGTGCGGAATGATGACAACGGAAGTACAGTTAATGTATAAAAACACTTACTCCTGGTTGTATGGAAGTAGAATAAATTCTTCATTCTGTTGAGCCATCAACGCCTCGACAATATAATTGTAGACCCTTCACTCGTTCCCCTCGATTTGTTGATGAGAGCCAATTGTGGGTCGAAGAAACCCACCGGTTCTTTCCGTGTTTTGCATTCGGAGATCATGTGCCTAAGCATACGAAAGAAAAGAGTTATCATTTATGAAACAAAAGAGAGTTGCTTGAATGTGTAAGTTCTTTGTAAAATACTTACAATGTGAAGCATCTCATGAGGGACGCATCGATCATACCCAGGTTGAAGAGGAGGAACAAGTCTTCGAAGCCCACCGTGCAACAATTATCAAAATCATGATGGAAGTGCTCATTCTTGAACCACACGGGAATGCTCGACTCATCTGCTCTACACAGTTTTATATAGTGCTCATGGAGCTTCTGGCAAAACAAACCTGCCGCCACCAGTTCTTGGGGGAGTAGCAATGGCTCTCATTTCTTGTACTTGCGTGCTTGCTCCGCTGAGGGGAACATTTGGTCGAATTCTTCGTCGCTTAAACCCATCTCCCACCCCTTGCCCTTGGCCTTGGGCTTGGGCTTGGCCTTGGCCTTGCCCTTGCTCTTGCCTTTTAACGGCTCTCTCGTACTCTTAGTCTTAATGGAGGGGGTGGTGGCGGTAAGTCAACAATTGGGGTGGTCGAAAGCATGAGCGCTGGCTTGGGTGAGTCTTCAGCTGGTCGGTTCGAAGGCGGCTTGGACTACGTGCTCAAGATGACCTGTGTTGAGAAGAGGGGCTTAGATGCTGCTTCCGATGGTGGCGAAGCAGTAGGCGGTGGTGATGTGAACTGCAGAAGTTGTATGTCCTTCTTCGACCACTGGACTAATGACAACTCCGCTTGTCCCAAGATCTGGTGTTCCGCATCCTCACTTACGTGAAAGAGCGGGAGGCTCTAGAAGCAAGGCTCTACTTTATTGACGGTGCACCTAGCAAACCCTGACTGTATCAGTGCACCGTGGATCATAGCTCCCTCAGCTAGTGGATGAACCATCCCGTGCGCTGCCACCAAGAGAAAAGCCATGTGCATTGTTGGCACTTGTAGCTTGCACTTCATCGGCCTTGTGATGTCATCGATAGGAGAACTGGCTGCGTCAAGATGGCCTTCACCCCCTTCAGGAGCTGACATACAGCTACTCCTACGTGCACCAAGGCTTAGGTGTGCAGGAGCTTCGAGCGCTTGTGCTCTGTACTTCTCCTCCCACATAGCTCTTTCTTTCTCTAGCCTTTCCTCCATTATGCCGACAAATTGGGCGAGTAGCTCTTGTTTGATCTGCTCCGCTCTCGCCCTTTTCTTTGCACGCATCTCCTTGGGGTCCTGTGGGAAGGGCTTCCTATGGCTGACATTGTTCCCTATCACCCTAGAACGACCCGAGGGCTCCTTGGTTCTCAAGGCGGCTATGAGAATGTCATTAGACTCTTGGGGCTGGAACGAGCCCTACGAAGCCTAAACACTCAGCTCTTTCTGCAAATAATAACCTATAATTAGTACGTAAATCAAATGATATGGTAACTACAGACCGACTACTAAATGAGGTAGTTGCTCTTTCTGCAAATAACAACTTATAATTAGTACGTAAACCATATGATATGGTAACTACAGACCGACTACTAAATGAGGTAGTTCCTCTTATCATGGATTGGTACACTTCCTAGTCTGCTGGGTTGGGCAACACAACCTGACCCGAGTAATCGGTTGTAGACCTCGCTCTCAGGAAGTCTCTTGCCTGATCTCCCGCAACGTCAGCAAAAGGCGGTTCGGCCCCCCCAAAGACATGCATTTTCATCCTCTTTCTCCCAAATCTTCCGCTTCCCGTAGTATCCTTTGACCCCCCATTCTATGGGGGTGCTTGTTCTTTGCGATTAGAGCCTTGCCTGCCTCACTCCTAGCTAGAAATTTCGGTGTTCGCCAAATCTCCACAAATCTGGCCCACTGCTCAGGCTTAATGTGTGGATACTTGGGCAACGGATCCTGATTCTCCTTCATAATCTTTTTGTGCAACACATACTCAAAATTGCGAAAATCATCATTCGCCTTCATGAGGGCACATTTTCCACCTGCCTTTTCCATTGCGCCGGCACCCTGAAGTGTGACATTATCTCGAACACTACGGCCTCGTGCTCCGACTTACTAACCTTTGTCCAATTCTCCAGGTCAATGTGGACTCTTTCCCTTACCACTGCACCGCACACGGTTCGGAACTTCTTCTCCATTCTTTCTGGTTCGGTAGGAGCCCTAGTAGCTTCGTCAATCGCCTCCACTTGCCATACTCCTTTCGGCTTCTTGCTTGGTTTCCTATTTCATCTTCCCTTTTTTACAAGTGCTTGAGTTTCTGTTTCAGTGATCCCTTCTGCCTGTGCTGGTGAGTTCTCATAGAACTCTCTTGCCGAATAATCCACCGATTCATTGCCGGAAGTCATAGCTTCACAATAAGAGAATAAATAAATAGCACACTACCAACAATCTACCTAATGTCCTAGATTTAGTCCTAATTTGCCACTAGATGTGAGGAGGACAAAAACCCTAACCTGTCAGGGACGGTGGTCAGGGAGGCGGCACTCCGGAAGGTGAGCATGGACAGCGAGGAAGGGGAGCTCGTGGACGTCGAGGTGGTCGGGGACATGGAGGCGGCACTCGTATACGGGTCGGCGGCGCTCCGGGAGTGGGTCGTCGAGGCGTTCGGCGAGGCGGTCGTGCAAATGCTCAGGGACCGGGAGGTGTCACTTGGGGATGGGGAGGCGGTGCTCGTGGATGGGATGGTGGCGCTCGGGAGGCGGGGGCGGAGGCAGTGGAAATTGGGGGCGAGGCGGCACGAAGGCGAAACGTTCGAGGAGAAATTTCGGATCAACTCGCAGGGTGGTATTATGAACAAAGAGTATCGCACACGGTCATCTGGCCGCGCCCGTGTGTGATGTGTCTCACAACACACACGACTCTCTCGTTCGAATCGTGTGCGATATGCAAGAGCATGACACACGGTCATCTGGTTACGCCCGTGTATGATGTGTCTCACAATGCACACGTGTCTCTTGTTCGAACCGTGTGCGATGTGCATCACAACGCACACATGACTCTCGTTTCCATGTGCGATGATGTCTCACAATGCACACGGGCCTCTCGTTTGACCGTGTGTGATATGGTTTTGTCCTTTACGCGGGTTGGTTTTGAGTTCGATTATTCAGCCATTATTAATAACATGCATTTTATAAATCATGCATAGTTCAAAGGATTACATATTCAAAATGAGTATCAAATTCAAAAGTATTCATGACTCCACTACTTGGTTTTCTTTTTATACTAGCCCATCTGAATGATCTTCTCGTACGTAGCAAGTTTCTTCATGGTCTTCCTCATCGACTCTTATGCGTTCTCCAATTGGTGGCAAGTCATCGAATTGATTGTATTCATCCTCGTCGACAACATTCTCCAGTCCTACGATCCTCTTTTTTCCATACATCACTACGTGGCAGTTCTTACGGGCGAGGTCTCTCAAATAGAAGATTTGGGTACATTGGGATGCTAAAATGAAGGGTTCACTTCTGTAGCCCACTTTGGTGAGGTTGACATACGTATAGTTGTAATTATCGACTTGGACATGTCTTAGATCAACCCATTTGCACTTGAATAATGGAATCGAGAATGTCACGTAGTTAAGCTCCCAAATCTCCTCTATGATTCCGTAATAAAATTCCTTCTTTCCATCTGTATCTATGGCTTCAACCCCGACAAAGCTATTCTAAAATGTGGTATTCTGATCTCGATCTTTCGTGTAGAACGTGTACCCATTTATGTCATATGCTTGCCAACTTTGAACTGTAAATGCTGGTCCTTTTGCCAACCACATTAGCGTGTCATCTGTCCGCCCATCGACGATGTGGTTTTGTAACCATTTCGATAATGTCTGGTTGTGCTTGCTCAAGATTGAACTGTACGGTAGTTTAGGACACTCTTGCCGTAGCATGTCCACGTGTACGTCGACATAAAGGGGAAACTATTGTCAAGTGCTGCAAGACCGTAAAATGGGCTATGTCAAATAATCGAGTATCCTTCCAGCTGACTTCTTTTCCGACAGTCCCTTTTTCAGATAGTCTTCCCTCGTGGCGAGACCTGGCACGCCAATAGGCTGTGAGTTGTCCATGTAATCGGTGCAAACTCAACCACCTCTTCCAAAGTATAACCTTCTATGATACTTGCCTCGGGTCGGTATCGATTCCGAACATGGTGCTTCAATATCCCCATGAACCGCTCGAATGGATACATACTGCGCAGGAACACAGGCCTGCACATCTTTATTTTTTACACAAGATGTGTAATGAGGTGAACCATGACATCAAAGAACGAAGATGGGAAGAACATCTCAAACTGGCATAGAGTCTTCACAATCTCCTCTTGTAGATCATCTAGTGAATCGGGATCCATGACCTTCTAAGAAATCGTGTTGAAGAAATCACAGAGCCATATGATCGCCTCTCGTACTCTTTTGGGCAGGATATCTCTAATTGCCACCGGGAGTATCTGTGTCATCATTACATGGCAATCACGTGACTTCATGCCAATTAGTTTCTTGTCTTCCATTGAAACAAGACTCCTGATGTTTACGCAATGGCCAGACAGGACTTTGAGAGTATACGAAAAATCCAAGAACTCAATTATTTCCTTCTTGGATAATGTGTAACAGGCAAGTGGGAGATACATCTGGCCATTATCTTTCTTTACTGGAGCTAACTCTTGTCTGATGCCCAAATGGACCATGTACATTCGTGACTTGATGTCATCCTTCGTTTTGTCTCTCATGTTCAGTAACATACCAAGGACGCTGTCACAAATGTTCTTCAATACATGCATGACATCGATGCAATGACGTACATCCAGATTCTTCCAGTAAGGTAAGTCCCGAAAAATTGATTTCTTCTTCCACACGCTCTTCTCACAGGGCGTTTCTGTCCCTTGCCAAGCACCACATTCACATCCTCGACCATCTCACTGACCTCAGTGCCAGTAAAAGACCTTGGTTTCGCACCTCTTTCTGTATTCCCATCAAACTGATCCTTCATGTTACGGTAAGGGTGATTTCTTCTCAAGAACCTCCGATGGCGCATGTATACAATTTTGCGCAAGAACGGAAGCCAAACACTTGCGGTATCGTCTATACATGTCACACATGCTTTAGCTCCCTTTGTACTCTGCCTTAAGGCGTTAGCTAGTGCCGGATAATCCTGGATGATAAGAAGTAACAATGCATGTAGGTTGAATGGCTCACTTTTGTACGCATCCCATACGCTGACCCCTTCCCCTTTCCACAATGTTTGTAGTTCTTCCAGCAGTAGCTTGAGGATGTCATTTTCAAGTTGCTTTGGCCCTTGAATGAACATCGACATCATGATGTACTTCTTCTTCATGCACAACTAAGGAGGAAGGTTATACATACACAAAAACATGGACCAAGTGCTGTGTCTGTTACTCATGCTGCCAAATGGATTCATTCGATCCATACTCATTGCAAATCTTACATTCCTTGGCTCAACGCCGAAGCTTGGGTACTTCGCATCGATTCTTCTCCACTGGGTGGCATCAGCCAGGTGTCTTATATTTTCATCAATCTTATGTCCCTCCGCGTGCCAACGCATCAGTTTCACTTCCTTTGGGTTTGCAAATAGACGCTTCAACTGAGGAATTACAGGCAAGTACCACACAACCTTGTTAGGGACTCCCGTCTTGATCTCATTGTCGGTCTTGTCTTTGTCTTTTGCTAACTTATGCTTGTATCAAGGAGCTTTACATACCGGACATGAACGTAAATCTTTGTACTCATTGTGGTAGAGCATACAGTCATTAGTACATGCGTGTATCTTCTGTACTTCCAATCCCATTGGGCAAATCACCTTTTTGGCTTCGTAGGTGGTTTTTGGCAACTTATTTTCATCTGGAAGCATTTCTGTGAACAGACACAACATCTTTGTGAAGCTCAAGTCTGACCAACCGCTTTTTGCCTTCAACATCAAGTGTTGCTGATAACTTGAAGTGCTTTGCCTTGCAGTTTGGATACAATGGTTTGTCGGCATCTTACATCAACCCATGAATTCCCTGTATTCTCCATCATCATAGTACCTGTCAAAATCATTAATCATCTGATGAAGATCTGGCATAGCGGTATCATCACCATCAGAATCAGAATCATCACCATCTGGCTGTCAATCGTATGAGTTTGGCATATCATCGCTATTGTTTTGTTCATGCATTACCGGCTTTTCACCGTGTTTGGTCCAACATGTATAACCTAACTTGAAACCCCTCCAAAACAAATGTTCTTCGATCACTCTTCGGTTCTCCCACAATGTAGAATTATTAGAATTAATGCATGGACAAAAAATCAACGGTTCACTCCTCTTGCTCCTGTCTGCCTCGACGACTTTGATGAAACCAACGACGCCACAGATATATGCTTGACTTGTATGACTCTCTGACATCCAACTTCGATCTATCTACATACATTAAATACGAAGGATTAATTCAGACACAGAATGAAGCATTAATTGAAACTACAGAAACTAAATATGCCACCTCTACGCGATCGCACACGTCGCCGGCAGCCCCACGCGCGTTGCAGCCCCCACGCCCCTGCCGCCGCGCCACAGCCCTTGCCCCGCTCGAATTAGCCAGAGCCGCCGTGCGCTGCCCCTCCAATGAGCCGCCGCCGCCTCGAGCCACCCGCTCGAGTGCACTGATAGGTTCAGCTCCAAGTCGATCGAGCTACATATAGTCATTTGATATAGCACACGGCTGCAAAAAACGACCCGTCTCCGATATTTACATCATCACACACAGTGAAATGACAAAAGCGTCACCGATACCACATCGCACACGGGCGTAGACAATGGACCGTGTGCATTAGTGAGCACATCACACACGCGTCTTCTGTCGTACCCGTATGCAATGACTAGCCACATTGCACACGCTCTCAAGCTTCTGACCGTGTGCGTTGGTTAGCACATCACACACGTGTCTTCCGTCCCAACCGTGTGTGATGGTGGGCACATTGCACAAAGCCAAAATCTGGCCGTGTGCAATGCAACAGCTACAACAACGGGAATTTATCTTTTCACATTCACACAATCCATTCATCAGCCAAATACACATTTCACACAATTCATTCACAGAATAACATGTATATAGGTGACTTTCCACATATATATAACTTCAAACACATATTTAAGACATAGAAAATGAAAAATAGATAACTAAAAGTTCTCGAGCGGGTGATCTTCGTCCACGGGGTCTGGCTCCACAGGGGTGACCGTACGGATCATGAAGAAGCTCACCGTCTCGACACCCCACCGGGTGCATTCCGACCCACTGGAAGCACAATACATGAGGAATTGCCCCGACTTGTGGTGTGCTTCCACGATGAACTTTTCCCGTGGGTACTTCTTGGCCAGCACACAGCGGACGATGAAGGCGCAGGAATACCGTACACCTTCAATGTACGCACAGAGGAGGGTTCCCCCTGTATCCCTATAGCCACAGTCCATGGCTTTAACCGTCTTGCGGGAGAGGCACTCTACCAAGTTGGCATAGGCGCTTCCGGCTTCAAGCTTGATCGGCGACGGAGGAGGCGACAGAGAAGGCGACACCATCTTGTGTTTCCCGGGCATGCGGGAGGAGCTACTGATAGGGTCCATTCAGAGGGGGCGGCGCTAATGTTTGGGGGCGGAAATTGAAGAGAGGAAGAAGAGGCGGTGATGTACGGGAGGCAGTTGCTTTTGATGATGAAGGACAGAGGAAGACATTATATATAGACACACCGACGCGACTCCTCGTCTCCCCGCACAAACCGTCGTCTCCCACCAATTCATCAACCAACGTGACTCCTCGTCTCCCGTCACCTCGTGTACGGCCAGCCGGTCGCGTATAATTTGGCAACGTCGACCCTCACATCGCACACGGTAAATACCTACGACCGTGTTCAATGATTAACCACAACGCACACGATCATTGGCTACAAGCCGTGTGCAGTGACTAGCAACATCGCACAAGGTCATTGCCTACGAGCTGTGTACAATGACTAGCCACATTGCACACGGTCAGGAATGCTCGGGAACGTGTGCGGTGGTGAGTAGCCTTACACTAGTGCGGGGCTTAGATCTCCTACAAGCGGTTGTGGCCGTGGTCAGGGCAAATGAAAGATGCGAAGTAAAAACTCTAGCACGCCGCCACATGCATACCCTGCCTGATCTTCCTCTTCCTGCCCGACTCATTTTGTCTTCACTAGAAGCTGCTGATCCCAGCGTAGCATTCAAGACAATTGTTCCTTCTTCGGTCTCCCTCCACCCCCTTCGTTTGTTGTGGGTCGCGTCTCACCGCAGGCACTTAATGAATGAGTGAAGATCTTCCTTCCCCCCTTGTGTCTTACCAAGGACTGAGTTCCCACTTGTGGCGAAAAAAAGTCTACCATCCCACCGAGTTGGGAGGCCTACTGTCCGAATTCGAACTGGCTACAACGGAACTCGCTAAGGATTCCATTATCCACACACGGTTGCTTAGAACAAAATAGACATTTCGAACGTACACAGATTAAATAGACACTTCGAACACAGATGAAATAGACATTTCGAACATAGATTAAGAAGACATCTCTGAACATCACATAGCAACAAAAGGCTAGTTCATTACGTACATTACATAAGTTCATGCATATAGACATAAGCTAGATCTCCTCCAGTGGGAGATCTTCATCCATAGGTTCCAGGCTCAGAGGGGAGACAGTAGCAACTTTGAAGAAGCCCACCATCTCGGCACCCTACCGGATGTACTTCCCGTCGAGTTGCAGACATGATTTTTGTTGGGATGTACTTCCCGTCGAGTGAAGCGGATGAGGATACGCCTCGGCTCGTGGTGAGGTTCGACGAGATATTGGTGGTGATGTGGAAACTTCTTACGTAGGATACACCGGACGACGTATGCATCGGAGTAGTGCACGAGGTCGGCATTGAACGCACAGAGGAGGCTATCCTCAGTGTCACCATAGCGGCAGAACTCCGGTGCATACATTGTGGCACGGTAGATCTCCATGTTCATCCACGCGTGGTCCTCGCGGATGGGCGAAGTGAGGCGACGGTTCGCGCTTGATTCGCTTCGCCAAAGAGCTCCCTGCAGCAGCCATTGCGAGAGATTCAGGAGGTGGCTAGAGGGCCGGGGAAGGAGAAAGGGATCGAGGAGGTGGCTGGAGGTGGCTTTTGGACGAATCAAGGCAACGTGCGGTTTATAGGGGGGCCGGACTAAACGTGTTAAGTGATATATAACATCGCACACGATTATCAAAAACAACTGTCACCGATTCTCACAAATCGCACACGATCAGCTAGGAAAAAACATAACCGATGCTTCCTACCTCATCGCAAACGGATGTTTACGGCTTACCATGTGCGATGTGCCCCACCTCACACACGGGCCGTTTTGCCCAGGCAAATCGCACACGGTCGTGATTTGGCGACCGTGTGCGATGTTTGCATCGCTTACGGTTTCAACGGAACCGTGTGCGATGGAGGGTCTTAAAAGACCTATTCTATACTAGTGTGGTGAGTGTAGTGGCGGTGGAGAGATTTGCCGTGGGGGAAGAAGAAAGGGTCTCAAGGAGATTTGGAGGTGGCTGTGGCTAAGAGAGGGAGAGTGGAGGGTGGGGAGGTGCTTAGGGGAGCGGGCCGTGGCAGTGGCCTTCCCGTGATGATGCGATGCGGTGGCAAGCTCAGGTAGAACGGAGGGGAGGCCTCGGAGCTCTAAGACGTGGTAGGGCAGTAGCTAGACGACGTTTGACGCGGGGCGGCATTTGCGTGTGCACTGTACACGCGTTGCGCACGCTCGTGACACGTCGAGCGCGTGTCCAGTGCACGCGCATGCCGACATGCGCTTGTCCTAGGACGCCTAGCGGTGCCTCCGCATGCACAATTGAGTCATAGAGGTTCTAGGGGCGACAAGACCACAATATCAACTAGATGTAGAAAGGGCAGAGCAAAAGTGAGAGCAAAGGAGCATGCCAATCCTGGCATTGTTAGGGCTTAGGGCGGCAGAAGGAAAAAGGGGCTTTCCTTAGAGAGGGCTATGGCCTTTCTGGTCTCCTATCATGCTAGAGAAGCTACAAGAATTGTTACATAATTTTTCAAGGACTTAAGATGGATCAAACCAAGGATTGACTTATTTGGCAGAACCTTCCTATTGAAGATTCTCAGAAAATTGTACTAGAGGTGATGATGTTTTTGCATATATGAGTGCCTTGATGTATCTAGTATGTTGTGGAATTTTTGTGAAACTTTTTGAAATGTATTAGTAAGTGTTGTAGTTGTAGGGTCAATTATGCCCAGATTTGTATTATAATTTTTTTCTTGAAAATTTTGTACTGGACATCATCATTTTGTTTCATATTTAGATTTATATTGGTCTCATATATTTTAGGGAATGTTTCCAAAAATTTTGGAGGGAGTAACTCATATAAATCATAGTGTTCGGGTTTCTACCTTAAAAAGAAAATCAGAAAAAGGGGTATTGGTTAGGGTTTTTTGGAGTGAGCCCACATATCTGACCTGTGGGTCCTAAGGGATGCCTAGTACACAGGTCTTAGACATACATGACTATAGGTAGAGCTTTAGGAATTTTTCTTTTAGATCGAGAGGAAGAGATTAGGGTTTTATTGATCTGCCGAGGGGGTCGCGAGAATCTAGGGTTTTAGATATTTGATATATGTGTGTGTGTGTGTGTTCTCCATTTTGGGATAGATGTGGGTAGCCAAATCATGAAGATCATTTTAAGGTTTTATCATCTTTATATATGCATATATGCATATATACATATATAGATGTATGATTTTATGAGCTAGCCAAATGACATGGAATGATGCGAGGAGAACATAAGATCTAGCATGATGAAAAAGCATTAGGGTTTAACAAGGTCTAAGACCGAGTTTTAAAGATGCTCAAAACTAGGGTGTTACACAAGAAGCAAGGGACGGCCCTAGATCTGGCCACGGCGACACCAGGTACTACCAGTTCTGGCATCCTGGACGCCATCCCCGTTGCCAGATCTGCTGTCCCACCTTCGGTGAGTCCCCTCCCTGGTTGCCTCCATTTCTCTCTTCTCTCTCTCTCTCTCTCTCTCATTTATTGCTACATTTTGCGCATCGGTGAGATGCGGAGGGAGTTCACTCTAGCATGTTCAGCGGCCAGAGTTGGCGATGAAGTCAGCAAAGGCAGCGTGGCCGGATCTGACATCTTCCTCATGTCCGACGGGGCTCGGCTTGCAGTAGCTTTTCTTTGTGAATATGAGATGTTTGATCTTATGTCTTAGATGATGATTCATATTTCTTTTATGTATCTTGTTCTGATCGAATGATCAATAATTGACTTCTTTGTATCCACATTTACTTTTCTGTCTGAGATGAATTTTCTATTCTTTGCTTAATGTCTAAGATGTTTGATCTACTTCTGCGTAACAATATAAGCTTTGGAAATTTAGCAGCGAATGGATTATTTTGTGCCGGAAAATCAATCACAGACGGGTCAGAACTATAGCCATTTGTGATGTTTGTATAACTCTCTAACCCAAATTCTCTCAATGCATAGCTCACCTACTGAGCGGGTCTATGTATACATAACACTCATCTTGCACATTATCCTCACTTCGTGTAAAAAGGTAAACTCGAATGTGCTATATTTGAAACAGAATGGTATATATGCTAGACCAACTCTCTATGTGGGACTAACCCACCACACAATTACACATGGGTCACATAAGCCTCTACACTAACGGTCTAGGGTACTACACTCACCCCTCCCTTTTAGGGCTGACGCCCTCAGTAGCACACCGCTACATGGAAGATGTTGACCAGGATCACCTCTTGGTATATGTATCGTGCCATATGCCCTCCATGGGCCTACACACACAGCGGTCTATAGCAGCGAGGGGTTGATTGGTACCACTTGTAACATTCTGAACCAAATTCGCTCAATGTTCAGTCCACCTATGGAGCGGGCCGATGTATACATAACATCTCTCTTACACTTTTGTCCTCGCTTCATGTAAAAGGGTAAACCAGAGACGCTATGTTTAGAATATATGTATGTATATATATGTTGGACCAACTCTACTTAAACTCATCGTATGAAACTACCCCCACCACATAATTACACATGGACCACATGGGTGGCCAAGGTATTACATCTTGCCTTGTCTATTAAGCAGTGTTTCAACCGTCTGAGACATGTAGCTCTACAGTAGTGAGAGAGAAAACAACATGCAACCCGGAGCCTTTCAATATGCGGAAGTTTTTTTTTGTAGAAATAGATATTTCTAAAAGTTTCTACAAAATTCTTGCAATCAAAGGTTCTATGAAATTCTCGCGAATCAAAAATGTCATTATGATACTTAATAAGATTGCTAAATAAATAGGTCATAGGAAAATAGATTGGGGAGTATTCTTATAGCAAGGTTACATTTGGCTGGACTACTAGAGCATCTTTAGTTTCTTGCTTACTCTTACCTGCGTTTGATTAGTGAGGACGCCTTTTTCGTTGCCATACTATTCCTACTTGTGGGAACGCTGAACAGATTCTTCGCATTTGTGGGAGAGCCAGATTGCTTCATTCACCTGTAGTGGTTGTCCCGCCAGCAAGTCGAACAACCACATGGCCGGCCTTAGCCCACGGCTTACAGGAAAAGCGCACAGCCCTGAAGCTAACCAATAACGCGTCGGCTCCAATCGATTTTTGAGTTAGATGTTATTTTTGCATCTTCCCCAGGGAAGGCTGTATTTCTACCAGGATAAATTATGATGATAAAAATCTAACTGTGTCAGTTAGTCTTATAGTACGACTTAAAAAATTTCACGGTGGAGCGATGGTATTCTGCATGCAAAATAGCAAGAGAACAAATTTGCTGACATCAGCAAGTGCATGCAAATAGCAACAAATGAAATTGCTGACATCGAGATTCCCTCACTTTCAAAATTTCAAAATATTTTATCTCTTAAACCATTAATCCGATTCGTGATCCGGTTTCATGGTTGGGTTCATCTCGACGAGGGTTTCAAAACTAGATCCCATTTGGATATGTTTTGAGGAAAAAAATTGGGGCTACTAGTTACTAGGCAGTAATACGTCAATTACCGGCCTATTAGTAAGCAGTTACCTATGGTAACTACATCAGTACATGGTGGTAATTGTGTACTATAAGCATGGTAACTGATGCCGTAAAAAAATATTGTTGAAATATGTAAACATGGAATCTAGTTTTGAAGCTCTCCTCGTGAGGAACCAAATGGTGAAAACAGATATCAAATCAGATAAATGGTTTGAGAGAAAAAACATTTTGAACTTCTAGAATTAGAAGAATCTTAATGATGTCAGCATTATCTACTCTTATGCATGCATGCAAAGGACAATAATACATGCATGCAAGGAGGCGCCGCACCCTATGGTTAGGGGGTGCACGATCGCCACCTAGTAAAGCCCTTTAATTAAACCACATTTTATTGTTTGATTATCTTTTTGGGTAGAATCCGTAGGAATAGATTTAAAAATTGCGTTCTGCCTAGCATGAAAACATAAGATATATCCATCCTTGTGCAAGCTTAGTGTTTTTATTGTGGTGAATTTTAGGAGTTAGATATATTATTATCTAGTTTATCATACATGAAGCTAACTTTTTTACACCTACTTGAAAGTGCATCCACTCCCATGGAGCTTGGAAGGATGGCTATCTTGCCCCAGAGTTTGGTTTTGATGGTTATTGGCAATCCTCACCTGTGTCTAATGTTTTGCAATGAGTGTGAACAGGGATTAGATGGACAGGTGAAAGCTGAAGTGAGACAACTGTTGATGATGAGCCCTAAAAAGAGCAAGGAACTGGGAAGGTCAGAAGGACCAGCTGAGCTAGGTTCCTGAGGCACAGTTGCGAGGAAGCCGAGGCTGTGCTCGAGGGCAAGCGAGGTGATGGTTGCTTGATGGAGTTCAAGGGCCGTGAATGCAAGCTTGATAAGTCCTGGAGGAGCTAGGAAGCTGGTGGATCAGGACCAAGGGTTCTCTGTGCGTCTACAAGGGCAGTCGTCTTCGGTGAAGAAGCTTGGAACCAGTGCCAAGGGTCTAAGCGAGCTGGTCAGGGACTTTGGCGAGGTCATTGCTCTCTGGTCAGTTGTAGGCTTGTAGTGAGCCGGCCAGAGTTGTGCTCAGGTGCTGCCTGAGGCAACCGAGTCCACCTGAGTTTGGCATCTGAGGCTCAGGTGGGTAGCTCAGCCGTGGCTAGTAGGTTACCAGAGGTGCTCGTTAGCTGAGTCTCAGATAGGTTAGGTCTGGTGGCTCTTTGTCTGACGTGGCATGAGGGTAACGGCTAGCTGCCAGGGACCCTATAAATAGGGAACCTGGGGAGGTTTTCAACCTCGAACCTTTACCCAACCTTTGCCTCTAACCCGAAAGCAACCTGTTGAGAAAGAAAGAGCTCTAGGTCTCCAAGTGAGTGTTGCCTGCGTGCATCCATCGTGAGAGTGAGTTACTTAGTCCTTCAGGTGTAATCTTCGAGGTACTGGTTCCTCCAAGAGTGGGAGTGCTCTTGGAGTTGGTGAGCAAGCCAAGTCTTGTGTGGCTGCCACCAAGAGTCTGTGAGGGCGATTCGGGTCTGCCTGTCTTGCAGCAGCAAGATAAAAGGATTCCACACAAGAAAGGTACTCGAGGAAAGAGCACGTTTTGGTGCCGGCTGTGAGAACAGCTTCCTCAACGGAGACGTACTGCTTCGCAAGAAGTAGGAACTTCGGTAAAACAAATCATTGTGCGCTTTACTTTCTGTCTTGTGATCAGCTCATACTTATTCTGATATCTATGTATACTTAGATCACTAGAGCACCTTTATTTGTTGCACACTAACTGAGTTTCCTCACCTGAGACTCAGTTAGCTCCTGCTAAAGCTAGTACCTTTCCTGTTCACATCATCTGATGCACTCACCTGACTCTCATACCTGAGACTCAGTTAGCTCTGAATATAACTTGCTCTACATCAGCTGAGTTTTCTATCTGAGTGTCTGGTGTTTATCTGATATATCTTGCTGAGTCTCAGTTACGTACATCAGTTGCATATATTTTCTCTAGGATTGACCTATCTCCAGAAGAGAAACCCATTAGGCATTTTAATTTCTAGAGCCGACCTATTCACCCCCCCCTCTAGTCGACTCCTGAGATCCCTTTCAAGTGGTATCAGAGCCTCGTTGCTCATAATTGGCTTAACAGCCAGAGTCTAAAGGATGTCGAACTATGAGGGTAGAGTTCCTATGTTTGATGGTACTAATTATGCCTTTTGGAAGCGGAAGATGCAAATGCATCTTACTGCACTTGACCCAGATGTATGGAAGATTGTCACAACAGGTCTTGATGTGATTGATGAGAGCAATCCCACTGATCAAGAGAAGATCAGCATCAAGAACAATGCTAGAGCTGCCAATGCTATCTATATGGGACTGCAAGAGCATGACTTCAATCGTGTCTGCACCTTTGAGGAAGCCAGAGATATATGGTTCACACTTCAGGCCATCTATGAAGGTAGTGACACGTTGAAGAGGTCCAAGAAAGATGTGCTGGAGCATGAACTTGACAACTTCCATTACCAACCTGGAGAGGACATCAATTCCATCTTCACAAGACTTACCATGATCACTAACCAGCTGAAAGCCCTTGGGTCCAACAGAGTGGAAGATGGAGATGTGATCAAGAAGTTCCTCTTTGTGCTTCCCAAGCCTTATCACACTCTGCGTCTGATGATGAAAGAAAAGGATGGCTTTGACAGATTAAAGCCCACAGATGTCCTTGGTAGAATGCTCACTCATGAGATGGAGCTAAATCACTCCAAGAAGCATGCTATCACCTCTGGGAAGAACAAGGACATAGCCCTCAAGGCAGTGGCCACTCACAGGGACTCAAGTGATGAAGAAGAAGATCCAGATGAAGAGATGTCCACTGATGAGGAGAATGAGCTTGCCATGCTTACTCGGAACTTCAGAAAGTTCTATCGAAGGAAGAAGTTCTCAGGCTCAGCTGATAGATTCAAAGGGAAGAAGCAACTCAGTGACAAGAAGTGCTTTGAGTGTGGTGACTCAGGACATTTCATTGCTGACTGTCCCAAAAAGAGCAAGAGACAAGAGGATGGCAAGTACAAGAAGAAGGAGATCATTGTCAAGAAGAAGTACAAAGAAGGGAAGCCTCCCATATTCAGAAAGAAGAAGACCTCTGCTGCCAGAGCTTATGTGGGACAAGCCTGGGTCTCAGATGACTCAGAGTCAGAGGAGGAGTCAGAGGAAGAAACTGAGCTTGCTGGGTTAGCCATCTGTGTCTCAGGTGGATCTCTCAGGAGTCCAACTGAGCCAGGAGAAGACTCAGTTGGGTCACTCAGCTGCGCACCCAAGTCAGACTCTCTCTTCGACAAGGATGCAGATCCTACATATGCTGAGACTCCAGCCCTATGCCTTATGGCTAAAGGCAGCAAGGTAATGACTGAGGATGACTTCCCTGATTATGCTCAACTAATGGATATTCTTGACAGGACAGAGAAGCTCCTTCGGAAAGAGAGAAAAGAAAACATCTCTCTCAGGGACAAACTAACTGACATGCAGGTGTCCCTTGATAATGCACAAGATGCTAAGGCAGATCTTGATGAGGAGGTTTACTTATTGCAGGAAGCTCAAAACAAAATTAAGCTATCACATGAGCTCCTAATCTCTGAGCATGATAAACTCAAAGAAACTCACTCATCTTGCACTGCTGTTACACCTGATGCAAATCCTCCTACTGTTATAGAAACCTGTTTAAACTGTGCATCTCGCATCAATGCTATTACTTCTAGTACAGTGTTTGTTGTAGATTCATCCAGTGAATCAAGCACTTCAACTGCTACTAACTTTGTTGATGCAGCAAAGTACAATGAGCTCAAGGACATTCGATGTGACATTCGATGAATCTAACGGCTCACAAGATGGGCAAGTTGCTAATGATATTTTAGGGAAGGTAGATATACTTCACAAGTCAACAGGTGAAGTCAGGCCCCAAGTTGAGGAGCAAGCTTCATCTGGAGTTACAAATCTACCTGACCCAGCTGATGAGCAGGATGAAGTCAATGGCATTGAGTTCGAGTACAACCCAGCTAATGATCTATTGGACTCAGAAGCCTCCATGCACCCAGCTGAGTCTCAGGAAGAGCCAACTGAGTCACAGATACACCCAGCTGACCCACTTCCAGCTGTAACTCAGGCGGCTGACCCAGAACCCCCTGTGATCAGCAGGCTGCAGAAGGATCACCCTGTAGACCAAATCATTGGTGCCATTAATAGGGGAGTGACTACTCGTTCTCGTATTGCTAACTTTTGTGCTCACTACTCTTTTGTTTCCACCTTTGAGCCTAAAAATGTAGGTGAAGCTCTGTCTGACTCAGACTGGATCAATGCTATGCATGAAGAGCTGAACCAATTTGAGAGAAATGAAGTCTGGTCACTTGTTGAAAGACCCAAGGATCACAATATTATAGGAACAAAGTGGGTCTTTCGCAACAAGCAAGATTCTACAGGCCAAGTGGTGAGGAACAAGGCAAGATTGGTTGCTCAAGGCTACACTCAAATAGAAGGCTTGGATTTCGGTGAGACCTTTGCACCTGTAGCTCGACTTGAAGCTATCAGGATACTTTTAGCTTATGCAAATCATCACAACATCAAGCTTTATCAAATGGATGTCAAGAGTGCCTTTCTCCAAGGTAAGCTTGCTGAACTTGTGTATGTAGAACAGCCCCCTGGTTTTGAAGATCCAAAAAGACCCCATCATGTATATGTTCTCCACAAAGCTTTATATGGTCTCAAACAAGCCCCTCGTGCTTGGTATGATACCCTAAAGGAGTTTCTTATACATAATGGTTTCAAAATTGGGCTTGTTGATACTACACTCTTTACTAAAGTTAAAGGCAAGGACTTATTTGTATGCCAAATATATGTCGATGACATAATATTTGGAAGTACTAACTGTGTGCTAAGTGATGAGTTCAGCAAGATGATGATAAAAAGGTTTGAGATGTCCATGGTAGGAGAGCTGAAGTTCTTCCTAGGGCTGCAAATCAGACAACTCAAGCAGGGAACCTTCATCTCTCAAGAGAAGTTTGCCAAGGACATCCTCAAGAAGTTTGACATGGACAAAGCTAAGTCAATATCTACTCCCATGCAAGCAAATGCTCATCTTGATCTGAACCAACAAGGTAAGTCCACTGATCAGAAGGAGTACAGGTCTATGATAGGTTCCTTGTTGTATTTATGTGCATCTAGACCTGATATAATGTTGAGTGTTTGCATGTGTGCACGTTTTCAAGCTGATCCTAAGGACATTCATCGCACTGCTGTTCGTAGAATACTGAGATACTTGATTCATACCTCTAGGTTTGGTCTATGGTATCCTAAGGGTGCACCATTTGAGCTTGTAGGCTATTCAGATAATGATTATGCCGGGTGTAAGGTTGACCGAAAAAGCACCTCAGGTACCTGCCAATTTCTAGGGCGTTCCCTTGTATCCTGGTCTTCCAAGAAACAAAATTCAGTAGCCCTATCCACAGCAGAAGCCGAATACATAGCAGCTGGTGGGTGTTGTGCTCAATTGTTATGGATGAGGCAGACCTTGAAGGATTTTAACATATCTATGTCTCAAGTACCCCTCTTCTGTGACAATGAAAGTGCAATCAAGTTAGCCAACAACCCAGTCCAACACCAAAGATCCAAACACATAGAAGTGAGACATCACTTTCTAAGAGACCATGTAGAAAAGAAAGATATCCAACTGTGCCATGTTAGAACCGAAGCTCAGCTAGCTGATATTTTCACCAAGCCTTTAGATGAGAATAGGTTCTGTACCCTCAGGCATGAGCTAAATATCATGGATATCTCGAATGTGCAGTGAGGAAATGATGATACACGTGTACACATGATTGCATTTCTGGTTTTTTTCATTCTCTGCATTCTACATGAGTCAGCCACCTGAGTCTCGGTTGTACCTCAGGTGGGGTAGGGTCTTATAGATACCATGCTGATTTTGCATCTTATTGAACTTATGGATTCACCATTGGGTTAGATAAGTTGGATCTCACCATCTATTTCAATTCAACACAGCTTTAGCTCTGTATTGATTGATTGTTTGGCAAGCTGTGTTTGAAAAGAAATTCTCTCTATTGCTTTCATCTCTTATCCTTAAGATCTCTCTGGTAATCCTATTGAAAACCTTGTCAGCTGAGTCTTCCACATGAACCTCAGCTGAACACATTCAAAAATCCTGGAGAACATTCCTAAGTCTGGAGCTCAGCTCAATTTCTATTTCCTACCTGAGTCTCAGGTAGCAATCCAGCTGACCCTCAGGTGCCACAGGGCCACTCGGGATATAAAAACCCACCTCTGTAACGGTTCGCGCTAAACCCTCTTCAGAGTCTCAGTGCCCTTGCGCCCATCGCCGCCATCTGATTCTCAACGATCGTGCACTTCTCCGACGATCTTCGCTCTCTCCGAAGCTTCCCAAAGCTCTCCTGATTGTTTTGGCGCCCTCATCTCCAATCAAAATTCCAAATGTAAGTCTCCTCGAGCTGTTCTTCACGGAACTAGGGTGGTTTCCGCCTTAATGCGAATTCCAAGCTCTCGAGTAGCTTTTAGTTGTGGAATTAGAAAGAGATGATATATCTTTAACCTCTAGAACGATTTCTTGCAACTTATTGTCCAGAATTCTCAAATTTCAGCAAGATTCGATAAACCTAGGTTGCTCTGCTACTCCACCTGAGTTACACAATTTATCTCACCTGAGTGTCAGGTAGCTAAGTCAGGTAGCATGAGATGACTTGTGAAACTCTCCTAAAAACATCCACAAATAGCCAAATATTCCTGTTTTCTCTGCAATAGGATTATCTCTTATCTATTCTCTATCCTATCTCACCTATGCAGATGTCTGAATCAAGGAATGTGGCTGAGGATATAACTGATGATCTGCCCATTGGTCTGAGAACTCAGCTCCTAAGTCAGAAGCAGCAGTTAGAGTGGGAGGCAGAGCAGGCTAAAAGTCTTGCAAAGAAATTGGATGCAGAAGAAGCTGCCCAAAAATCAGTAAAAGCGCCTATGTCACCCTCTGAGCTAGCCAAAAGAGAAGCTAGGCTCAAAGAGCTACAAGAGGAGAAGCGTCAGATGGACATAGCTGCAGCTCAGTCAGCTCAAAGAATGAGAGAATTAGAAGCTCAGAAAGCTAGCAAGGAAGAACAATTGAAGCAAGAAAGGAGAGCAAAAGCAGCTGAAAAGAAAGCCCAAGCTGAGGAAGCAAAGAAAAAAAGAGCTGAAGAAAGAGCCAAGAAGGCTGCTGAGAAAGAGGCAGCTATCAAAGTCAAGAAGGCTCCAGTAGTTGATACACTCAAAAGGACAAGGGCTGCAGGCAAGTCAACAGATTTATCCCTGAGCAAAGTGCCAAAGAAGCCAAGATCAGAGGCTGTGGTAGTCAAGAAGAAAACAGAGAAGCAACTCCAAGAAGAGGAAGAAGCTGAATGGAGAGTAGAAGCTCTTAAAAGACAGGAACACAGCAAACTTATCAAAAAATGGCAAGACTTAACTGATAAGTTGCCTAATGCCACAGATGAGGAAAGGCCTCAAATGAAGGATAGAATAGATGCTCTTGCAAAGCAAATCTTTGAATCACCAGATGTTCCAAAGAGTGTGAAACTCCAAAGAGAAACTCAGCTGAAGGACAAGGCAATCCATGAAAAACTCAAAAAGCTGCTGAAGCAAGAAGGAAAAGCCTCTGGACAAGAGAAAGCAGACTTGATCAATCAAATTGATCGTCTATTCCCTCAACTCTCAGAAGATTATAAGCCTCTCTGGACAAGGTTCTCAGATATCATTCTTCAAAGGAGAATAGGGAATCTCATGTTGAAGTTAAACTCTTGTGCTGATGAAGCTCGTAAGAAGCATCTACAAAATGAAATTGCTGAAACAAACTCAAGGATATTTTATACATCCAGTCCACAAGCACTTGATGCAGTGCCCCTTCAACAAGCCAGTGGTTCACTGCCTCAGCTGAGTAAGCCAGCCGAGTCTCAGGCAGCTGCATCAGCTGGACTAGAATTAGTCCTCACTGAAGTGGAACCTCAACAGAAAGCTGCCATAGAATCAATTGAAGACATTTTGGCTGAGCTTGACTCAAGAGAAAAAGAACTTGATCAGACTATGGAAGAATCTATGGATAAGCTAAGATCATCTTTCGAAGAGAAGTCAACTAAAGCACATGAAAACCCAACTGAGCCACAAGCAGATCCATCAGTTGGAGTATCAGTGAGCATGGGTTCTGTATTTCAGTCTCTATCAGACTTAAAACCAGCTCAAGAAGAAACAAGACTTGAAGAGCAAGAAAAAGCAGTATCTTCTCCAGCACCTGAGTCAGTTCATAGGATGCCAACTGGGTCTCAGGCACAGTCAACTGAGACTCAGTCAGAAGACTCAGATGACTCCTACTCAAGTCCAAGTGACCCTCATCCTCCATCTCCTCGCAAGAAGAAGCAAAAGCTGTCTGAATCAGATGAAGAATATCAAGAAGAAGAGGAGAGTGGTGGAAGGAAAGAGTCAGCAGAAGAATCAGACTCATCCCCCTCTGCATCTGACTCAGAAGATATCCCGGCTGAGACTCAGTTAGAAGAGTCAGATGAGTCATTGGAAGCCAAATACTCAGCTATATTCTCAAAAGTTGCACGATCTGACACATCAATGATGAAATTCATATCTGCAACTGCTTTCAAGAAGCTACCAAAGGCAGATGCCAGTCTAGCCTCCATGAACCTGGACTCAAGAAGCACATCAAACTACACTGCCATGAGAACCACAAATCCATACTTTGACAGTGAAGGAAATCTGAAAAGAAGACATTGCACTGATCCAAGGTTTTGGAATGATCAGCAGCAATCAAGCTATCATCTCTTGCTGCAGAAGAAAGGTTTTGTTGACAGCATGCCAATTGATTGGGAAAATCTTGCTAAGAACGGCTTAGGAAATCTGAAGCAGATTCTAGCTGCTGTTCAACTTGATAAGATATGCAGTTTAAACCAAGATTATGATTCTGAAGCTATCAAGGAATTCTATGCAACAGTCTTTGTAGAGCAGAACAATCAAGATTATATGCTCTGGATGACAAGAGGTCAACTGCTGTGCATCACAGTTCCAGAGTTTGCAGAGATGTTCAATCTACCATCAGGGTCAAAGCTACAGAAGATCAGCATATCCAAAGGCTCAGAAGAAGATAAGAGTCTC
This sequence comes from Stipa capillata, assembly GCA_019208055.1. Taxonomy (NCBI): domain Eukaryota; kingdom Viridiplantae; phylum Streptophyta; class Magnoliopsida; order Poales; family Poaceae; genus Stipa; species Stipa capillata. The sequence continues at coordinate 69,730 of JAGXJF010003149.1, read as the reverse complement.
CTGCCAGATTGGGTTCCAAATGAGAAAAGGAAGAAGTTCTTCCCTACAGGCTTTGTGCCTCCTCCTGTTAAGGGTGCAGTCCCTAAGCATATCTCCAATTTCAAAGGATTGATGAAGACACCCAAGCACATAGTGAAGATCTTGAACATATCCATCTGTGCCAAAGGTGGAGGAACTGATGCCATATACAATCCAGTATGGAGAATTCTTGAGCTCATAGCCAAGAAAGAGAAGTTTGATGTGGCCAGATACATATTCTCAGAAATAAATGAGTGCCAGAAGAACAGATCTGACAAGATGAGATATGACTCATATCTAATGCATATGATTCTCCAAAGAACATCTTTAGCATCTGTAGTTTTCTCTCTTGACAAGAAGACATATCTCAGCAAATTCAGACCTCAGAAGGATGACCATGAAGATGAAGTTCCTTTCTACAACATCCTAAACTCATCTCAGTCGGCCTTTTCAGAGCCTCCAGAGCAAGCCACCAGAGACTCAGTCAGGTCACCTCAGCCAGCAGCTGATCTCCCAGCAATTCTACCTGAGTCTCAGGTGTCTCCCACCCGAGACTCAGCTAGAGAATCATCTCCTCCTGCTGAGCGACAAGCTTCGGTCTCTGTGAACCTTTCATCAGACAGTCTTCCTTTGGTTCAACGCCTAGACAATCCCGCAGCTATTGATGCTTTCATTAAACGGGTTGTGCCAGTACAGATCTCTGTTATCAAGAGGAGACAAGATGAACTGCAACAAGAAATGGCTCAGCTGAAATCTGAACTCAAGAGTGAGATGGCAGATCTCAAGGCCTCGGTCAACAGCAAATTTGATCAGATCCTATCCCTTCTGCAACCAAAGCCAGCTCCCTGAGGATCTTTTTCCTTCTTCTTCCTATCTCTTTTTAGTGCTTAGTGGCAAAGGGGGAGAGAGAGTAGGGAGAGAATAGCTTAAAGGGGAGAGTATTATATTCAGGGGGAGCAGTATGTAAAGGGGTAGCCTAGGCTGCATGTGTGTCAAGACATTCTATGTACTGCAAAATATTTTTATCAGTCTTGAACACCTCGTTTTTGTATTGTACAAATATATTGAAATACATTGATCTTTTTATCATATCGGCTCTGATCTGCTCTGATACATGATATTACTCTCTTTAACTCTATGCTCTGATATTCGATATATACATGACGCTCTGATGTTTGATATTTGTACTCAAGCATGCAATCCATTCTGTTATCTTATTTACTGAGTACTCCTCCAACATACCTGCTATTCCGCTGTGCTTATATTCTCAGTTATGTTGTGAGAACCTGTGCTTGCATCAACTCTCAAATGTTTAAATCTGATCTGCACACTTGTATTCAAATGCAAAATCTCACTTGTGCACATCTTAAGGGGGAGTTGATGTCAAACAAGGTTAAATGCAATACTCTTTTTATCTAAATGAATGTTTTAAAGGGGTTGCCACTAACCACCAAAAAGGGGGAGATTGAAAGTGCATCCACTCCCATGGAGCTTGGAAGGATGGCTATCTTGCCCCAGAGTTTGGTTTTGATGGTTATTGGCAATCCTCACCTGTGTCTAATGTTTTGCAATGAGTGTGAACAGGGATTAGATGGACAGGTGAAAGCTGAAGTGAGACAACTGTTGATGATGAGCCCTAAAAGAGCAAGGAACTGGGAAGGTCAGAAGGACCAGCTGAGCTAGGTTCCTGAGGCACAGTTGCGAGGAAGCCGAGGCTGTGCTCGAGGGCAAGCGAGGTGATGGTTGCTTGATGGAGTTCAAGGGCCGTGAATGCAAGCTTGATAAGTTCTGGAGGAGCTAGGAAGCTGGTGGATCAGGACCAAGGGTTCTCTGTGCGTCTACAAGGGCAGTCGTCTTCGGTGAAGAAGCTTGGAACCAGTACCAAGGGTCTAAGTGAGCTGGTCAGGGACTTTGGCGAGGTCATTGCTCTCTGGTCAGTTGTAGGCTTGTAGTGAGCCGGCCAGAGTTGTGCTCAGGTGCTGCCTGAGGCAACCGAGTCCACCTGAGTTTGGCATCTGAGGCTCAGGTGGGTAGCTCAGCCGTGGCTAGTAGGTTACCAGAGGTGCTCGTTAGCTGAGTCTCAGATAGGTTAGGTCTGGTGGCTCTTTGTCTGACGTGGCATGAGGGTAACGGCTAGCTGCCAGGGACCCTATAAATAGGGAACCTGGGGAGGTTTTCAACCTCGAACATTTACCCAACCTTTGCCTCTAACCCGAAAGCAACCTGTTGAGAAAGAAAGAGCTCTAGGTCTCCAAGTGAGTGTTGCCTGCGTGCATCCATCGTGAGAGTGAGTTACTTAGTCCTTCAGGTGTAATCTTCGAGGTACTGGTTCCTCCAAGAGTGGGAGTGCTCTTGGAGTTGGTGAGCAAGCCAAGTCTTGTGTGGCTGCCACCAAGAGTCTGTGAGGGCGATTCGGGTCTGCCTGTCTTGCAGCAGCAAGATAAAAGGATTCCACACAAGAAAGGTACTCGAGGAAAGAGCACGTTTTGGTGCCGGCTGTGAGAACAGCTTCCTCAACGGAGACGTACTGCTTCGCAAGAAGTAGGAACTTCGGTAAAACAAATCATTGTGCGCTTTACTTTCTGTCTTGTGATCAGCTCATACTTATTCTGATATCTATGTATACTTAGATCACTAGAGCACCTTTATTTGTTGCACACTAACTGAGTTTCCTCACCTGAGACTCAGTTAGCTCCTACTAAAGCTAGTACCTTTCCTGTTCACATCATCTGATGCACTCACCTGACCCTCATACCTGAGACTCAGTTAGCTCTGAATATAACTTGCTCTACATCAGCTGAGTTTTCTATCTGAGTGTCTGGTGTTTATCTGATATATCTTGCTGAGTCTCAGTTACGTACATCAGTTGCATATATTTTCTCTAGGATTGACCTATCTCCAGAAGAGAAACCCATTAGGCATTTTAATTTCTAGAGCCGACCTATTCACCCCCCCTCTAGTCGACTCCTGAGATCCCTTTCACTACTTTTACACAACGACTTATAAAATAAATTCAGCACAACACATGCAGTTGAATAATCACATATTAAGCCTAGCTTTGGCGGGCCGGAGGGCGTAGAGATTAGCTTATTGTCACTGCCCTTCCTAGCACCACAAGTCTAGTTGATCAACTTTTTTTACATCCGGTAGCTATTGGTAGCATTGAAGTTGCCCTCAGAAAGGAGCAAGTAGGAAGTAGGAGGGGCGAGAGAAAATAAGACAGTAGAGAAAGAAAGAACGAGAACACGTAGGATAACTTGTTATCTTGTTCAGGACAAAAATTATGGAGGTTGACCTCATGGTTTTAACCACAGCAAAACCATGATCCCCGAAGTAAAAATGAAAACTATGGTAGTGTTTCTCTCAAACATTGTAACACAATTTTGTGATTTGTTGTGATATTCGTGCAATTATATTTTTCTTAATTAGAAAATCTAAATTCCGTACATCCTAAATCTAGTCCTAACCGACGACGTATGCTCACACCTGTTAGATGTATCATAGAAGAGAGAGATGGGGGCATGCGGGGCGTAGATGAGCTGTGGACTACATGTCTCTTTTGAGACAACAAACAACCAAAAACAATGATATCAACATTAATTACTAAATCTAAAAATTCAGAATGTTGTAAACCTCAAACCGTATATCCGATTCACGATCCATTTTTACCATCGGGTTCGTCGCGTTGAGATCTTCAAAACTAGATCTCATATGTATATATTTCAATAACTTTTCTTTCAAACACATTAGTTATCATGTGGTAATGTGTTACTTACCACATTATTAGTGACCAGTTATCAGGTTGTTAAATCTACCTCCCAACTTTATGATATTTGATAGTTGTTCAAGACAAGTCAACATCCCTCCATTGTGCTTTTAGGTATGGCTGTGAGGGGCTAGATTCCACGATTCACTTTCTAGGCTTAGTAATATGGTGGGAAGGCATTAGGTTTTATCTTTTCTCGTACATGCTTGGAATTTGGTGGGGAAGGAATTATTTTGTGCCGGTAACAAAATATAAAAGAATCTTATAGGACAAGCTTAGAATTATAGGGAATGCATTATTATGTCCAAACAACTATAGAAAGATATGATAACTACATGAAACTGTCAGCAACACTGAAGCCATTTTCTAAAAACGAGCTTAAAAATACATAGGGTAGTCATTATTGTATGCTGACAACTAGAGAAAAATGATATGATAACTACAATGATAAGGTTAGAAAGTGTACACTAAAATTATTCGCCGAATACGAGCTTACATAACAACGCACCAAGAGTCTGATAACCTATCAATAACTAGCTGATAACTCTCCATTAGTAGTCTAGTAACTCACGTATTACCATCTAATAAGTACTGGGTCGAAAAGAGTAAATGAAATATACCCAAGTGAGATCTAGTTTTGAAGTCTTCATCAGAATGAACTCAATGGTGAAAATGGATTATGAATTGGGTAAAAGCTTTAAGCTATAAACATTTAATTTTTGGAGTTAGATTCAATGATGTCAGTGTTTTCGTACACATCTGTATGCACATAATGATAGTTGTTGCGGGCTCTTGCTCTCGTTTGAAAAAGTGCATTCGGACAACAACGTTAAAGCTGTTGTCAGTTTATGGTATTATGAGTGTGTTTAGAAGAGTTTCACTCTACCTAAACTCCATTTTACCTCTAAACTCCAGTCCACCTTTAGACTCTAGAGCTGTAGAAAAGTGTTCATTAATAAGTTAGCTTCACGTCTAAGTTAGAAAGAGATTGTTGTGAAAAGTTTAGATTTTTTTTCTTTTTCTCAAGCTATATGGCTAGCTGTATCGACCGGTTTGCCTGCTTTTTCCTTTTTCGCTGTGCATCACGCGTAAGGAAAAATCAAGCGTGTTTCTATTTCTTTTTCTCGTGCACGTGGAGGCTAATGGCTCATTCTAGCTCATGCACACGAAGGAACATGGCTCAATCACGTCATGATCGTTATATGTATAATTGATCAACGTGAAAAGGACAACAAGACAACACAATAATTAAAGAAGATCATACGATGAACACAGTCAGTAAACCAATGAAAATGAGCACTCTGCTTTTGAAAACAACAAGATGCTAGCTGATGTTTATTTGGCATTTTTTTCTTGATTCAAACAAGGCAGATAACCACATCATGCAAGCTTAAACCACTGTTGAGAAATTACAATGACCATCTATGAAAGCATAAACCCCTATTGCACAATTATATTGACCATATATTTTATGCTACAACAATTATCTAGCATATCAAGAGACGAGAGGAAGCAAAAACCTCTAATTTCTGCGGAGAACGAGTAGCAATTTCTATCTAATTTCTGCATACAATAACCATCTTTTGAACGAGCAACAACCATCTAATTTCTGCATACAATAACCATCTAATTTCAGCATAGAACCGAGTAGCAATATCCATCTAATTTATGCATACAATAATAATCTAATTCATGCAAGCAAGAACCATGGAGAAGGCGAGAAGGGTGCGGGGATGAGAAGGAGGGCGCTGCCACGCCGGGAGAGTGGAGTACGAGAGGCGACTTGCTCGGGTGGAGAGATCGCCATGGAGGAGAGGGGGCGGGGGCACGAACGGGTGGGTTGGGGACCTCGGGTGCCGCTAGGTTTGAGAATATATCTAGTGGCATTTGCAGGTGATTTTTTCCTTAACTTCAAGAGTAGATGGCTAAACTGGAGACGCGGGAGGTAAGTGGAGTTGGTGTAACAACTTTTTTCCAGCTCCACTAAAATGAATTAAAGCCCACTTCAACTCCACATTTTTGAAAAAACTGCACCTATTCCACCAGTTAATCTACAAAGTGAAGTTATCTTAAACATCTCTATATTTGCACACCGAGTCCATCCGAAGTCCAAACGGTAGGAAGCACGATATACTCGTTTGCAAACTTTGAGAAGAGAGAGCCAAACACACGGGCCGAAGGGGGAGCTCGAGGAGCAGAGGGGGCAGTGGGGTGTGCACATGATGAGAATTCGGACGATATCACGTCTCAGACAGTAGGAGCCAGAAGGCTCAAAACCAGCCCGCGACCAACGTGCCCCCCTGGCCCCGGTCTCCTAGCCAGTAGTGGTCCCCCTCTTCCCCTCGCGACGCACGACACGGATCAAAAGCTGGAGAAAACATCCAGGGGGCGCTCCGTTCCAACGCTTTGACGCGCGGCAGGCCGTTGCCGAGGCGACGAGCAGCGGCAGGGCAGTGCGCCTGCGGACTGTCAAGTGTCAACGCCAGCTAAAAAGTTTCCCTTGCGGCGCCTAACTTGAAAGCCGGGAGCAGGGCAGGGAGACACGACACATTTTGCACGGTAGCACTCGTACGTGTTCTCTTTCAGGGGGATTGATTGGCATGGTGGGCACGGTGCTCCAGGAGACGCGGCGCGTGAGAGGGGGAGGGCGGCGCAGCAGCAGCAGCCGCCTGCTTACGCCGCCCGATGGGGCAGAACTGCGGGACTAATAAATTTACAGCAGGAGGGAGAGAGAGGGGGTTGAGGAGGGGGATGGACTGGAGGGGATAACGAGACACGCGTGGGGAGACAGGAGAGACATAAATGGAAGAGTAGAGAAGCCGAGCCATCAAAGCCGAACGGATCCGCGCCCAGGCGGCAGGCCGAGCTGAATTCACGGATGCTGGCCCCGTACGGACTGAACCCACGCCCTCGCGTTCTTCCTACCACCAATAATTGCCGTCGGTCTCTCACGGCTCACTCGGTAGAGTATGGACAAATGACCAAGTATTGCAATCTGATGATAATCTCTGTAGAGGATCAGCAGTACTACTCTTGATTGGCAGCTACTATTCATAATCGATGAGCTGGTTCAGTTGCAGGAGGAAGATTAAAGGCGTAGGGGTCACGGTTTGACACTCTTCACCTTAGTCACATCGTAGTTTTTTAAAAGAATAATTCTTATTGATCATACTTTATTATACGGACGATATAGATTCAGTTTTTTATCAAAATTTATCACATTTATAGCAAATCATACTTTACATAAACTTAAGTGTAGCGAGGGTAGCCTTGAACTAAACATATTTTAGGTGTGGCGGGTTATTATTGTCTACAATTACTTTCCTGCTAGCTATCTATTTACTATGGGGTTGTTTGGTTAGTGACTAAGTTTTATCTAAATTTGCCACACCTCATATTAGATAAGTTTGACGACCTATGTGGATGTTTAGTTAAAGCCATATTTAAATAATATATTTTTTAGTTATAGTCTCATAGACTCAAAAAATATGGTACGCTTTTTTTAGTCTTGCTAAAGTGTGTCTCTAAATATATAAACTAACTTTAAGTAAGTTAAGTAAGTTTGATTAGAAATGTAGCGCAAAATATGACAATGTTTAGTTAAAAAAAATCATATTTTCTCTGTCCAAGAACACAGATCGGTTTTAACTTATTACGATGAGTTGGAACCTCTACGGAAATGTTCCCTCGGTGCCACTAGTATATTCTGTGCCATGTATATGCATACATGAGAACAAACATGTAACGTGTGGAGTGAGAGGGATCATTGCTACTAAGCCGGTACTACAAACTACGAAAATGATAAAAACCATGAAAGTTAATAACATTGACACAACATAAATATATCATGACAGAAAATTGTCAATCTTAATCTAGCGTATACACTAAGAAACGACATGTCATAAATATCTATGAGTTGATTCTTGCCGCCAGTGCCTTGACTTGGACCAACATGACCTCCGGGGCCTAAGAATTTAGCGGGGACGATGTGTGGGAAAGTGAGAGAGGCGGCGTCTCCGATTATAGTCGGCGGATGACTCAGTCAAGACCGGTTACAACTGCTCACTCTATTTCACAGTATATGTCTCCAGCTTACTCCTATTAGCAGTATTTAGATTTAGAACTAAACTATGCCTATTCCTATTAGATAGATATACCGCTAATCTAATCTATCTAACGAAAATAGTACGGCTTGAGTTTATATTCCCTCAGATTCATAATATAAGTAGTTTTAGGATTTAAGAGGTTTATCAAAATATAAGTAGTTCTAGAACTCCAATGCACATTTGTGTCAGTTTTTTCCTAGTCTACTCCTCTTTAATTGTTATGGTTAATGAGCTATTTTCTCATGTTTGTATATCCTAGATTATTTATTGCATGAAAGACAAGGATAATAGTATCATTTGATACATTAACTAATCTCTCCTTAATTTTTGTGCTCAAGCCTAAAACTACTTATATTATGAATCAGAGGGAGTAAAATATTTACTCCAATATTGTGCATCAGACATATACCCTAAAATGACAGTAATTAATATGTATGATCTGGCATCCACGTTTAAGTTTACTTCCCAATCGTCAAAACCAGAGAAAATCCCAATCACACGTCCGTCTCCCCTCCAGGCCTCTCCTTGCACGTACCTTAAAGGCACCTGATTAGATTAAGGTAAACTCTACGGACCAACATGCTGATTGCAGAATTCCATTTTTCTAGCATCTAACTATTGATTCTCACACTATTCATCTAACTGTCTACTTCCTCCTATAAAATCTTTTAACCCACCAATTAGGGTTTTATTTCTCTCCATACCCTGTTCTCACTGTACACACAGGAGAAGCAGCGAACCACACGACCGGCGCCGTGCCCCCGCCGTCCACACGACCGGCGCCACGGCCCGCCGTGCTCTGCACCGTCCACGCGAATAGCGTGGCGCCCTTGCCGTCCTTCGAGTTGTCCACGCGAACGACGTCTCGCCCCCACGTCCTCCGCGCCATCCACGCGGCTGGCACCGCGCCCCGCCGTCCTCCACGCCATCCACGTGACAGGCGCCGCTCCCCGGTCGTTCTCCGTGCCGTCGTCTACATCTTCGTCCTAGTCATCATCAATGGGCGCACCAACCACCACCGAGCACCCGACCTTCGTGCGCTGCCACAACATGTACGAGCAGGCCGGGGAGCTCCAGATCATGTTCGAGTACATGGATGGGGGCTCCCTCGAGGGCCGCTGCATCGCGTTCGAGGCCTTCCTCACTGACATTGTCCGCAGTAAACAAATTATTATTGTGCACGAAACAAACTATTGTTGTGTAGGAAACAAATTATCATTGTGTTTTGTATAGTTGTCGTATTGGTTTGATCATAACAGAAGGAGCACACAGTGTCAAAAATCTAGCGATTTGAATCATAAGTTTTTCAAAAATCTAGAATTTTGTTGTACACATTTCATTGTTGTATTGGTTCGACAATTTTGTTGTGCAAGTTTTCATAAAATATTTCACTCTCACTACGTAAATATTTTCATGTTGCCATGACAAAAGGAGCCCACGATGCCGAAAATCTAGCGATTTGAATCATAAGTTTCGCAAAAATTTAGGACTTTGTTTTACACATTCCGTTGTTGTATTGGTTCGACAATTTTGTTGCGCAAGTTTTCATAAAATATTTCCCTCTCATTACACAAATGTTTCCGCATTGTCATAATAAGAAGGAACCGACATATTGAAAATCTAGCAATTTAAATTATAAATTTCCCAAATATCCGAGACTTTGTTGTACACATTCCGTTGTTCTATTATTTCAAAAAATTTATTGCGTAAGTTTTAGTAAAATATTTTCCTCTCATTACGCAAATGTTTCCACGCTGCCATAATAGAAGGAACTCACGATGTGTATTGCATACAAACAGTTGCCCATGTTTTCTATAGTCACTACAATTGTTTTCTATAATCACCAAAGTTATTTCCTGTGAATTTAGCTAATCATATTTGTTGCTAATCCTATCTTCACATCAGATGGCTACCTCCTATGTCTATAGATAAGTAATATAGGTATGTTGATTTGTAACAGTCCCCTTAATTTAAATGTATTTGTGGTTTGGACGTAAAATGCAAGAGTTAAGTAGAGGATCAAAGCCGACTTTTTCCTTATCAATTTAGTATCATCGGGAACAGGTGATTCTACAGGAATGTTTTAAAAGCCCGTTTAGGTAGTAGGATTCTGAAAACACAAAGATAAAAGAACACATGATTAGATGCCCTGCTACCTTCAATCCTACACAAAGCAAAACCTTAGAAATTAAGAACAAAGAGCCTCTGATTAGACTATAAGAAAAATATAGGAATTCTAGAACTTAAAATATTACTTTTTTTTTGTTTTTACAAACTTCCAACGGGCAGCATATTGAATTGCCTCAAGTAGCCGTAAGTATCAGGCGCATAAATAGCTCTGCTTTTTTGCTCTCCATGCATAACACTTCTCTGTTCCTTCGCTTCCATCATTTGCTTACTGCATTCTATTTTTTGATCGAAGAAACCAATAAGCTTACTGCTTGTCTCCTGCAGAATATGACATTTCTTTTTTGTGTTCGAAAACCAGGAACATCATGTTCTTTTAGCAGCTCAATAAGAAACAATTTCATTTGATGACTCTATCTAGCTCTAGGAAAAACTCTTCATTGTAGCTATGATTGATTAGGCTACAGTGGAGTACTTCTTGCATATTGTGTAAGCAATTAAAATTTGGAGCAATACCTCTTTCTTTGACGACGCCCTGCTGTCCCACGATCACCTTTAACATCACCAAGTCCTTGTGATTGCAGGCGGCTGCCTCATCACTCGCACGAATTACGTTAACCAGCCACCTACATTAGAACAAAATTGCATGTTGTATAAAAGAGGATATTAATATGAGAATTTCTCGATCTTTAAACCATATCAATCTAGAATTGCAAAAGAATACTCTTCTTTGGAAGAGCAGGATGACCGCGGCATTCATTGAATTAGGAGCAAAGAACAAAGTTTCAGTTATAATATGTACATGAACAAAAAAGAAAGAGCAATATGACCCGCAGCTTAACGCATGCTGTGAAGGTTCACAAGAGAACATGTGGTCTCACATCTAGTTATTGTCTGTTGAACAGATAAAGAATCTTGAGCAACATATTTACATTCTGATGAAAACACACACGAATGCAGCAACTGAGTGTGATTCCACAACCCAACGTAAAAGAGCAAAATCAGAAGGTGAATGTCTCTGAAGTATGAATGCATGCATCTATCTACGAAACAATGTGAAGCCTTGAAACGAGCTAGGACAACAAGCGATGTACGGCAAGTTGTGAGGAGCAAGTGCCCTTTAGTGGCCTCAGTTTCGGTTCAGCAAAAACATCCGCAAGAAAAGTCGAAAGATTTAAAGATCGGGAATTCTATCCGGGGTACGTGACCACGGTTGACTTACCGTGTGGCGTGGCTCTATGTGTCCGATCCACCAAAGTTGAGATCTGTCCGTTCGCTCAATCCTCAGTGCTGCACTTCTTTGTAGCCATACAAGTTAGTCGAAAGTGAATGACATCGTCGTAGATTCCTCCAATACCAAAATTTTAAAATGTTTTATCTCTTAAACCTTAATCCAATTTGTGATCCATTGCATCTTTGAGTTCTTCTCGACAAGGACTTCAAAACTAGATCCCACTGGAGTATGTTTCGATGCAACTTTTTTTGCCGTTATCAGTTACCAGGATACAGTATGCTAGCTACCAAGTTAAAAGTGAACACTTATCAAGGTATTAGTGAACGGTTAGCACATAATAGCTGAGCTAATCGTGTCATTGTCGCATAATTATGTAAATCTAAAGAGAAAAATATTGACTGCTATCAAGTAGTAATTGATATTATTAGATCACTATAGCATTGTAATGCAAGTTTTAGAGGTGTCTGAGAGATGCTCAATAACCCGATAACATAATGACTATAATATGGTAACTTATCACTATCAATATGATAACTATTTCATTATAACATGGTAACTACTGGGCCGAAAAAATATCGTTGAAACATATCAAGTGGAATCTAGTTTTGAAACCCTCCTCGTGACAAACTCAAGCGGGTGAAAATGGACATTAGATCAGATAAATGGTTTGAGTTATAAAATGTTTTAAATTTCTAGAATTAGGAGAGTCTTGATGATATTAGTAATTTATACTCTTACACATGATGGTTATCTAGGGCATAGTCGCTATGTAGTGCAGTCCTTTAAAGATTAATGGCATGGGCAAGCAAAAGGAGGAGGTCAAGATGTAGCAGACAAACTTGATCACGACGAGAGGGGCTTGACCTAGCCAGCGACAGGAAAAGGGGCCTCGTCGATCGCATCCTAGCTGAGCTCGGTGTCATAGGTGATGGGGAAAGGAGGCTTTATGGAGAGGTAATCATTGTAGTTGACGGCCGTCGGCCGCTTGCGTCAAAGAGAACCTGGTCGCTCCTTGCCTTGGATCTCCTATCTCGTCGCTGCTTGCACAAGCTTGGATCCGTGTTTTTGACACAAAATGATGCACCTATGTATTTGCCGCTAGGGACACGGAGCTGCGTGCCTGTTTCGCTGCGAGCCCACCGTGCAAGCGCTCTTTTTTCTTTGTGCCAGGAAGTTTTCCGAGAGATTGGACCTAATGCCAAAAATCCTTTGCAATTAGCACCACAGGAAACCAATCCTTAGGAATTTGAATGGCTCAATCTTTTAATCCAAAAGGTATTTTATAGAAAAAATATTTAAAGGATTGAAATCCTATAAAACTTTTTGAAAATTTTGCAATCCAAACATTCACGGACTTAAGAATGGACAAAGGAGGACGCCATGCTAGGCCAAAGGGGACCGGACTGCTTGAGGTTCAATATTTTAGACTAAATAGTGTATATATACTTTCTTGTACACTTGGACTGGACTAGGGTTATGACCCTTCTAACCCTGGGTTTAGGCCTTCCCCGAGCCAAAGAAGGCCTAAGATTAAAATCCTGTGGTCATTTAGATTGTAGGATTTTCTTGAACTTTTTTTTATAGAATTTGTTTTTCTTCCTCCACATTTTAGAAGATTGTGTTTTTATTTCCTTTGGAAAATCTAATTCAACATGTTTCTCTATCTCTTTTATTAAAATTCATTTCCTCACAAATTTTCTGTTGAGTACCGTACTATACAGTTTCTATGCTTTCGTTCTTGTAAGAATAAAGGGAAGCGCCCCAGACCCGGGACGGACGGGTGTACCATGTTCTTTCGTTTCTCCGGTGCTCCCTACTACGTGACCACGCCCGATAAGCGCCAGATCTGCATGCCTTGCTGTTCTGTGCTGGCATATAACGCAGGCTCGCTACGACTAGGGGAGTGGGAGTAGATACTACCTCAAGGCCTAGCAGTAGCAAAGAAAGACTTAGGGGGTGTTTGGTTGCGCTTTTTAATAGTTTTTACTAGAAAAAGCTACAGCTCAACTAAACGGCTAGCTTTTTAATAGCTTTTGTCAACGGTAATGGTGGGTTTTACAGTATAAATTCAGCTGTTTGGAAAAAGCTACCTTCTGCTAGCTTTTTGCAATGTATTGAAGTTTCAGTACTTATTTTCTAAAATACTGTAGATGATTTAGATCAATTAAAAGCTATATGTTTACTTTCTCACAACCATAACAGTTTTTTCAGACAGCTAGTCAATAACAACTTTATAAACCGTCACAGTCATCCAAACAGACCCTTACGCATCAAACCGTAGTAGCAGGGAAGCAGCCATCACAAAAGGGCCATGGCGTCACGCCCAATAGGAGCCAGCAATCTCTCCCTCGCCGATCGACTGATCTGGGGCGGCCTCCAGCTAGACTGGCATCCTACTCCCTGCCGTGCCACGTAGCCTGCGGCAGCTTTTAACGCGGGCGCGCGCAGCACCGCAGACGGCGGCAGCAGCAGAGCAGAGGACCCTGCCTGCCCCCACAAGAAGTCTCGATCCCCCACTGCTCAGCGATCGAAAGCACGAGATAGGGAGTGGTGAGCGATCTCTCGGCCGCGCAGAGGAATTTTTCCAGCTAGAGACCCCACGCAGCCACATCCAATTACTAGACCATATACACACTCACACGACACCATCTCTGGTGCTCTCCTATCTTCACTCTCTCTCTCTCTCTCGTTGTGTGGAAAGTAAAGGGATAAAGAACAGGAGCAGCTCCTGTAGGTGTACACAGCAGATACGTACAGAGGGAGCAGAGACGTAGAGAGAGAAGAGAGGATGTTAGCTAGGAGTAAGCTTGAAGCTAGGGTACTCTAGAGGCTAGGCTACGCTGTTTCTTTTGTGTTTTCTTATTCTAGCGTGCTCCTAGCTTCGGAGAGACGAGAGATTCTTCTTTATAGTGGAGAGGGAAAGGAGGGGTTTCCGTAGACTCAGCTAGTATAGCTGGTGAGCATCTTCTTGTGTTGTTGCGCTTTTTCGCTGGCTTTTTTGGAAGGAGCTAGTAGTAACTTAGCTAGGGGAGAAGCTACTGCTCAGCGAGCAAGCGTGGCGTCGTCGGGTCGGCGCTTCCCGTCGGTCTCCGCCGCCTTCGCGGACTGGGTCGCGTCGGCCGGCGGCGACGACCTGTCGCTCGGGTTCAATGCCGGCGCCGCGGCCGCTTCCGGCGCGTCGCTGGGCACCGGGCGCTGGGTACCCGCCGTGTCGGCATCAGCGTCATCGCGCCAGTCCGCCGCGCTCAACTACGGGATAGCAGCTGCCGGCGACGTCGGCATGGTCGTCCTCGGCCCCGCCGCCTCCTTCCACCACCAGAGGGCTGCCGCGGCAGCGGCCGCCGCGGACGCCGACTCCGGGTTCGCGCTCCTCTCCGCGGAACAGTGCGGGCTCGACCCTGACGCTGCCAAGTCCGTGAGCGCCATCCAGTTCTGGCAGTCGCAGCCGACGACGCCACCCGCGGCTGGAGCTGGCTCCGCCGACAAGAAGCCCCTCTCCATGATGGGCTACGGCGGCGGCTCCGCCGGCTCCGGCAGCTCCGGCGCGGCCACATGCCTCGACTGCGGCAACCAGGCGAAGAAGGACTGTCCTCACCAGCGGTGCCGGACGTGCTGCAAGAGCCGCGGCTTCGACTGCACAACTCACGTCAGGAGCACATGGATCCCCGCTGCCCGGCGCCGCGAGCGGCAGCAGCTCGGCGGCGGCGGCGGCTCGTCCCCTCCCACCGCCTCCGCCTTCCCCGCCACAGCAGCCTCCAAGAAACCCCGGCTCCTCTCCTCCCAGACCACCACCACCACCTCCCGCACCTCCACCTCCAACGGCACCAACCATCGCAGCGTCGACACCACCTCTAGCCAGCAAGGTAAACACAGCAGACACAGACACACATCTCACACAGTATTATTCAGGAAACTTGGACATTACTTCTTCTCTTCGAAATTCTCTGCACTTTTGCAGACGCGTCGTTCAGGGATGCCCTACCGCGGCACGTGCGCGCGCCGGCGGTGTTTCCGGTGCGTGCGGGTGACGTCCATCGACGACGGCGAGGACGAGTTCGCGTACCAGGCAGCGGTGAGCATCAACGGCCACATGTTCAGGGGGTTCCTGTACGACCAGGGCGCCGTCGACGGCCGCGGCCTCAGCAACGACGAGTCCAGCCACGCGGCCGCGGTGCGCAGCATCTCCGACCTCCACCTCGGCAGCGCCTCCCCGGTGCCACCCGACGTGTACAACACCGTCAGCGGCCCGCTCATTCTTGGCGGGTTGGGCTATGGTAACAACATGAACTGAAAGCTCATATTAGCTGGCTAGTAGCCTAGTACAATAATGGTTGCCATCTTAGTATATAATAACCCCCTTTCTTTCATCTCATTACTAGTAGTGGTATAATCCTCTTCCATTTTGCTGCTGCTGCTGTGTGCCTATGTCACAGGATGTTAGAAAGCTAGAAAGAAAATTAGTTCAGCATTTTACAGGTTAATTTGCTGCACAGGATACTGCCCGGCTTCTATGTGGTTACTGTTCCTACCGAAACTTATCTTTGCATACTTTGGGAAGTGCAACCATGTATAGGATCAGCTCAAGTTGTGTAGGGTTGTAGTCTTTTTGGAGTCACTTGAGGAAATAGAGAAATGGAGGGTGTTGTTAATTTGACAGCTGAAAAATTTGACTCTTTGATGCTCTCGTGCCATCACTTCACTCCGTTGCGTTCTTTAGCTTCCAAAGTTCCAGTCTTGTTCTCTATCTTCCCAAATTTGTGTCGAAGAAGGGGTTGGTAGGGATAGCAAAGCATAGATTCTTACCTTGCTGTTGTTTGCTTGTATGTACTGTTTAGCATCTTATCCATGCATTGGAACTTGTAGCCAAGAGGCCAATGTGCAATGCATGTGGTGATAAGAATTTTATCTCCCTTAAAATAGTCTGATAGTAAGTCAAGATCATGGAAGCCAATAGTAGTACTGAATCCATTAGCCATGCCTGGTTGCTGCCTGTTCTTTTAACAATGCCAGGAAGGGACATCTCCTAATCTTTTGCGCAAGCCCCCATATTTATTCCCCCTGCTGGATCCCAATCCACAAAGAAAGATGTGAAAAGAAAGAAAGGATGCCGATGTAGATGCATGCACAGTCTTTTGCTGGTTGAAGAAAGATATCCATAGATTTTGTTTCCTTGGGTTGGTGTAATTTGGTAATTGCGCCTTTTAATTTTTTTATACGTAATTGTGGGTTTTCTTCACACCATTATGTCTTGTCCTGTTGGTGATCAGTTTGTTCGTTTTGTTTGAGCCACCGTAGTAATGGCTACGCAGATTGAAGATTTGTTTTTGCAACAAGATACAGGAAATTTCTTGTGTTTTGGGTTGGTTGATGTATAGTTGGGCAAGTCCATCTTGTCATCACCAAAGCCGCTGTTATCTCCATGCGTTTCTATGAGGTGCTTTTGGTCCATGCCGCCGTGTTAAGTGCTGCCTAACTTTTGGGAGCACTGCTACTGTTCAGGGTGCTTCTTTATTCGATGATGAAGTAGAGTTGGTGTACTGCCCCCTTCCATCTCCATGCAGCGCCTTGCGTTATAGCATTGATTAATGCCTCCATTGTTTAATTTTTTCAGTTGGGCAACCATGTTCATCTTTGACTACGTGATAGTTTGATTCTTGCACCCCTTTGAGTTTAAGAATGACATATGATACTCATAGGCTGCTTCTGCTTCTGTTCCTGTTACCCTGCCTAATACTTTGATTCTTGCTTCTGTTTTATTTTTCACCTTCGATTTCTTGGAGACAACTTACCCAGAACATTAATTTACTTTGCCCTTTTCCGGCCGGTTCAAACGTTGTTGTTCTTTGTCTCATTTTACTCGGTCGGATCGCTTGTCGACGACCATGCACGTTGGTTGTTTACCAAGGCTGTTATACTAAGATTTCCCAATAAATATCCTTACTTACATTATCGATAGATATTCTGAGCCTGTTTGTAATGTTTGTAACATCCTGCGGCCCAAAGAATCCACATTATGGGAAGGATATGCATTCGTAGCACCCACTTACATTTTATCCTTACTTTGTGTTAAAAGTGTAACTCAAGTTAAACTAAAAATGTATCACTAACAGCTGGGCCACTACACCGTTTCCTTTGTTATTCACTTTCTTTGTAGTGTTTCCACTCCTGTATGACTGAGTAGCAATGTTCAACGTTCTCAAATCAAACATCACATTTTTGTGCTCCTTAACTTCCATTTGGTTTATGCTGAATGAATCCTGTCCTATTTAGTTAAGCCTTTTGCTTACAACATTCTGGGGTACAAATTTTGGAGTAAAGCATAGTGTGGTTGCCCAGATTAGTAGTTTAAAACAAGTAAAAATATATTTGGTGCTACAATATGGTTCCCTGCATTGCCGCTTATGGAGGTAATTCTGTCATGTTATTTTTGTTTGATGTAGATTTTTTTGTTACTTTGTTGGTTGTGTTTGATTTTGAACTAGAATTTTCTGAATTATATTCAAATACCAGTGAAGTGAATTTTGTTTGCTTTTAATCCAACCTATTATTAACTAACCATTCTAAATAGTAAATATATAAGTTATTTCACTGGCACAATCTAAATGATAACTGAGATAATTCTCCACACCCGCATAGCTGCATCTTTATTGGAAGTGCCGCTCATGATACTTGGTAATGGTTCAGCTATGTCTTTGGCCTGTTTTTTCATCACTCAATAATACTCGAGGTTTAGTTGGAAGTGCCCCTCATGATCTTTGGTAATGGCCTTCTTTTATATAACATTTTCTTTTTCAGATGTATGAACTGTTCTTCTGGGTGGTGGATTTGTTACTTCTCTTTGTGCTATTCTACGTCGTTTATTTCTCCCCGAATTCTGCATGTCGAAGCATACACACAGCCAACGGATATGACAACATTGTCTTAATCAGAGTGTAAAATGTGCCAACAACATAGCAGGTAGAAAGAAACTAAGCAAAGCGCTTACCCTCCAAGCGTGCTTGAAGCCCCCCCCCCTCCCCCCCCCCAAACTCTGCTTTGCGCCTACCAATGGTGCACCAGAACATCTCCAATAGTGTGAACCGCTTCCATAAGTGGCCAACTTGTCAGCATCCTTTCTCTGGTCGCACTACTATCTCTGTTGTCCTTGCCTCGGGTATGGCTAAGGTGTCAGCCTACTGCGCTGCTACTACTAGCTCGTTTGGGCTTGGGCTCTTCTCCGGTGGACTCAACAGCTATGGCTGCGATGGACTACAATGTAGGCTGGTTGACTAGCATGGTGTCTCTTTTCGGCCACTGGATGAATGAGCTAATTGTGCCTTTTAGAATCATGATCTCGTCATTTAGGGGTAAGGGTACAGGGAGGGCCCTGAAATCGTCAACCATGTTGTCCACATGTACACATGCAAACTTAGGCGCGATGGGGCAATCGTGCACCAAAGACCCCAACACCGTTAGATATAGTATCCCAAAAGCAGCATCAAGGGGAATATCATGAGCTATCCTCTCCAGGAGCTTGCATCGAGTCACATCCTATAAAACAATACAGTAATTAGCTAAGGCATCATACACGTTTTACTTACTGGGCATTGTAGTACCAGTTTATATGTTACCAAGATGAGGTTGCTAGCAAATGTTTCTCCTTCTGCAGTGCTAGATGCACAGCTACTCCGGTGGCTTCCGAGGTTCGCTGCAGCAGTATAGAGGGTGAGTTGTGCCCTAAAATCTTTAATTTGTGTGACCTGTCTCGCTACCTCCACTATTACCTGCTCGAAAATGGAAGCTTGGTCTACCTGAGTTTGAGTCTAACTCCTCTTGGCTCTCTTCCTCCTCTCGTACGTCTGCTCGTCCTCAGGAAATCCCTCGCTCAAGGGAACGTTACCTCCTTCGCCTCGTGTGCGACCCAAGTGCTTAGCGTTTCCCAAGGTGATGGTGAGTAGGTCTTAAGTACTAGACGTCTGCAGCTCATCACTTTGTGAGCATTCAACATGTCATCTATATATGCAAATAATCTCGAACAAGTTATTTCACTTCCTGTGAAATTATTTATGAATTACGTATGAATCGAAGGAAGTGAGATGTTTTACCATGCGTTCGGCGACTTCCTCGTTTGCGGGGTTTCGAAATCTAGGCGTTCCCTTCACTGGTTCTGACTTGGCATGAGCTGTTATCCAGGATTTGGCACGCCCAGATATAACTTCGGTAATGGTGGGGGTGCATTTACCTTTCTTGCCAATCGGTCCTCCATTTCCCATTTCTCCTGGGCAGCCTTATATCCAGCAGTGTTGAGTCTATGCGGGTGCTTGTTTCTAGCTTGCAACACCTTATGCTCGGTTGTTTTATGCTTTAGCTCAGGCATGGACTTCAACTCCACTTATCTATTATATACGTGCTCGTCCAAGAAAGCATACCTCCTGAATAGATTCTGAACCTTCCTCATAAATTGTGTTGTGAGGTCGCTCTTGAAGCTCCTCCATGTGTTTGAAATAGTGTGCAACACAGATTGTCACACACGGTTAGCATGTTCTTGGGGATCTCAAACCATTCGAGTATTTCGTTCATCGGTGCATCTTGCTACTAAGGAGTGACCGACTTACAGCTATCTAATGCGATGTCGATCTTCTCCCACGTAAGTATCTCACATAATGGTCAGAATCTCGAAGCTACCTTATTAGGTTTCCTCAGTGCCCTAGATGTCATAGAGATCGAGGTGATAACTTGTCATCGTGTTAGCCTCTTAGACATTGTCCTAGGCTTCCGTCTTGGTCTAAGTGAAACATGTTCAGAAGGGTTTGCCGGAGCAGGGTTTGGCGAAGAAGAGGATGATGCATTTTAACACTTGGACGAAGAAGAGGACAATTGTGCGTTTGACATCTTCTGAAAAAAATTAAAAACCCTAACATAAACAAATTAAAAAGGACGCATATATAGACAATATTAACCCTAACACTAAGCAAATAAACCCTGACCCTAACAATAAACCCAACACTTTGTCATAAATTTTAAGATATCATCATGCATAATAATTATCCAACTTTAAGATATATTTATCATGCATCAATATTAAAATGGATACATATAACCAATTAACAACAATCATTTATAACAAAAACTCCAATAATTTAAATATGAAATGGTTTTGGGACATGTTCTCTAACATTATAGTCACCAAGCATATAACATGAAAATTATAATCACCAAGCACATAAATTGTATACAGGAAACATGCCTAGAATACATATCATGCTAACATTTCGCTAACATTTCAAAAATTCTAATTGTTTATATATGAAACAGATTTGGGACATTTCTCTAAAATTAGCATATATATCAAACATATTTGGCATATATTCATACAATTAGCATACTATTAGCATATACTCACAAATTCCAATAATTCATATAATTAGCATATATGAAACAGATTTGGCATATTCGTGGTCGATGGCGGTGACGATGACATAGCACCCGGGTATCGTCAAGAAGGACGATACCGGCCCTCTGGACATAGGGTGGACCGAGCCGACTACTCGGAGTCCGACTTCTACACGGGGGCGTCTCATCGACAGGATATCGGGTATTACCTCATCTCGAGGGCCTGAACCTGTGTAAACTTTGTCTCCCGTGTGCACCATCTAGATCTGTTGTGCGTACGCTGCCCCACATTCATTATTGCCGGATTAAAGAAGCACGGAGTCGTTACCTTGAGCTTGAGCAGCTTTCTGAGAGACGCCTCTCTTCAGGGACTCCACTTCGGCTTCTCGCGCGCGCACTTGCTCCTGCGCCGAGTGGAGGCTCCCCCTCAAATTGTCCAACTCGGCCTTTCGCTGGCCAAGTTGCTTGAAGGCGGGGAGACGCTCTTCGAGAAATTTGGTCTTCTCCACCGATCGCCTGGTCAAGCTCTGCAAAGGACAACGACAAAGATTAGCTACCCGGAAGAGTTATCAAAACCCTCTACTCGGTTTCCCGAACCAAGTAGAGACTCGGGGGCTACACCCTTTGGGTGCACTGATCGTGCCCCAGAGTGAAAAACCTGCAAATCATCTAGATCCTCCACTCGTTTCCTTGAACCAAGCGGAGGCTCGGGGGCTACACCCTCTAGGTGCACTGTTCGTGCCCCCAGAGAGGAACCTAAAGAAAGGAAGGAAGTCCTCGCCCGACCAAAACAGCCAGGTGAAGAAAAAATAGAAACATGATGATAAAGTCACACACCTACGCCAGCGGATTGATCCTACCGTTGACCAAGTTGGCGCTCTCCTGGATGCCCTTCAGCAGCGCCGGAAGCTTCTCCCCAAGCTTAGTGGTAGCAGTCCAAAGCTGATCCCACTCTTCCACTTCCCGGACGTCATCGACCTCCCGCAGGACGACCCCCGGCCTAGAGGGGTCCGTCTCCCAAACCCGGAGCGGCTGGAGGGCTAGCTCGAGCCCCCACAAAGGAGGTGGCACACGCTCCACCTCAATCTCCTCTTGCGGCAGAACCAGGTTCCCTCGGTGGTCGTGCGGGGGCACTTCAGCCTGACTTGGGCCCGCTGCCTCCGCCGCAGCAGGGGTCCGCGCTCCGACGATGAACTCGGCCATCCCAGAAGCGGGCAGCGGAGGCGGCGGACTCGGCATCGCATCCCCCGGCGGCGGAATCGGCACAGCGTCTTCCGGCGGCAGAGCTGGCAGCGCAAGCTCCGGCTCGGAGGAGGGGTGGCGGCGCAGGAGCCTCCGTGGCTTTTGGAGGAGATGAGGGTCGGACCCCAGGAGCCGACCCACTCCCGCCTTGATCGGGTCCTCGGACATCCGGCTTACTCTTCGAGAGACCCACCGGCTTTCGTGGACTATGAAGCATCCGAGCTGTCAATACCTCCTACCATCGAAAACAGGAAGGAGACATTTAGTTAGTAACTTACTTGGCAGACCGGGGGAGGTGAGCGCTCTTTTTCCGCTTCGGCGCGCCGGTTTTTGGAGCTAGCCGCGCCGCGGGGTTGCTCTGCCCTCCGAAGGCAGCGTCAGCTGTTCTCTTTTCTCCCCGACTGGGGGGGACTTCATCTCCGCCCACCTGAGGAACCCCTTCAGGGGCAGCATCCGGCGCCACCAAGTCAGGACGGGCGGGCGAGCCGTCTTGTCCCCCCGGGGTGGCCCCAGCGGACGCCCTCCCTCGCCTTTTCATGATGAGCGGGCGTCATCGTCGTCGTCCTCCTCTTCATCCAGAGCTAGCGCACTCGGCAGAGGAGCACTCGGTGCCGCCACGACGGGCGTCTTTCCCTTTGACGGCCCAGCTTCGGAGGAGGATGCGCTAGCCATTCCCTGCGACAGGGGCCCACTGCTGGGGATATCGGCATACTGGGGTTGGTTCCAGATCTCTTTCTCCGGAAGGGGAGCCGGGGAACTAAACCCGAACAGATGCTGCAAGGTCGGGGAGTACGAACGCAATCCAAATAAAGACTCGGCCAGAATTCAAATTGCAAATGACAAAGTCGGGAGAGTGGTTGCCCACCTGGCTCGGCGGATTGGCACGACTGAAAGGCGGCGGTCGCCTGGAGATGTCAAGGTCGGTCCTCTAGGCCATCAGCTTCTCGACCCGGCGCCGCACTTCGTCCTCTGAGAGCTCGTCGGCTGATTCCCGAGTCGCGTCTTGGCCATCGATGTATTCGTACATCGGATGCGCCCTCAGCTTCGCTGGCTAGACTCGGCGATGGATGAAGGTGGAGATGACGACGATCCCAGAGACGCCAGCCTTGAGTGCCTCGGAGAGAGCCCTATGAGTACCATGACCTCGGGCTGCTCCCGATCCAGTGGTAGATCAGTCCAGCTCGACCGGACCTCGGGAGGCTGACCCCCCAAACCGCGGAAGAGACGGCGCCGGATTGGAGATGTAAAACCAATCCGAGTACCAACCCTTGTTGGAGGTTTGGAAGGGGAGCTCCAGGTAGAGCTTGACGGCCCCGGGTCTCAGCTGGAACCCGGCACCTCCCACCATGGCCGGACTGCTCTTGCTCGGCTACGGCTTCACAATGAACAATTGCTTCCACAGCACGAAGTGCGGCTTGATTCCAAGGAAGCACTTGCACAAAGTGATGAAGGTAGAGACGTGAAGCAGGCCGTTGGGGTTGAGGTTGTGAAGCTCTAGTCCGTAGTAGTAGAGCAACCCCCTGGAGGAAGGGGTGGACCGGCACTGAGAGCCCCCGGTGGAAAAAGGCGGAGTGGACCACGATCTCGCCGGCATTCGGGGTGCGGAATTCCTCCCCACCGGCGGCGCGCCATTCCATCAGCTCCTTCGTCGCAGCACACCCGCAGTCACCAGAGCTTTCAGCCAGGTCTTGGTCGCCGTTGATTTCACCTAGGGAGCCATTGGGTTGGTGGAGGATTGCCCACACCAGCGTGTCCTCCTCTTTTTCGACTGGATCTGTTGCCCAGATGGGAGATTGCATCCAGTGCCGGCGAATCGGATTTAGGGTTTTTTGGTTCGCGGCGGCGCTCTCAAGGGCGGCGGAGCGTGAGGAAGACGAAGAGGCAAGCAGGGCGCAAGAAGCCTAAGTGCGAATGCGAAGGGGGGGTCTGCGGCCTTCCTCTCTCTTGTCTCATAAAGGGGGACAGCAAAGGAGCGCGACTCTTCCGCTCCTACGACCGCGGTGTTCCCGCGCGCACGAGGCGTCCCTTTGGCCCCTGCGGGTGTTTTTCGCGCCCACGTCGCGGTTTTTCCGGCTTCCGTTACGCGGCGTGGTGGGTCGTGGAATGAATTAACCGCTCCACGTCCTGGCGTTACCGTTTTCAGCACAGTTTCGGCTAGGGGTTCTAACGGTCGGCCTTTTGGGGTTAAGTAGCCGTTTGGAATACACCCCACATAAAGAGCGACTGTAACGTACCCTTAGCGGGTCACTAGTCGGTTGCCGAACAACTCGGAACCGAACGTTGCGTTCAGAAGGGTTTCAAGGATTGGCCTCCAGGGGAATGCAATCACTTGAATACGCCCGAGTGAAGGGCAGTTGTGGCGCGCCTTCAGTGGGCCGCTAGTCGATCCTGAGCAACTCGGAGCTACCGGTTTCTCCACCAGGATGTTCCGGGAATTTTACCTTGGAATCTCTGGGATCCGGAACTTCCAGATTCAGTGGAACGTCCGGGCATTAGGCTTCGCCACTCGGGACCAAAGCGCTACAGCTTGTGTTCTGGTTCTGACATGAATTTCGAGGGCATTCCTCCAGAGGGACATTAACTGGACCCGAACCACTCGGGAAACCAGATGCCACTCGGGAGTTCGGTCGGAATTTATGGTATGTCCTCCGCTGGGCTATCAGCCGGTCTCCATCCGCTGGAAATAACTGGATACCACCAGAACTTACCCGTTATTAACTCAACTGCCATGATATTCCTGTCCTACAGTGAATATTACTCGGCTTATTATCTCCCCTCTATATGAGTTCTATGAGTCCCTCACAATCTTCTTGCAGACCGTAATGAGGTACGTTCAGGCGGATGCCACTCGGGAAGAAGGCAAAAGCACTCGGCTTGTACATTTCGACAACAAGTTGCAGCCAGATCGTGAAGGGCTCGAGGGCTATTGACGATGACATAGCACTCGGGTATCATCAAGAAGGACAACACCGGCCCTCTGGATATAGGGTGGGCCGGGCCGACTACTCGGAGTCCGATTTCTATACGGGGGGGCCTTATCGACTTGGAGTGCAAGATAGGGATAAATACTTACCTGGTAATTCCGGATTCTGTTGTAACTAATTAGGAAACCAATCTGTAACCCGATCCGGACTCTTGTAATCCTACCCTGGTCACCTATATAAGACCTGGTAGAGATCCGCCGATCGGGAGGAGCTCTAGGTTTTCATACGCTTTCGTAAGTTCCCCTATACACATAGCCCTAGCAATCTTGAGATCTGCTCTCGAAGGCTTGCGGCACTCGGGATCCAAACAATATCATACACCAAACACAGGACGTAGGGTATTACCTCATCTCGAGGGCCTGAACCTGTCTAAATTTTGTCTCCCGTGTGCACCCATCTAGATCTGCTGTGCGTACGCTGCGCTGCATTCATTATTGCCGGATTACAACACTGACAGGCGGTAGAGGGCAAGGTAGTGGCCTCGTATAGGAGGCTACCGGCACTACACTTGGGTATGACATTATTGCGAACAACATGTCGTCGTTGCGGAGGACGAGGCGTCATGGGGGTCCAGCAGTGAGAGAATGCAGTGGCAATGGCGAGCTCCGGGCGGATGAGGTGGAGGCGGTGGGATGCGAAAAGTTTCCAGTGGAGTGGGTAGGAGGCAACAACCCTAAGTCCCAAATATATATGAGCAAAGTCATCACAGACGTGTGAGGTTTGTCGACAATTGGTAAACTGCATTGAAGGGTAGGGACCCCTGGAGCCATTGTTGAGGCGTACCCTGGCACCATAGACAATAATTTTTATATAGGTTTGGGCCTCTTTCAGGATAATAACCCTACGTCATGTTGGTGTATATTGAATAACAAGTAGACTACAAGGGATTTGTTAGTATCTAGCCTATATGCGATCTATAACTAGTCGGTAATCTCTTTGGATTGATCTACTTGGGCTCGACTTTCTAGAGGTGATAGATCTTCTCTTGGTTGGCCTGCCATTGTAGTCGTGGGTTGTTCCAGTTCCCCGATTTCCTTGTCATGAGCCACCCGAAGCATATTCGGGAGTGCGTGCTGGGTAGAGGTACCTAGAGTGACTTATTGCCGACGTGCTTGTTGGACCGATTGCTTAGCTTAATGACTAGATAAGGTGATCGAAGTCAACCTGAGTAACCATGGTACTTGGGCGATCTCATCAGCGCTTGAGTTCATCACTCCTCAATGTTGTTGAGGTCGTCTTCTCGTCGAAAGGCTTCATCCTTATTGGCGTTTAGCTCGACTTGAGCTTTAGTTCGCAGGGGAGCATGGCTTCGGCCTCGTAAACTAACAAAAAAGGTGTTTCATCGGTGGTCCGACTGGCGATGGTCTGGAGTGCCCATAAGACTGATGGTAACTCCTTGACCCATGCTTTTGCGTGAGCCAATAAACGATCGAGAATGCGGATTTTCATGCCTTTTAAGATGAGGCCATTGGCACATTCAACTTGTCTGTGGCTCTATGGATGAGCTACAGAAGCATAACAAATCTTGGTGCTGAGCCCATCACAATAGTCGATGAAGTCCATGTTCGAGAACTGAGTGTCATTGTCGGTAATGATCCTATTCGGGATGACGAACCTTGTGATTACGTTCTTCATGATGAAATGCTAGGCGGCCTTCGAGGTGATCTTTGCGGTTGGTTCAATTTTGATCCACTTAGTGAATGTATCAATTACAACGAATGGAAACTTAAAGCCCCCAGGCGACACCAGAAAGGGCCCTAGAATATCCAGGCCCCATGTCGTGAAGGGCCACGATAAGTGAATCATCTGCAATGCTTGGGCAGGCTGATGAACACGTCTGCTATGAAATTGGCACTAATAGCAGCGCTTTACAAGCTCGCTCGCGTCACGGAGAGCTGTCGGCCAATAGAATCCTTGTCTAATGGCCTTTCCAACCAAGGCTCAGAAAATGCATGTGCCCCACACACCCCTCCATGGATCTCCTCGAGTAGTTCATTACCTTGCTTCCGGGTGATACACCGCATGAGCACTCCGTAGGCTCCATGATGATAGAGGGCACCGTCTACCAAGGTGTACATCCTGGCCCGTCAGGAAATTTGCTTAGATAGTGCGTCGTCCTCGGGTATTGTTCGATTGTGAATGTACATGCGGATGGGATCCATGAAAGTGCATCCACTCCCATGGAGCTTGGAAGGATGGCTATCTTGCCCCAGAGTTTGGTTTTGATGGTATTGACAATCCTCACCTGTGACTAATGTTTGCAATGAGTGTGAACAGGGATTAGATGGACAGGTGAAAGCTGAAGTGAGACAACTGTTGATGATGAGCCCTAAAAAGAGCAAGGAACTGGGAAGGTCAGAAGGACCAGCTGAGCTAGGCTCCTGAGGCACAGTTGCGAAGAAGCCGAGGCTGTGCTCGAGGGCAAGCGAGGTGATGGTTACTTGATGGAGTTCAAGGGCCGTGAATGCAAGCTTGATAAGTCCTGGAGGAGCTAGGAAGCAGGTAGATCTGGACCAAGGGTTCGCTGTGCGTCTACAAGGGCAGTCATCTTCGGTGAAGAAGCTTGGAACCAGTGCCAAGAGTCTGAGCGAGCTGGACAGGGACTGTGGCTAGGCCATTGCTCTCTGGTCAGTTTTAGGCTTGTAGTGAGCCGGCCAGAGTTGTGCTCAGGTGCTGCCTGAGGCAACCGAGTCCACCTGAGTTTGGCATCTGAGACTCAGGTGGGTAGCTCAGCCGCGGCTAGTAGGTTACCAGAGGTGCATGTTAGCTGAGTCTCAGACAGGTTAGGTCTGGTGGCTCTTTATCTGACGTGGCATGAGGGTAACGGCTAGCTGCCAGGGACCCTATAAATAGGGAACCTGGGGAGGTTTTCAACCTCAACCTTTACCTAACCTTTGCCTCTAACCCGAAAGCAACCTGTTGAACAAGAGAGAGCTCTAGGTCTCCAAGTGAGTGTTGCCTGCGTGCATCCATCGTGAGAGAGAGTTGCTTAGTGCTTCAGGTGTAGCATTCGAGGTACTGGTTCCTCCAAGAGTGGGAGTGCTCTTGGAGTTGGTGAGCAAGCCAAGTCTTGTGTGGCTGCCACCAAGAGTCTGTGAAGGCGATTCGGGTCTGCCTGTCTTGCAGCAGCAAGATTAAAAGGATTCCACACAAGAAAGGTACTCGAGGAAAGAGCACGGTTTGGTGCCGGCTGTGAGAACAGCTTCCTCAACGGAGACGTACTGCTTCGCAAGAAGTAGGAACTTCGGTAAAACAAACCATTGTGTGCTTTACTATCTGTCTTGTGATCTGCTCTTATTTATTCTGTTATCTATGCATGCTTAGATCACTAGAGCACCTTTATCTGTTGCACACTAACTGAGTTTCCTCACCTGAGACTCAGTTAGCTCTTGCTAAAACTAGTACCTTTCCTGTTCACGTCATCTGATGCACTCACCTGACTCTCACACCTGAGACTCAGTTAGCTCTGAATATAACTTGTTCTACATCAGCTGAGTTTGCTATCTGAGTGTCTGGTGTTTATCTGATATATCTTACTGAGTTTCAGTTACCTGCATCAGTTGCATATATTTTCTCTAGGATTGACCTATCTCCAGAAGAGAAACCCATTAGGCATTATAATTTCTAGAGCCGACCTATTCACCCCCCCTCTAGTCGACTCCTGAGATCCCTTTCAATCCATCCACGAATCTTCAAAATTGAGGAGGGTTACGAGTCGTCCTGTGACTCCCCTTGGAGTGTCAATACCTCGTGACGTCCCTGAATGGTTATAGGGCTCTTGGTCCACCATTCCTTCGGCTGTGGCTTCTTCAGATGTTGTGGAGCTAACCTTGTCGTCTGCTGAAGCTATGGACGGCATCACGAGCCTTTCTGCAAAGGTTCCGGGTGGGCATGGAAATCGTGAGGATGCCAGGCGGGCAAGACTATCGGCTCGGCAGTTGTCCTTCTGTGGGAAATATCATACTTGAGTCTGATGATTCTTCTCTAGCTTCCTCACCTCCGTAAGGTAAGCTCCCATGGTTTGGTTTGAGGTTTGATACTCCTTGCGAACTTGCTTCACCATCCACTGCGGAGTACCCATTGATGAGTAGGTGACAGATACCAAGGCACATAAGCTACCCAGAGACCGGCAAGAAGACCCTCGTACTCGGCTACGTTGTTCGTAGCCAGAACTCGATCTGCAATATATATTGTAGGCATTCTCCTGTCAGTGAAGTCAAAACTATTCTAGCCCCCGAGCCTTCGAGGGTTAGTGATCCGTCGAAGTGTAAGGTCCATACTTCTATGTTGTTGACGGGGGAGCTGTTAGGGTGTGCGGGCTCGGACCATTCGGCGATGAAATCGGTGAGTACTTGTGATTTTATCGTGGTTCGTGGCACGAAGTGGATGTTGAACTCCCTGAGTTCGATGGCCCACTTGGCGATCCTTCCGATGGCGTCTCTGTTTCTAAGGATGTCACCAAGTGGAAGGGTGGATGGAATGATGATCTTGTGCACTTGAAAGTAGTGTCATAGCTTACGAGGGACCATTAGTACCGTGTAGAGGGGTTTCTGTACTTGACGGTAACGTTCCTTGGGTTCATGCAGGACTTTGCTGATGTAGTAGACTGGTCTTTGTATTTTTCGCGCTTATCTGGAGCTTCGTGTTCCACCACCAGTACACCACTTACGGCTTGCAGTCCATCCGCTATGTAGAGCAGCAGTTCCTCCTTTGGGTCGGGAGCGACTAGCACAGGGGGGTTGAAAGATAATATTTGAGATTCTCAAATGCCTTTTCTGATTCCTCCGTCCAGTTGAAGCTGTCATGTTGTCGTAAATGTTTGAAGAAAGGATGTCCTCACTCTCCGAGTCGGGATATGAATCAGCTCAGTGCTGCCATGCAACCTGTGAGCCTTTGGACATCTCGAACTGACGATGGAGACTTCATGTCGCTTATGGCTTGGATCTTTTCAGGGTTAATCTTGATTCCTCGGTGGGAGACTAAGAACCTGAGTAGTTTTCTGGCATCGACTCCAAAAGTGCACTTTTCTGGATTCAGCATACCCCGGTTTCTTCATAAGTTCGTGAAGGTTTTGAGAAGGTTAGGGAGCAGATCTTCATCTTCTTCGTTTTTACGACAAGGTTGTCGACATAGGCTTCGATTTATGACCGATTTGGCTGTGGAGGTCTAGTTGCATACCTCGCTAGTAGGTGCACTAGTGTTTTTCAATCCAAATGGCATTTTTGAATAACAAAATACACCGAAAGGAGTTACAAAGGAGGTTTTCTCCTCGTCTCCTTGGCACATGCTTATCTGGTGGTAACTAGAGTAGGCGTCGAAAAGGCTTAGTAGTCACATCCGGATGTGGAGTCTACTATCTGATCTATTCTAGGTAAGAAAAAACATCCTTAGGACAAGCCTTGTTGAGGTCCATGAAGTCTACGCACGCTCGCCACTTCTCATTGGCTTTTTTGACCACAACAGGGTTGGCTAACCACTCGGGGTGCTCAACTTATCGGATGAATTCGACTTTTAGGAGCTTTTTGATTTCTACTTTGATGGTTTCTTATTGGTAGGGAGCGAATCGCCATAGCTTATGCTTCACAAGCTTGGCATCATGGCGAATTGCCAGCCTATGCTTGAACACCTCCCTAGGGATTCTAGGCATGTTGGGCGGTTGCCATGCGAAGACATCCGAGTTAGCTCGGAGGAAGGTGACGAGTTCGAGTTCCTATTTTGGGCTCAGATTGGAGCAGATCCGAACCGTCTTGGATGGCTCCGCTGGGTCCAGTGGAACATCTTTGACCTCACCGTGGGTTTTCACAATCGCCTTGGGTTTTGAGTGCTTGGTCTCTCCTCCCACTTGGTGCTGTTCAGCCAGGTTCAGACTGCGCTTGTCGCAATAGAGTTTGTTTTGGGTGCACCCTTTTACTATGATAACGCCTTTTGGTAATGGGATCTTCACGCACTGGTAAGCATAATGCGCGACGGCCATGAACTTGGTGACAGTACGTCGTCCTAAGATGGCATTGTAAGCTATCTTGAAATCGACCACATTGAATAGAGCTCTCTCTGTTCAAAAGTTTTTTGGTTTCCCGACGGTCACAGGGAGTGTGATTTGGCTGATCGGAGTAGCCGTGGACCCAGGTATGATGCCATCGAAAGCATGAGTCATTGACTTGATAGCGGAGAGGGGATTTTCATTGCATCAAGTGCGCCTGTGAAGTGGATATTCCTGGTCGGACATAGTTCTCGGGGCAATTGGTCTGGTCAAAGGAAATTTTGACATCTGGCCACTTGATTGGTTGCAAGTTCTGAGGAATTGTTGCAAGGACTTCTCGGGCTATCGTTTTGAATTGTCTTTTGGAATCGTAAGTAGCTGAGCCCTCGAACATATGCTCGATCGTTTGTTCCTCTCCCTGGAAAGGCGTTGTGCCACGGCGGAGCCCACTCGTCAGCTGCATTGAGTTGTGCCTCCACTCGAGACAGAGCAATGGGTCGGCAGCGACGGGCTACTCCAACGATATGGCTTTTGGCTGTGGTGGGTGTGGGCTAAAATTGAAGGGCGTTCCCGGCTCTGGGGTGGAAGGGGAAGACGATGGTGGAACCAGAAGTCACAGATGAGCTTTAATCAATGGGATTGCATAGGGCAGTGGCAGCTGAGCAAGGAGGAAGTAGTAAACCAAGGGGAAATTGAGGGCTTTCTGATGTTGAGGAGGTTGAGGAGGAGATTTATGAGGTGGAATGGGAGCTCAGGATGGCCTTTATAGGCCGTGGAGCGAAGGGGGTGCGGTGCCCATGGTAGCTGGCTGGACGCATCAGTGTGGTGGCACGGGGTGGATTGGAGTGGCGATGTGCTTAGGGGGGACGTGGGGGAGGTCGTGGCGTGTGGTGGGTGGCAAGGGGAACTAGTGGACGGTGCGAGCGTCAGCGGGTGGCGTAGGATGTTGTTGTGCGCGTGCGCTGTGCACGCCTGTGCACGGCCAGAGTACGTGCACAGGTGGCATGGGCGTGCCCCGGCGCGTCCAGGCGTGCGCCCGTGTGTCCTTCTCGCCACTGTAGTTGTACAACTTAGGAGAAGTCACAATAAAAGTTGGGCACCGAATGGAGCAAAGGAAACAACAAATTCTTTTAGGTGCAGGGACAAAAGGAAATTTTTGTTGAGATAACAGATGTGGACAAGCTTCTGGGATGGATAGGAGGCTCTGGAATTTTAGGAGATTTTTGCATAGGGTTTTAACCTATGATTTTATGTGGAAAACAATTAGGGTAGGACTTTTTGGTGGGTTTTCTCAAAAACTTTTCATTGAAGATTAGTAGATAAGCAGGTTTTGAGTTCCTAGAGTGTTAGGGAAACTCCGAAATTATCTAGGAATTTTCCAAGAAATTTGGAGGATGGAAACATGCTACAAGGGTTTTAGGCAGATTCTTCGTGAAGAAAATGCTCTAAATTTTAGAACTGGAGGTGGCTATATTTTTGTATATTTGGGTTGTTGGAGATATTAGAATGTTGTGGAATTTTTTGGGAATTTTTAGAATTTATTTTTATAGGTTGTGGTTCAACACTCAATTCTGCTCTAAACTTAAATATATTGTTATGTGAAATTTTTTGAATTGAACTTTCTAATATTATATTATATTTGGGTTGGGACTAGTTTTATAATGTTTACAGAATTTTCTTAGAATTTTTAGAGGGTTGGAAGCACATGTGACCATGATATTAGGATATCTGACCGAAAAGAAATTATCAGGCAAAAGGGGAATTGAGGTATAGGGTTGGGTTTTGAGTCGGGGAATGATATATATAGAGTATATAGAAGTCATGTCCGTTGAGTTGAGAAAGATTTGTTTATAAGTTGATCTTAGGGTTTTTGTTTAGTTGTCGAGGGAGAAAATGTTAGGGTTAGCATATATGCCTATACCGGTGTATGTGCCGTGTGTAGGTTATATACATATATTTTGTAGGTTATATACATATATTTTGTAGGTTATATACATATATTTTGTTGTTTAATGCACCTTATGCCATGAGATGCTTCACGAACATCAAGGAAATCCAAATGGCGATGGAAGGAGTATGATTAATATATATATATGACAATACTAGGGTTTAGCAGTTGCATAACCCGGTTTAGGAAAAACAGGGTCTGACACCATGTACCTCTCAACGGGTACATGGTATGTAGAAAGACAAGTCAGCACATCTTTATCTCTCTCACGAGGTGAACAGTGAGATGTACCATGATTAAAAAAGGAGCGAAATGCATCTCAAGATGACATAGAATTACCATCACCTATGCTCGCAGAGCATCCAGTCCAGCAGCATCGATGACCTTCCGGAAATTGTGTGAAAGTACTGATGCAACAATATGATTGTCTTTCAGACCTTTAGGAGCAAAATCCCTCTAATAATAATAGGGAGCATTTGTGTCATCGGCACGTTACAATCATGAGAATTCCTGCGAATTAATTTCTAATCTTGCATTGAAGAAAGTTTCTTGATGCTGGCGGAGTAACTAGAAGAAACTTTCGCACCATTCAATCACTGGCAAAGCTCAGTTTTCTCGGCGTTGGACAGTGTAACATGTAGGGGGAAGGAATGTTTGGCCTTTATTGGTTTCTGTCGGTGCAAACTCAGGTCTGATGCTCATACCTACCAAGTCAAGTCGTGCCTTTACACCATCCTTTGTTTTATCAGAGATGTTTACTAAGAGACCAATCAAGCTATCACATACTTCTTTCTACGTGCATGACATCGATGCAGTGGTAAACTTCTAGGTACTCCCACCAAAGATATGTCCCACAATATTGTTCTCTTTTTCCAAACGTTCTTCCTCAATTTACACCTATCCTTAACCATGGCATAGACTTGCTTCCTAGTGAAAGGCTTTAGAGCCAAAATTCCCTCAATCCCTCCGTCGAACTCTTCTGTCATATTATGGTATGAGTGATTTCTTCAAGAGAACCTGTGGTGCTGCATGTACACAGTCTTACACGAGTTCTTGAGGTACTCACCTGTGATATCATCCAAGCATCAACCAAAGGCCTTGGGTTCTTTTTTAGTTTGGTCCGATAGGTTACTATAGGTAGGATAATCATTGATGGTGGAGAACAGCAAGCCGCGTAAGGTGAAGTTTTCTCTTTTGTCCGCATCCCATACCTCTACGCCTTTGTCCCATAGTGTTTTTAGTACTTCCATCAAAAGTGATAGGTACACATCTACGTCGTTCCCGGGTTGCTTCGGCCCTTGGATGAGCATAGCCAACAAGATAAACTTCCGCTTCATAGACAACCAAGGAGGAAGGTTGTACATACATAGAGCCACCGGCCAAGTGCTATGTCGACTGACCATGCTACCAAATGGATTAATTCCCTCATTACTTAATTGTGGAGTACGCAATTTTAAGGACCGGATAAAGGCTCGTGTTTATTATATTGGTCCCATGATCAGTAGCCAGTACACACAAGTTGTCTTGAGTATCACAATCATACAACGATACATAGTCTGATACATTGATCGGTAAGGTCTTTAGGTTACACACGTGGCCGATTGGCCAAATTCAAAGAGTTCTGTGGTGGAAAACAAGATACACGTGGTTGGTGCCCATCAGCATGCCATACTCGATAGGTAACCGACTGGTGTAAGCCCTAACCTTCGTAGTCGCTATCGTCCTCGGAGAAATACTCCTCGTCTGGCCAAATCAACAAGCCAGGAGAATACATTGAATGTACTCACAAGCAATCCCACAAGGGGTGTATACGGTTATATTCATACAAGGTTTATTTTCAAAGGAGACCTACTAGCCTAGGTTGCATATTGTGTGAAAAGTAAGTTCTTACCAATATTGCGATAATAGATTAAAAAACATTTTGACAAACCTTGTCCAATGATAAATTCAACGAGACGGTAGATACCAGCTACTGCTTCCCACAGCTTCACACCGATCATTCATACCAAGTCCTCGCACCATCGTCGTATGGCACGACCTCAATCATACTTCTGCGGCTTCCACTACTAACATGTAGCTCATTCCGCACACTGCGGGGCACATCATGCCGGCATCCTTAGACCCATGTCCAATATTTTTAAATCAAAGCCAGTCTAATCAGGGTGTGGCTTAAACCAAGTTGTGTTCATGACAGCGGACGCGGCTATTTGAATAGATTTTTAACACTCTGTAGAGGTTGTACGGCTTTACCCACACAATGTGATTCTCCCTTGTTGCCAGGATCTGGTAAGTACACTTCACGAGGTGTACCGGCAGGGATTACACAATGAGACTTTTCCTCCATATAGCCCTAGCGATGAACCCGCCAGATGAGCCATCCTTACACTGCTTGTTAAACCATGCCACAATGCAGACCCGTCTTTGTATCGAACAACTTCCTACGCTAAACCGCGAGAAGGCTCTCTTGAGTTTACCCACTTCCTGCACTTTTTACCTTTCTCCTACAGGTTCGTACACTAGTACCAAATAGAATACTTGGTCAAGTCCTTCCCATAAAGGACATGTGGATGTACGATATAAACTTGGCCGAGCGGCACTTAGATTGGTCCTTAAGTGATCGGAGCAAGACTCCGATAAATCTCAAGTCACACAGGACTTGATTGCTAACAATGCCACATAAGGCATCCTCGTTTCGACAACCGTCCTTCAAACACCATCTTATATTTCTTACCCGGATCCAAATAAATCCGGTTTGATTTAAGGTTTTGTCGGAAAAATATTTCTCACAAAACAATTTTTCACGGGATGATGGACACTCGCCGAGGTTCCATCCTACACAAGAATAAGTATCTCGTAGTATGTATATACATATATCCAAAATTGGTTTTCATTACATTGACACTAGCATAACTAATATACCCTAAGTTCCCGACGGCATTACCATGCCGCTAGAGGGAATAATCCTAAGGCGACAAAGATGGGGGTATTGACGACATGCAATAATAGGTTGTACCTATTCTAATACAACATAGTGGTAGTATCAACATAGCATGCATGTTTTGCAATCAACATAATTAAGTCCAAAAATATAGGGTTCAACATGGTCAAGGCGGGGATGCTTGCCTGGCGAGTTGGGGTACTGGTATCCCTCCTGGAATTGATCCTGCGGAAATCTGGATTCCTCCTCGAGAGAATCCAATGCGTCAGTAACTACACGTTAAAAGAGGACAAATAAACAAGGTGTCGAGAACTCCAAATATGAACCAGAAGATGCACATGAAATGTCCATGTCATGATTTTGACCTAGGGATCATTTTTGGTCCGCTAGGGTTTTAGGTTAAGTCAGAAATTTCCTCGAGCGAGGTCCATGGTCACATGTGTATATCCTGGTCTTTTCTTCATATTAGGGTTAGCATAGCCCGACATCTTCTTTGAGTAAGTCCGAAGGGCAGCGAGGGTTGTAAGAAATTTTAAGTTTATCATGGACTCATACTCAATTTCTAGCTAAAGTCGTTTACTATGAAATAATGAGATTGCATGTGAGGGGAGACCTATCCAATATGTTTTATTCAAGCTCAAGTCGGGCATCAGGTTCCTATGGGTTAAAAAGTCCAAGAGTTTGTGAGAAGTATACATGAAGTAGCTTAGAGCATACTGGAATTATTTGGCTATATCTGTTTTTTTAAAAGAACTTCTTTAAAACCTTATGCACCTTCCTTTGTTTCAATTAACAATAGTTCAAAATTTCAAAAATGTTCAAGAGACATTAAAAGTTTCGATAATGTTTATATGTTGCCCTAAAGTTTCTGGACTTAATTTGAACATGTGATTTTAAAAGCGAAAAATCAATTCCCTAAGTGCATATAGCTTCTCCTTTTGTTTGTATCCAAATCATTCAAAAAAATTAAAATGTTTCTACACGAAAAAGCTAGGAAATGTTGTTGTCTCTTAGGAACCAGAAGAATCAATTGAAAAACCAGTCTAAAACCTATTGAACCGGCCGAACCGACGAGCTAATTGGTTCTAGAATTGAAAACCGGAAAAACCAGGCCTAACTGCGCTTTCCGACTGCATAAATACACTTTTATTACGCTGAAGGCGGGAATCGGCGACATGGGCACATTGATTACGCTTTACAGCTGTTGGAGGCGGAAGGGCGGTCGGGTGTCGACGCCGACTGGTCATGCGGACCTGACGTAAGTTGGGGCCCACCTGGCAGCAGCAGGGCCCTTGCTTACCGGTTCGGTGAGAGGAGGAAGGGCATGGGCCCGCCAGTCAGTTGGAGGTGGTTGCTCCCGCTGCTCGGGTCAGTCAACACGGCGGCGACCGGAGCTTGCTCCAGCGACCTTTTGGTATTTCTGGCACAAGGGTGTTTCCGTGAAATTGTGCGTAGCTTCGGGTTTGGTTGGGAGAGGGGAACAAGATGGGGCTATGAATTTGACTCGGGAAGCTTTGCACTGGATGGATTGTTGAGGATTAGGCCTGCGGGTCTTTGGTTAATTTGAAATTGAGGAATGGAAGGCTCGGGGATGGGAATTGTGCTTGGCTACGGCTTGGGGAAGATGAGAGGAGGGGGATGGAGAGAAAGCGGACCTTGGGAGCTGCTTATATAGGCGCGGCCATGGGATGGTGTGCGACGTGGCCACCGTCTTGGTCATGTGCGGCCGCAGACGGGGTCCGGAGCAATTGGGCGCGTCGGCGGGTCCTTGGGAGGTAAAGGGGAGGCCCCGGGCAAGGCTACCCTGGTTGCACTGCTCCGAAGCAGCGAGGGCTTGGGATGCCATTGCCGGGCATGCCTCTGGCATGTCTGTGCGCGTCCCGGGGCATGTCTAGTGCATGCTCAGAGCGGCATTGGTGTGTCCTGGGCGCCTGGCTGAAGCTTCCTGTGCACGGGTTTGTCTCTGAGTTGGTTTACAGTATTAGGAGGGTAGCATAGAAGACTGGGGCCAGGAGACAAGGAGAAAGTGATGGACATGGGGATGCCAATCTCAGCATGGATAGGCATTGGAGTGACAGAGGAGCAAGAAGGGGCTTTGTAGTGGGTAGCTGGTGGCTTGGGTAGGTGTGAGGAGAGTAGGGAGGGGACTTGAGACTTTGGGGTGCTTTTCCACTGACTTTTGACCAAGATCCATGGGGATAAGTGTTTGGAGCAAAGGTGCTCGGTAGGGTTTTCACCAATTCTTTGCACATAAGTTGCCAATATTTTTGCACATTTAAGCTTATGGGTATATACTCTACGCTGTGTGATTTTTGTAGAATCTTCTGAGGACTCTAGCTAGGAGTTGTAGTATAAACACAAAATCAGCCTGTTTTGGTATTCTACAAGTTGTTCAGAAAATTGCGCTGCACATTTCCATATTATTTTATAATTGGGTGTAAATGGATCTCAAGTATTTTATAGAATTTTTTCCAGAATTTTTGGAGAAGAGAATTTACATAAAATCATGCTGTTAGGGTTTCTGCTTTAAAAGAGAAGAAATGGGAAAAAGGTGAAAGGGCTAGGGTTTTGAGGTGTGGACCTCATATCTGACCTGTGGGTCCTACTGGGTGCCTGGTTTACCAATTTTAGATATACGGGTTCATGCATGCACACGTGTAATTAGGGTTTGTCTTTTGTCGCAAGAATAAGGGAATTAGGGTTTCGCAAGGTTGTCGGGGAGGGGAAGGGTTTCGGTCACATCGTCAAGGAAGGGAAGTTTAGGGTTTCTCAATCATTCGTTTATAT
The DNA here is from genome assembly GCA_019208055.1 of Stipa capillata. Taxonomy (NCBI): domain Eukaryota; kingdom Viridiplantae; phylum Streptophyta; class Magnoliopsida; order Poales; family Poaceae; genus Stipa; species Stipa capillata. The sequence continues at coordinate 31,228 of JAGXJF010003149.1, read as the reverse complement.
GTGCATAGTGTTGTTAGGGTTTACCTTTAGTTCAAAAGAAAGGAGAATTAGGGTTTGGTCGAATCGTCGGGGAAGAGATGGATTAGGGTTTTGGGTCCGCGCGTATATACTGCGTATATGATCCTTACATAGTGTTGTTAAGTAGGTAGCCCCGGGGAATTATTTTGGGTTTATGTCGTCTGTGTATATGCACATATACGTATGACGTCAGGTTTAAGTTATTCGGGATGATGCGAAGGAATCACAAGTGACAAAAATGCAGATAAGAATATTTAAAGTTTTAATAAGGACCTAATTTCAGTGTTTTAAAATGTGTTAAATACTCGGGTGTTACATTAATCCAAGCCCAACATTCCACGAACCCACACTAAGAATTGGAAACTTCCTATCGATGTTTCTTCACTGGATGGAGTTAGCCAGGTGTCTTAGCATTCCATCGTCCTTCCGAACCTCAGTTTTATATGATTTGGATTCACATACAAACGCTTCAAATGGGGAATTATAGGAAGATACCACACGAACTTAACCAGAGCTCCTTTTGTCTCCTCGTTGCCCTTCGGGTCATCATCCTGAGCATTCTTACGTTGCGTGTATCGAGATGTCTTGCACACCAGACACACATGCAAATACTCTTTATGGAAGATGATACAGCCATTCCGATAAGCATGTATTTGTTTGCAGCGTAATTTGGCTTGAAGGTTTATTCAGTGGGCCAAATTACGTATTAGGTTTACTGGAAGTTGAGATGATGAAACTAACAGTGTGGATGCAGCGTTTACTATTACATGCAGGATTAATACAGCCGAGTGGCCTGGACGCTCGCGGTATACTTGATACCGAGTGCTCGCGGCGTTTCCGAGTGCCCCCGAGTGCTCACTGCATCCCGAGTAGTCGTCATATCCCAAAGTGCGAAGGTGCCCGTTTGAGGTGTCCCCGAGCGCCCACTACGCCATCAAGTCACGAGCGGTACCCCTGGGAATTCAACAGCGGCGGCCCTGAGCGACATCGACCCCGAGTACTGGTGATACCGAGTGGCCCAGCCCCGAGAAGGTCTCCAGCCCCGAGGGGTTTTTTTCCCGAGTACTCGGCCGACTCCCGAGCGGTACAAAGTTCATCCCCGAGCAGTCCGAGTTCGTCCCCGAGCACTCGGCGGATTCCCGAGCGGTCCAAGTTCGTCCCCGAGCACCCGTGAAGGACCATCTTCAGCAAGTCTGAATTGCAGTACTACCCTTCAAGACTTACCCGATGCTAGAGACTTCAGCCTGAGGCGCAAGAAACGCGGCGAGGCAATCAAGGAGAGTCCTACAAGATTTGGAAGTTTATCCAGTTTGTTAAGGAAGGATATCCCGTGCGCCGAAACGAGTCCGGATGTCGGCGTCCGAAGCAGTTAAGATTTGGAAAGCTATCTTGGTTTGTATGGAAAGTTACGTGTACGGTAGAATCCAGATCCTTTAAGCAAGGAAAGAGATATATTTGTAATCAGATTAGGATTAGGAGTCCGAACCTCCTACGGAAAGACGAGCCGCCCTATAAATATGTAAAGGGTGACGGCCGATTGAAATCATCCAACAATCGATCAAATCAATCTTTTACCTTTCATCTTTTATCTTAGCAGTAGATCTTTGCTGTTTTGCGCCGTAAAACAGTCGTTTCTTCTTCACGTAAGTAAGAAGATCTTTGTTGCTTTGCTCGGAAAGCAATCGCTTGTCGTACGCGTAAGTACGATAGTTATCCTTTGTTGCTTTGCTCGAAAAGCATCCGTTTATCGCACACGTAAGTGCGGTTGGCGACTCCCATCACCTAGGTGTTTCACGGATCCAATTTCGTGCGAACACAATTGGCGACTCCGCTGGGGACGTGAAGCAAAGATTACCCAATGAATCCCGACTCCAAAGACGGAAGCATCGTCAACCCGGAAAACATCATCGCCGTCACGCTCGACGATCTATCCGAAGATGAACGGCGGGAGATTGAACGACAACTCGAAGAGGAGCAGGCGGAGCGACTCCGGCAAAAGTTGGCCGGCTACCAGAAGACGAGAAACGGCGTCATCAAAAAGGTAGTCGTGCCGAAACCCGAGGTGAGTAAACCGACTAGTCCTGATGAAATCGCTAATCTAATTGACGTGTCGGTAGCCAGCAGGTATGGCACCGAGATGGATAAATCGGCGCAATTATTCGCTCGAGTAGTGAATAGCCGATTTGACGAGTTGAAAGAACAGCTCGCTAAAGATTTGCAGAATAGTCTGCCGGGTCAGGTTAGATCTACAGCCTTACAAGTCGATAACAATCATCGGAATAAGCAGCCGATGTACCCTGACCATGACAGAGTCGATCAACGGGTAGAAGTCGCCCCCGTGATCACGACTTCTGTCAATCCGACTTCGGTACCCCAGAGTTCTTCCAACAACGACCGAAGTCTAAGCCTTAGCGCGGATATCCCACAACCATACTACCAAACAGTCGCGTACAGCACTCCACCTATCCCACCGTTCGGTACCGGAGTCCCCCATGGGCCGGTTCCAGAAACATGTTTTAACTCGCGGCAAGTCCAACCCGAGTTACCCCAGCCGACTTCGCGTACCCCGCTGTGCGATATGAGCTTTAAGGACCAACTCTCCGCAGTGCTCAGAGAACTCGGCGTAATACCTAAAGATGGCTCTCGGGGTTACCTAAAGCCATACCCCGAGTGCTATGACACAATGCCGTACCCCCGCGGATTTAGAATTCCTGATTTTGTCAAATTCACAGGGGAAGACAATAGGTCGACTTTCGAGCATATAGGGCAATTCTTAGCACAGAGTAGTGAAGTCGGCACGTCGGATATCTACAGAATAAAACTTTTTCCCTTGTCATTGTCGGGTACTGCTTTCACTTGGTTCACCTCGCTTGCCCCTAGGTCTATTACGTCCTGGGCAGATCTAGAGCGGCAGTTCCACGATTACTTTTACGGTGGTGAGACTGAGCTCAGGCTCTCGGATCTGACGATGGTTAAACAAAAGTACAGCAAGCCGGTCTGTGATTACATTAGAAGATTCAGAGAGGTTAAGAACAAGTGCTTTAGTTTAACTATAAACGAGAAAGATCTTGCCGACCTTGCTTTTTCAGGTTTGCTCGCCCATATTAAGGACAGATTAGAGGGCCAAAAATTCCTAACCATTAGCCAAGTCGCTCAGAGGGCTGTAGCACAAGAGAACCGCGCTAAGGACGTCAAAACATACAGCCGGTTCGGAGATGCTAAGGGCAAAGCCAAAGAAAAATCGGCAGTCAATATCATAACGTACGAAAACAGCTCGGACAGCGAGGACGACGCTGACCTATGCATTGCCGAGTGGGTTAACACTCCCAAGTCAAAACCATTTGCTTGTCCAGCTCTTAAACCTACACCCACTCGGAAGGAGGAGATGCGGTACACTTTCGACATTAGTAAATGCGACAAAATCTTTGACATGCTCCTGCAGGGGAATATGATCCGAGTAAGGGAAGGGCACGTGTTCCCGTCGGCGAACGAATTGGGCAAAAGAGCATATTGTAAGTGGCATAACTCTTTTTCTCATGCTACTAACGACTGCAATGTGTTTCGCCGACAGGTGCAATCGGCCATCAACGACGGACGATTGACGTTTGCTCAAAGCTCCAAGATGAAGCTCGACAGTGATCCTTTTCCAATCAACGTGATTGATTTGGAGAAGAAGAAAGTACTGATTCGGTCACATCAGGCCGAGTCCACAAAAGGAAAGAACGTCATTGTTGACGACAATGCTGCTCCAAAGATGATCAAGTCGAGTCCCTCTCCTACTCCGAAAGCAACCAACTCGAACTCCTCGCCGACTCCAAAAATGATCAAGCCAAAGAATCCAGAAGTCGGCGTCTGGAAGATTAATCGAGGGAAGAGTCAGCCCGCGAGGCCAAAGCCGACAGTGAAACAATTGCTGAACAAATACACAACCAACAATGTGTTCACTCGGCTTGGAGGAGCCAAGCGCCCCAGGTCTCCTCCCCGACAAGGTTTTCGGTGGCTCCGAGTACTGGCAGGGGAGCCCATACGTGCAACCACCATACTTAGCAACCGGTCCGGCGTACTGGGGAGGCGCACACACTTTCTACCCACAGTGCCCTCCATGGGGTTTCAACCCCTTGGGCGTCGCATCCGGCTGGACCACTCGGCATGTTTCAGCCGAACTGGATCCCGTCTGGATTCGGAGAGCGGCCCCACGGAAAGAGGACGCGGGTCGAGTCGGGAATCCGGCCATGGAACCGACTCGCCACTCGGCGCAAGGCACCCGACGTACCAAGTCGACCGGCGACCCCAAGGAGTTCGCCGACTAGGCAAGTCTGGGTACCAGTCAAGCACGCCGAGTCCAAACCCGATGAGCACACCACGACCCGGCCCGAGTCGAACAAGATGAGCATCAGCCGAGCCTCAGAAGGAAGTCGACCACAACGGTCAGCCGTGTTAATTAGCTCGCAAATTAATTCGGCTCCACCAGCAGGGACTCGGCGTGTACGGTTCGGCACGGTACACGACTCGGACAAGCCAGAATCCAGCAATGCAGCAGGACCCGGCGTCGAATCCACGCCAAGTCAGCAGGCGAAGAAGATCAAGTCGGTTGAACCAGGAACCAAACCAAAGCCGCAATGGTGCCCCACAGGACTCACGCACTCTCAGAAGCGGAGGGTCCAGCGGCTGCGAGCCCTCGAGCTCAGGGAGGAGCTCGTCGAGAAGAAGCGCGACGAATGGTTCAACCAAGCCCGACCAATGAAGCCCGCGAAGATGACCTGGAAGGAGAAACGCATCGCGAAAGAAGAAGACGAGGCTGCCAGCAAGGATGTCGGAGAAGTACCCGCCGACATGGACATCAATATGGTGTTCGAACTACCGATCGAGTTCCGCGCTCCTGAGTCGGAAGTCGCAGAGCTTCTGCTCGGGCCGAGTGCCGCCATATTCAAGAAGCCGGAGGAGCATGGGCAGCATCTGAAGCCTTTATTCATCAAAGGCCACATCGACGGAAGACCGATTGGCCGAATGCTCGTCGACGGCGGCGCTGGGGTCAACATCATGCCACTTTCGGTATTCTCCAAACTAGGCCGAAAGGAGTCCGAGTTGATGAAGACAAACATGGGACTCAGCGGGTTCTCGGGGGAGCTATCCGAAGCCAAGGGCATATTGTCGGTAGAACTTACAGTCGGAAGCAAAACCCTGCCGACTGCATTCTTCGTGGTCGACGTCAAAGGCCGATACAGCCTGCTCTTGGGGCGAGACTGGATCCATGCCAATTGTTGCATCCCTTCTACCATGCATCAGTGCTTAATCCAGTGGGTAGATGAGGACGTCGAAGTGATTGAAGCAGACAACTCGACTTGCATCGCTTTAGCCGAGACTACAGTCGATTGGCAGCACGGTGACATGAAGTACCTGTCAGGTAGGAACTTATCCGACTACGACTACGTCAGTATCGGTAAGGACGGATTTGTACCGATACAAGCACAGCCGGCTTTTATAGCTCGGCTAAATAATTTATCTTTATAAATGAATAAAGAAGATAGCATTAAATGGCTACAAAGGCGCACCGAGGAATATCGTTTGGGCAAGAACGATATGCATGAGACTATCGAAGATTTCGACGACATGGAGAAGCTCGGACAAGGGTTCTCGTCGGCCGACCCACTGGAAGAAGTTGATATTGGCGATGGAGGCGTGCCTCGACCAACATTCATTAACGCCAATATGGAAGCCGGCCAGAAGAATAAGGTATGTGCGCTACTCAAAGAGTTCGTAGATTGCTTTGCTTGGAATTATACAGAGATGCCCGGGTTAAATAGAAGTCTGGTCGAACGTAAGCTACCTATCAAGACCGGCTTCAGACCATACAAGCAACCGCCTAGGCGTTTCAACCCTAATCTGTATGATCGTATCAAGGAAGAAGTCGACCGACTAGTAAAGGCAGGGTTCATTCGGCCATGCAGATACGCCGAGTGGATTTCAAACATTGTGCCAGTCGAGAAGAAGAATACAGGCAAGATTAGGGTATGCATAGACTTCAGGGATTTGAATAAAGCCACACCTAAAGATGAGTATCCTATGCCTATAGCCGACATGTTGATAGACGACGCCTCCGGACACAAAGTGCTTAGCTTTTTAGATGGCAATGCCGGGTATAACCAGATCTTTATGGCCGAAGAGGACATGTTTAAAACTGCCTTTCGTTGCCCCGGTTTTGTCGGGTTGTTCGAGTGGGTCGTCATGACATTCGGTTTGAAGAATGCAGGCGCTACGTATCAGCGTGCTATGAACTTGATCTTCCATGATCTCTTAGGCATTGTGTTAGAAGTCTATATTGATGACATCGTCGTCAAGTCGGACGGCTATGAACACCACTTGGCCGACTTGCGACTAGCCTTTGAAAGAATGCGTCGGTATGGGTTGAAGATGAACCCGCTCAAATGCGCGTTTGGTGTGTCGGCTGAAAAGTTCTTAGGGTTCGTAATTCATGAGCAAGGTATAGAGATTGACCCTAAGAAGATAGAGGCCATTAAGAAGTTAGGAGAGCCGACATGCAAAAAGGATGTGCAGAGTCTATTGGGGAAGATAAACTACTTAAGACGATTTATATCTAACCTGGCGGGTAAGATTGAATCGTTTGTCCCTTTGCTCCGGCTAAAGAACGAAGCCGAGTTCGCTTGGGGGGCAGAACAACAAGACGCCTTCAATAGTATCAAGAGATACTTATCGAGCCCTCCAGTACTTCGAGCACCCAAGTCGGGAGTCCCGTTCCGACTATACATTGCTGCACAAGATAAAGTACTCAGCGCAGTGCTAACTCAGGAAGTCGACAAGAAGGAGTACATCATCGCCTACATAAGTCGCCGACTGCTCGACGCCGAAAGTCGGTACGTGTTCGTCGAGAAGCTATGCTTATCTTTGTTTTACGCATGCACCAAGTTTCGGCATTATTTGCTTTCGAGTGCATGCATAGTATCTTGCCAAGTCGATGTGATCAAGTATATGTTGCAACAACCGATTCTTAGCGGACGGATTGGCAAATGGGCTTATGCTTTAATAGAGTTTGATTTGACATATGAGTCGTTGCGTGCCACGAAAGGTCAAGTTGTTGCCGACTTCATTGTTGATCATAGGGTTAATGATGAAGAAGATGTTGATTGTGTTAGCATATGTCCATGGAAGCTTTACTTTGATGGATCGGTTTGTAGAAGTGGGCAAGGCATTGGCAGTGTTTTAGTTTCACCACATAGTGTTGTCTATGAGTCATCGGTCCGACTAGAGTATCCTTGCACTAATAACCAGGCAGAGTATGAGGCACTGTTGTTTGGTTTACAAAGCTTAATAGACATGGGTGTAGGAGATGTAGATGCTTTTAGAGATTCATTGCTAGTAGTTCAGCAAGTCAATGGAGAGTTTCAATGCTTCGATGGGTTGCTAAATAGCTATTTAGACCGATGTTTAGATATAGTCAAGCTGTTAGATACCTTTAGTATCAGTCACATTCCTAGGGAGGAGAATTCTAGAGCCAACTATTTGGCACAGCAAGCATCCGGGTACCAAGTCGGGAGAGGAAAGTTTTTTGTATCCAGAGAACCGATGCTCGTTGCTGTCAAAGGCCGGGTCGACTTACTAGAAGTCGAAGCCGACTCGTGTAGATCCAATTCCGACTCGGGGGGCAACAGTTTAACACAGGCTGCCGAGTCGTCAAGCGGTTTGGAAGTTAATGATTGGAGGGGGCCTTTAGTTAATTACTTGAAAAATCCGAGTCAAACAAGAGATAGGAAAGTTCGGCGGCAAGCTATAAAGTACACCTTGTTTAACGACGAGTTGTATCGCCGAACAATAGATGGAGTATTATTGAAATGCTTAGACTCCGACCAGTCAAGGGTAGCTATGGGAGAAGTACATGAAGGGATATGTGGAACACATCAGTCGGCTCCCAAGATGCAATGGTTGTTGAAGAGGGCAGGATTCTATTGGCCGACTATGTTAGAAGATTGTTTTCGGTACTATAGAGGGTGTGAAGCATGCCAGAAGTTTGGAAACATACAGTTAGTACCCGCGGCTAAGATGAACCCTATTATAAAGCCATGGCCATTTAGAGGATGGGGTTTAGATTTCATTGGGGAGATACATCCTGCTTCGTCGAAAGGTCATCGTTTTGTCCTTGTAGCTACAGATTATTTCACTAAGTGGACCGAAGCAGTTCCTTTAAGGAATATGACTCATAAAGAAGTAATTAGCTTTGTTCTGGAACATATCATCCATAGGTTCGGCATCCCTCAAACTCTGACGACTGATCAGGGTGCATCCTTTATGTCTCACCAATTCAGTGAGTTTGCCGAGTCCTTTGGGGTCAAGTTGTTGAACTCGTCGCCCTATTATGCCCAAGCCAATGGACAGGCCGAGTCCAGCAATAAAACCTTGATCAAGCTAATAAAGAAGAAAATTGAGGAACATCCGAGGAGGTGGCATGAGGTCCTCTCGGAAGCATTATGGGCCCATAGGATATCCAAGCATGGAGCCACCCGAGTGACGCCATTCGAGTTGGTGTACGGGTAGGAGGCGGTGTTGCCCGTGGAAGTTAAACTACAAGCTCTTAGAATAGCCAGGCAAGACAACTTGTCGGCTGAAGATTACAGCCACTTGATGATAGATAAGATAGATGATGTTCCAGAAGAGAGGTTGAAAGCCTTACAAGAAATCGAGAAGGAGAAGTTGAGAGTTGCCAAGGCTTACAACAAAAAAGTAAAGGAAAATCGTTTCAGATAGGAGACCTAGTATGGAAAACGATTTTACCTGTTGGAGCTCGGGACAACAAATTCGGCAAGTGGTCGCCGAGTTGGGAGGGCCCGTTTAGAGTTGTCGAGATAGTCCCCAGGAATTCCTATCTTGTAGAATCTTTGCAAGGGGAATGGTTATCTAGGGCTCTTAATGGGAAATATCTGAAAAAGTATTATCCGAGTATGTGGCAAGTAGCTTAACAAAATCTATGGCCGATATGCCCTTTAAAAATATCGCCCTGAGCAACGATGTAGTTCAAGGTGTTTTTGGCAAATGCAATTATGCCAAAAAACAGGGGGGCATGTGTTTGCAGCGTAATTTGGCTTGAAGGTTTATTCAGTGGGCCAAATTACGTATTAGGTTTACTGGAAGTTGAGATGATGAAACTAACAGTGTGGATGCAGCGTTTACTATTACATGCAGGATTAATACAGCCGAGTGGCCTGGACGCTCGCGGTATACTTGATACCGAGTGCTCGCGGCGTTTCCGAGTGCCCCCGAGTGCTCACTGCATCCCGAGTAGTCGTCATATCCCAAAGTGCGAAGGTGCCCGTTTGAGGTGTCCCCGAGCGCCCACTACGCCATCAAGTCACGAGCGGTACCCCTGGGAATTCAACAGCGGCGGCCCCGAGCGACATCGACCCCGAGTACTGGTGATACTGAGTGGCCCAGCCCCGAGAAGGTCTCCAGCCCCGAGGGGTTTTTTCCCGAGTACTCGGCCGACTCCCGAGCGGTACAAAGTTCATCCCCGAGCAGTCCGAGTTCGTCCCCGAGCACTCGGCGGATTCCCGAGCGGTCCAAGTTCGTCCCCGAGCACCCGTGAAGGACCATCTTCAGCAAGTCTGAATTGCAGTACTACCCTTCAAGACTTACCCGATGCTAGAGACTTCAGCCTGAGGCGCAAGAAACGCGGCGAGGCAATCAAGGAGAGTCCTACAAGATTTGGAAGTTTATCCAGTTTGTTAAGGAAGGATATCCCGTGCGCCGAAACGAGTCCGGATGTCGGCGTCCGAAGCAGTTAAGATTTGGAAAGCTATCTTGGTTTGTATGGAAAGTTACGTGTACGGTAGAATCCAGATCCTTTAAGCAAGGAAAGAGATATATTTGTAATCAGATTAGGATTAGGAGTCCGAACCTCCTACGGGAAGACCAGCCGCCCTATAAATATGTAAAGGGTGACGGCCGATTGAAATCATCCAACAATCGATCAAATCAATCTTTTACCTTTCATCTTTTATCTTAGCAGTAGATCTTTGCTGTTTTGCGCCGTAAAACAGTCGTTTCTTCTTCACGTAAGTAAGAAGATCTTTGTTGCTTTGCTCGGAAAGCAATCGCTTGTCGTACGCGTAAGTACGATAGTTATCCTTTGTTGCTTTGCTCGAAAAGCATCTGTTTATCGCACACGTAAGTGCGGTTGGCGACTCCCATCACCTAGGTGTTTCACGGATCCAATTTCGTGCGAACAGTATTTTTTCTACTTCCAGTACTAGGGGACACATAACCTTCTTGGCTTTGCAAGTACTTGTGGGTAACTTGTTTCCTCCGGAAGCATGTTTGTCATTAGTCATAAAAGCATCGTGGAACAAAAGGCAGTGGTACGCTCTGCCGTCTAGCTATATTGCCCCGCCTGGACAGGTTTCGGTTGTTTGCCTCCCTCCACACAAAGTCTTCTCCCTCTGAAACATTCCCCAATAAGCTCGATTTTCTGATTTTCTAAAACATTCCCCAAGGATAAACAGGCAATCTAATAATCTTGAAAAATAATTAAATTATATAATGGAAATATGATGAATAGGCATCACTAAACTCAGAATTATGTGATATATTTTTTACATATCACAAACAAGCATGTTCAGCATTACGAATTATTAGACCTCTTTTGAAGCATAGTTATGGTTTATTTCTAGCATTATGTGTTTTATGTTTATTGTTCTGGGCTTAGGATATCCAAAATTTCTAAATAACAGTGAATAAAATCCTTAAAATTGCTAGAAAATATCAGGGAATCGTACTTTTATTGCATTTGTATCATACATTTGAACCATGAAGGGAATCGTTTGAGTATTGTAAGATAAAGTAGGCATTCTTAAGATTAGAAAATATGTCATATAGGACAAAATCATGTTTAACTTGGCATTATTTTCTGGTCACCTATGCCCAAGCTTGACATAGTGAAGACTATATTTAAATTGTATTTATTGAATAGAATATGAAGTTCAAAACAAAGCACAAATACTGAATGGTACATGAAGTTCATAACAAAGCATGATTTCCGAATATAACATGGAGTTCATAAAAGAGAAAAATCCCTACATACTTGAAATCCGGATAAGCCAAGGATAACAGTGCAAAAATCACATTATTTCCCTTATAGAAGATGCTATTTACCTATATGAGTTGTAACTAGTTTAGATACAGTTCATGAAGAATTATGTGGTTCATGAAGAACTAGGGCTTTCTTATGTAAAGTAGCCTCTACCTATAGGATGTTTCCCAAACATCACAATTTAAAAGGTCTAATTTTTTTAATCTAAAGTTGCATCTTTCCTATTCTCCTTTTACTACATAATAAAGCGTGATAGGGTAATGATAAAACAAGTTGCTCGTAGCAACACTTACATGTCATAGAATCCTAACTTACATGCTATCCAGTAAGCTTGGTGTCGGGGTCCGGAATCACAGCTGACTTAGGGGATCATGCATCGTCAAAGACTGAGAAACCACGTAACAAGGGTATATGCTTACCTCATATGCATCCACTGTTAGGTGGTCCCACACCAAACCAATACAGCATATGAACACCACCTGACCATTGGTCGTATGTCTCACTGTTGGTCCAGCTGGCCAGAAATGGACATCATTTGATAAGCTAGAAGTAGTTTCAAACACCATCATAGAGGCTTAGCACCCATCTTTTGCGATGAACATCGCGTTCACTTGGAAAAGCGTGATGTCTGTGTCCACACCCTAACCTAGCCAGTTGAAGCATGAATTAGTGGGTCACCCTAATGCCCGATGCAGACGTTCACACCGTGCTTAGCTGGCAATTGCATCTCAGCTAGTGAGTCACTCAACTAATGATCACAAGCCCGCATAGAGGATTAATGCTAACTGTCTACCGTCGCCCCCATGCACTTCAAACATACACGCGTTGTGTATGGAGGGACGTGGTAAACAACTTGAATATCATCACACGAACTATAAAGGAGGATTTAAATAGATAATAGTTCACATCCCTTATGTTTGGGCAATTACATATATTACAAGCGAAAGACCCAAAGGTCGCAAGTGTTAAACAAGTTAAACAGTGGAAACATAAAGATCAGCCCATGGATACAAGCTAGTACCATTCAACCCAAAATAACCCCCAAAACACCCATGAGATCGCTAGCCAATGAGGTACCACTTAAGCATTGTTGTGAAAATTGTCGTCGAGGGAGGGTTCACCTATTCCTATGCATGCAAGAATAACTAACAATGACTACAAACGTACTCGCAAGTCTTAGTAGTGCTTTGAAATGAAAATAGCATGAAAAATTCATAATGTACGCATGATATTCCCAACAACATGATTAAAGTCATAATCAACATGATATCATCTGAAGTAACATATGAGTAAGAATCATACTAACTAGCTCAAGGTAACAACATCATCATTCATAAAGAACTTACAAGATTATCACTTAACCATATCTAACCCATCAATTTCAGATCAGAATTAAAATCATTAACCCATATTAAGGAAGGTTACTAATCGTGGAATAGCATCACCAAATGTCTCGGGGACTCCCCAAGTGAGGGTTGCAAAGCCTCAAATGGGCGAGAACTACTCGGCTGCTTCGGTGGTGCCCTCGTAATCAGCACCTTATGGCTGAAGGCAGTAGCCGGATGAGACTCCCTGAGAGCTTCTCCATGATAAACCGAACTCTAGGCCGGTGACCACAATTGCAAACGGGTGCTCGCTGTAACTACTACCTCGTCACTCACTTACATTAAGAGGTTCACGTTGATTAGAGCATCAATTTAATCTTCATAATGCTACTACAATAACCATATCAATCAATCACATGAAACCAAAGAACAAGGAGTATAGCAAGTATCAACAATTATAGCAAAACATAAATGATGGCATGGAAATTTCAACAAACTCAGCTTTCCCTGATTGGGGTACTCTTGATCTTGCTAGAAATCATAACGGTATGGCTCCATTCCCTCGTCACCGAATTCTACGAATTTGCGAACATAGCAACATAAAGGAAAGATAGTGAAAATCAATAGTAGCTCATGATGCAATGAAATGAAGGATGCATGAAATGCAATTCAGTGGATGGCACGTTATTTTGGAAAATTTTGCAATTAGTTTCATGTCATTTGGAATTGCAGATTAAAAGACATGAATTTTTAAGTGAGAATGATAACTTTAAGCATTTGCTTGATCATTTTATCAATTAAAATTTTTCCTGGATAGCAACATGCATGTAACTCTTTTTACAACATAGTATATTTCTTGCTGATCATGTTCATATAAGATTCATAATTTTTTAACTAAATATGAATTCCTTATGAATTATGCAAGGTTTGGATCATTTTCAATATTTCAGAATTTTCCAGCAATAGAACATGAATGAAATTATTATTTGTCGATAATAAATTGACCCTGATAATTTTCATACAAAATTCATAATTTTAGAGTTGGGACGAATTTCCTGCAATTTTTACAATTTTGAGCAATTTAAAGTATTTTTCTATCTTTTCTCAGAAGAAATATCTTAAACCTTTTTGTACTCTGCACAATTTAACCCTAGTCTATGACCAGGGGATCCCACCTGTCATCTAGAATCTACTGCCTAACTAACTACCCCCTAACCATGCCAGCGTGGTACAGACCGTGCGAACAGTCGGTCTAACCGGTTGCCCGGCTGGTTTGACCAGGTGAACAGTAGCGCCGGTGAGCCGGCGGCCATGCATGTGCTGGGAGAGAGGATGGAGGGCTTAGTGGCTAGGTTTTGGGCCACCGAAGAGCTCACTACGGGAAGGAGGAAGGTGGAGTTGCCTGCGAGGTTGGTGACAAGGTAGGGAGGAATGGAGTTGGCGGCGAGGCTGGTGAAGATGTATCAGAGCTGGGGAAGAAAGGGGTTGATCCATTGGCGGTGCAAAAGTGGTGGCAAAAGTTACAGGAGCTGCCTGGGGGCGCCTACAGCTTCATCCCAGTCCTCCGTGACTCTTTGGGCTGGCGGTGACCGGGCTCCTCAGCATTGGTGTGGCGATGAAGCTGGTCGGTGATGGAACCACCTAGGATGAGAGGGGGAGAAAGGAAGAGGATTAGCCAAGAAGGAGGGAAAATAGGAAGCTCGAGAGAGAAAGGAAGAGAAATGGGGTTCACCGGGATGGGGAAAGGGGGTCGTCAGCGGAACTCCGGGCGTCGAGGAATCTTAGCTAGGGTTGGGGCTCCAGGCGGATTCCAGAAGAGGAAAAGGAAGAGGGGGCAAAAGGGAAAAGGGGAGGCTCTGGCTAGGGCATTTAAGGGGCAGCGACGCCCGGTCAGGACGAGGCGTCCGGCATGGTCGGGGCCGTGCTGTCCTAGTCGGCACTTGTAACGTGGACGGCGACCCCTAGTAGGTGGGTCCCGCCAGGGCTGAGAGGAGGGAGAAGGCGGCGGTGATGGGGGCACGTTCACACGGGGAAGATGGGAAAGGGGATGAGGGGGAGGTGCTTGACCGGGCGGACTGGTATGGCCTCACGGGCCCGGAGGCTAGGCGGGCCAAGGCTAGCCCGCTCGGTCTGAGCGGGCTCCTTCTCTTTCATTTTTATTTTAGTTTTCTTTCATTATCTACTGACATGATTTTCTAATTAAATGGAGGCTCAAAACTGGTTTTAAAATTAATGAATTCCACGAGAGCTATATATTATATCCTTAATCTAATGTAAAATTTTCAAGGCTAAGAAAAATATATTTGACTGAATTTCATCCAAATGCTCAATTTTGGGATTGAACTATAATTAGGTGTTTTAGGCTTCCAAAATTTGTGAAATTTTTACTGGAGATCTATAAGATAATATGATGCCCAGGTATGCAATTTCATAGATTTTTATAGAAGCAATCACCACAAAACTATTATTCACAGCTCTGCCATTTTCGTACATTTAGATGAACTTCACTTAATTCAAATGATTTCTTGCTCAAATTTTTTTTGGTTTCCCTCGGTTGCAACCCAAGGTAAGGTCATGGGCCTACCAGGGTGCTAATTAGGATTTTGGTGAACATTGGATTTTGAAGAAGTTGGAGGATGATAGGGATTAAGGTTTATGAAATGCATGAGTGCAAGAGAAGTAGGGTCTTAGTATGATTAGATGCTTACATGAGATTCACATAATTGGACTATTACACTTGGGAGCATGGAGATGTGTGTATAATCACCTAGGCTATTTCCTCTAAAATTCCACCCTGCCAACAATATTTTTCTAGCAAAAATTTACTGAGTATGTATCACATTGACACATACCAATACTGTATGCTAGCATCATGTGCACGTAGTACATTTTCTAAGAAAGCATATATATTTTGCAAATGGTATGAAAATGGGAGGAAAATGTAAGAAAGAATTTCATTCAAACAAATGTGGAAAATTGTGGGCACAGATTCAGCATGTGAATACAATCTATTTTTAAAGCTTTGTCATACACCTGAGTTTTTCCTCTACCCCGTATTATAGCTTTATTATAGAACCCTTGTAGTATTTTCTCATTGAGTAGGAGTATTATACTAGGAAATATCTATAAGAAATGCAGAACATTTCCCTCTCTCCCATCAACAGAAATCCTACCAAATAAAAATAAGTTGCCAAATATGAAACTTTATTCTAAGTCTCATCTTCATTTGGTATTCACAAGAATTGCATCAAAATAGTCTCATAGACTATAACTTTCCACAACAGCGATGCGTAGTTATATTGCTTTGTATGTATAATTCGAGCCTCACAGCTTTGTACGTGAATATGCTTTTCGTGATAGCATCAGAAGGACATTTGCACCTCTAGTGAAGAAAGTATTGGTCAGAATAATAGCATGGAATATGAGTACCAGTGAAACTTGACTAGAAAATAAGGCATATGAGGAAAGTATGCACGTCCATGAAAAATCTAGCACAAATGCTGACGAGAACGAGCATATTCTACCAAACATCTTCATTGTAGAAAGATGAAAAAGTTTGGATTGCACACAAGATGCATGAAGAGTCTTGCCACTTACCAAAGACATCTAGGGGTAGAAATTTGGATACTCAAATTGCTGAGTACCTAAAGACGTCTAGGGGAATGCAAGATGAGAAGAATAGCAAATTTTGCATGTGTAAGAAATTGAAGAATCCAATGAACCACGTTGGAGCGTTCTGAAGGGTAGCCAAACCAAAGAGCTTCCAATGAACCACATTGGAGTGTCCTGAAGGGTAACCAAACCAAAGAGCTGGTTAACCACAAAACTCAGGTTAAGGCACTGGAAGGAAACTTCCTCACCTTAAGACTTAGAATAAGGAGAGGAGTAATAGGAATATGAATTGAATTTATGGATGATCATCACTATGAAATTATCTGTCTATTGATGTCACTATAATTGTAGCCTATTGCCAAATACAAAAGTATCTATTGGGTCAAAATTAAAGGCAAGAAAGGCATCAACACTCTCCCTGCATATGAGTAGTACGAATGTGGAATTTAGGAAAAAAAAGCTCAAAGTAGACTTATGGCGTCTATTCTAGAATGAATTTTCCCCTCCATATATGCAATTGTAGTAACATGCAAAGAAAATATATAAAGTAATTATGATCCTATTGCAGGTCATACATGGTAGTTTAGGTACCTTGACCTTGACAGGCATCTTATATATGAACTGCAAGCATTGTAGGACTATCTTCATGCAGAAGTAGTAATTCGAATGTTATAATAAAAGAGGGATATCCCTATCACATGGAGTGAGGCGCATAAGATGGATGAAGTACCCCATACTTGAAGTACGGCACATGGAGTGCATCATATGGATAATACACCTACTAACCTTTACCTCGAAATGGAGTACTTTATAGGTTTTGATGATACGATTAGGATCCGCTCAAAGAGAAATCTCAACAGAGATAGTGGTCTACTAACTTTGTATTGTAAGTAAAGTTCCATGAAGGACCCCATGGATACTAAGTCTCCATGAAGGACCCCATGGATACTAAGTCTCAAAAGAAAGAGGGACTAAGACCAATAGAAAACTGATCGGTCCCACTTGAAGGGATCAGAGCATAATTGAAAAATGATAAACCCAATTTGAAGGATCATCTGATCATGCCAATTTAAAGGGATCCCAGCATAATGCAATTGCTCTGTACATATGAAAAATTGACACTTACGGTGAAGTAAGAAAAGTCAAATCCATATGTGAGAAATGCCATAGGGCAAGCATACGCCCATGAACAACCCATGAGTTTTATGAATATGTGCCTTCTAAAACATCATGTAATCAGGCCAAAAGGCTTGAATTATGTTTCTAGAGTTACTACCGAGCCATTCAGAAATCATATGGTTCAATGGTTGTAGACTAGGCTACGCAAAGGGCATGAACCTTTATAGCATACTCATTTACCTTAACCGTTAAAATTATTCACGAATATAACAGCTTATGATGCACAATTAAGATTGGTTATAATTATATGTAATGTTAAATATTATTTCATGATATATCACTCATGTTGTTCATAAATAAATAAAGAGTAGTACATATACGGGAGTAGGCTTGTACGACTAGCACATGGAGAGTGAGCACCTGCACAGGGCCCCAACAGATTAGGGCCTTAAATTTTTCTTAAGTACTCCCTCCGTCCCAAAATATAAGGCACGCACGCATTCCAAAATTTACTATTAGACTTATAATATTTGATTATGTGATATAAAAGTGATATTGTTGGATTCGTTTTTAAAAGCACTTTCCAATGATATCATTTTTGTATCATATAACTAACATATTATAGACCTAATTGTAAATCTTGGAATGTGTGCGTGCCTTATATTTTGGGACGGATGGAGTATCCATTAGTAGTGCTAAATAAGAGGTTAGTTAAAGCATTAGGAAGTAAATAACCGGACGTGCTAAATTGCTACTACTCCAAAACCAATTGCATGCAGCTCTAAGATGGGGCATGTTTTGGTTTAGGATCTTCTATGGCTGCACTAAACTAAAATGATAATTCGTATGTAGATGATCCAGCAAAGAGAACCACAATGTGACTGTACGTTTTCTCTTGCTAAGTCCTCTGGGATCTTCTATGGCTACTCCAAGCTAAAAATGGCAACACACATTATGGTAGATCTAGCAATTGAAATGGAACATTCAGTTCCTCAATGTCCCGCCTCAAATTCGACTTGAAGTTTTTATAGAGGAGCTTTCTAAGAATAAAACTGAACTTGTAGTTTCTTGTTTACTTATCATGCATTGCACTCCTTCCGTGATAAGTCTCACGTCTTATTATAGTTGAGGTTGCACTTATGAGTAGTGGCACAGGAGAGACTTAGTGGACTGGCTACAGTGGCACGTTCCAGTTTAAAGATAGATTAGAAGTTAAGGGTGCCAATTTTTTTATAGCAAGATGTAATTATTAGAGAAAATTGTACTGCTAGTATGATAAATAATAAAATCTTGTTTTCACAATTGGCTAAGATTTACTTAGACTCTAATTTCAGATTTTACGTCGGGCCTCCAATTTATTAGGTACGGCCTTGCACCGCAATCTCAAGAAATAGCTCATCACAATTTTCAGAACTAATTGCGAGAAGAGAATCAAGAAAATTGTATATTGTGTGATAGTCGCATCCTACGCATAATATTACCTTTAGTGTTTCTTCTAGAAACATACAAGTTAGAACATGAAGATTCTAGTGGAAGCTATTTTGAGGGAGAGTAAATATAAAAGAAAACTTTAATTGTCATGGTTGAGCTATAAAAGTCCATAATTTTGATTTACTCAGAAGAATCAAATATTGACATTTATATCGTTCTATGAAATATATTCTACAAACAAGAATGTAAATTGAAACATCAATTCCTGAAAGACATAGCTAGAATTGAAATTTGCTTTTTGTGTGTGCAGAATTCTAGGAGTGATCCTGAATTGAAACTTAACCAAATGATATAGCAAGGATGGATATTACGAGAAATATGATTCATCGATTAGATCAACTGAGTTTTCACTTGGTGTTTGTACGCTTTTTTCCTTTGATGAGTTTTTACTGGAGTTTTTCAATGAGGCAACTAGTGCAATATGAAGTAGCAGATACATGCATTATTTCTCTAATTTTTTTACTGGGTTTTTCAGAGTTTTGATAAGACATGTGCATGAAGGAGCAATGCTACACTTACAAAAAGAACTACAAAAGTTTTACTTACGTGGTGACTTGCATGGTTTAAGAGAATCGGTTATTTATTTTCTCTCATTAATCACTCCACGTCGGCATATAAGTAGAACCTTGTAAAGCTTTTAAGCAATAATAGGATTATTATGAAGCAACCCTGCACACCACTGCATGGTGTAGTGAGCTAGTCTTGACATAATATAACGAAATCTCATCTCATTATACTACATCCATCAGAATGTATAACAGAAGCATTGATGGTCCAACAACTATATTATTATAAACTCCAATATACAGAAGTTCACAATACAATAAGATACATTCGGTTGAAAGTAACAACTGAAATATAGAACTAAAATTAAAGGCAGAAAACCATATGAACAAAGTTTTATTTTTACAACGATTAGTTCTATATTATTCTACTCTTGCTCTATTTCTATCACTTCTTGTTCTCCGTAGTCGATATAGTAGTTGACTCCTTCAATTCCTCCAGTCAGGTCCGACTCCTCTTTTCCCTCCTGGACTTCTATTTTCTCGTATTCGACCTCTAACGGTTCAGAGTCTAACAAAGGAGAGTTTATGTAGGGGATGAGTACAGAAGGTACTCAACAAGTTCATGAATAGCAAAAGGTGTTTAAATGATTATTTCTACTAGGACAATAGTCCTCAAGAATATGCAGTTTTTCAATAGCATTTCTGGACGAAAGTCAAGTTTTAGTATTCTATGTTCAGAAGGCTTCACGGGTTGTTAGAACCTCCAATGGTTCCTTTCCCGCCACGATCGCAGTTCATACCCAGAACAGAGAGTGACAATGCCACACTTCAAATACACTCTGTAGAGGTGCGCTACTTTACCCACAAGTGGTACTTAACCTTCATGCCGGGTACGAGACTCATCGCACTCCCATCGGTGCGTGGCCAGGCCTAAGGTTCTGAGTCATTTCACCCTTCCCTTAGGCAATATCTCCCCTTACGTAGTCGATCCAGTACCGACTACCCACCTCGTCATTATAGCGTACTTTTCTGAAGAATTCCGAGGACATAATGCCTCCCCAAGCATAAATTCAGGGTTTATCGCTCCCCTGGGCGAGGGACATAACGCTTTCCCAGGCGTTACGATACATACGTTCCTGGGAGATATGCAACAAGAAGGTGTTACTTGACTCGCCTGTCCCATAACAGATCTTGCGGTTAACGTTATCTATACGGCGTGAGAATGCCAACTGACATTTGTTATTAACCTTATTATGATACCATATGCAATGGAACCCTAACCACCCCAACAAATTCCATACCGGGGTTCTACCGCCCACCAATATATGATTCAATAAATCATAATGCAGTCCATTTATTAATTATCACAAGACAGGTGATAAGAAGGAAGAAGTTTGCATATACGTTGATAGAAATAATTCAAAAATATGGACAAGAAATGAACTTGCCTTGAGATGGATAAGAAGTGTAGCGAGAGGTCTCTTCGGACGAAATCGGTAGAACTTCGGGATCTGAAGTGGAATAATTGTCCGATAAGGACTATTTCCAAAAATGGCAATTGTATATGTATATATGCATGCTCATGTTGATGGGGTTGATTTACAAAAATTTTGATTGATTAGATGATGTGGACTACCTTGTCGAATGCAATAGATGATATCTATTATAACTTCCTTGATTTTTTTTATCTGCTCTATCTTCTGAGTTTATAAAAATTACTATTAACAACTTCGCAGGTGTGGTGTAGTTACTAAAGAATTGAAATCTGTAAATTTCAAAGTATTTAAGGTTATGCAAAATCTTGAATTCTGAATTTGCAGGGAGTTACAGAAAGAGTATTAGGTTTTTTCCTAAAAGATATGTGTATATATATATATCATCTAGATTAAAGAATTCTTATGAGTTATTTAAGTTGAAATAGGATTTTAGGTCATTCAAGTTGAATTGAAAATATAAATCTCTTGCTAAAATTTCAAATTATGGGGGATTTCTAATAACACAAAGAGATAAGAAAAAAATTCTACCATTACTAGATTGGGCCGGCCGGGGCCTTATTCTGGCCCAAGGCCTGCTCGGCCGAAAGGCCTAATTGGCCTTGGTTTGGCCCACTTGGGCCTGCACGGTTACCCGGTTAGGGTAAACCTAACCGGTCCCGGCCCCTCACTCCTCACAAGGTGCCGCCTTTCTCTACTCTCTCTCTTTCTTTCTCCCGACGCCTCCCCAAATCGCCGCCGCTCTTCTCTTTTCGGTTCCGCTGCCGGCTCCTCTCGGCCTCGCCACCGTCACCTTTCCGTCAGTTTTTATTCTCCCCTCGGGTCTCTCCCGTGGCACCGCCGTTCTCCCCAAAAGCCGCCGCCCTCGGCGTACAGCGGCGCGGTAACCCGCCTCAATGTTTCGTCGCTCGGCACCTCGGTGCCTTGCCGTCTCGGCGTCTTGCCGTCCTCCCGCCGGTTGCCCCTGGGACCTGCCTCGCCTCCAGCCCCGTCGCGATGCCCAGGATGGCCGGGCCTTGGCGTCGCAGCCCCGGCCTCGCCGGTGCTCCGCCAGGGCCCCCTTCCCGTCGGCGGCGCGGTATGATCTGGTGCCGTTATCCGACATGATGCCTAGGTATCAAGTCTCAAATCTCATTACTGCCCTAAGTTCTTTGATATTAGGAATGGCTATTGTGCTCAGGTTTCTTCTGTGTTATGTGATTGTGATTTCGGTTGTTGCCGAAGTAGGGATTTGAGTTTGACAGTGGCTTATCTAGGGATATCACAACTGATTAGAACAGAAACTAACTTAATTGCTGATTCCTATTTATGCTGATGTTGGATGCTTTTCTTAGGGTTGACTGGATGAGAACATATATATGCTTGATTCTTAGTTTATGTTCCCTGTTGGCTTACTCTTAAGACATATCTACTTATTTATATATGTGATGCATGAACAGATGCGACCTTGCTTCTTGTTAGAGAGGTTTATTATGATGAATCTTTGATTCTGATATGTGGAGGATGAGAACAGATCCTACACCACTAATCTCTGTGATGAACACTAAAGCAATGTAGATTGCTTTAGATCTGAGAGTACTATTTATATATTTATCTAAATGAATGACTATTGAAGTTGGTAAGAACAGATGTTATACTTGATCTTAACCTATTCTTCTTCTTTCCTCTAATCTCTCCTCATCTGATCTCCAAAACTGCTAAGAACAATTTACTTTCATTTAATTTAGTAGGTTGGTTCACTTAACCTAACGCAGAATATTTCTGCGAGGCTTAAGTACTTCTTCTCTCTTGCTAAAATTTCTATCTTCTCTTTTTTTTACCTTAAGCAAACCGAAGCTTGGTCTTGTGGTACTCTGGAGCCTACTTCTTCAAGCTTCGCCTGTTCCTCCTAGCTGCCTTGATTCTATCTTCTCTACTAGCTATGCTTGTTACTATTATTGGCTGGTTGGTGTGGTGACACAAATGAATCATCTAAGGCTCTATTATAGTTATTTGAGGCTGGTGCACTAATTTCGAAAATGGCTAGATT
Organism: Stipa capillata; assembly: GCA_019208055.1. Taxonomy (NCBI): domain Eukaryota; kingdom Viridiplantae; phylum Streptophyta; class Magnoliopsida; order Poales; family Poaceae; genus Stipa; species Stipa capillata. The sequence goes on along the minus strand of JAGXJF010003149.1, from coordinate 8,540 downwards.
TTGACACCTATTAGGTGACTCACCTCATGGCTGGTGACTAAGCCGCATACATGGCAGCTCTTACTTGAACCTTATCTTCCTCAAGCTTGAGGTGGCAAGGCTTCTACCACTAGCAGCTTAAGGCTGATTCATTCCTCTTGGACAGGTTGGTGCTAATGTGGATTTGGTCACATGTTGCCTATTGCTAATGTATGTTGGTTGTTGCTAAGATTAAAATGTTTAGCATTTTTGAATGCTTAGGTCTTGCTGGATTACTTCATAAAAGCAGACCTTAACTCCTTTTAAAAACAAAATCGGCTGCCTAATGGAGGTTAGTTTAAATAAAAATTGACTTAAGGAGTTAACTTGTTGCCTCGATTACCTAATCGTATTCAGATATCTATTTGTTGCCTCGTGTTACATGATATGTTGCCTTAAGAACAATGCATGTTGCCTTTAAGAATCGTTGTCTGTTGCCTAATTGAAAATAAATTCCTAAGCCAATTTAACTCACTTGAATCCAGAAAAAGTTCTCTGGATTCATAAAACTAGCCTCCTAAAACAAATGCATTTCAAAAAAAAACGCAACATTTTAATCTTTACCAACAATTCTCTTTTTGGAGTATTTCTTTTATTTATGTACAGGCTGAAGAAAAGAATTGAAGATGAAGAAAAGTCGAGGAAAAGAGTGAGGATGAAGATTAGCAATAGATAGGACTTTGTTTTCTTGTAACATATTTGTCTTGTAACATTTAAATCATTTGTAAGTTCTGGTTTTGGACATTTGTATTTGTAACTGAGTTATTTGAATATACATGTTTTCTTGAATTGATTTATGATACTCATGTATATATTGAAATTGTATAACTTATTACTTTTGCATATATATATATATATATATTTGCTAAATATTTTATCTAATGTATCAAAAATTCTAAATTTACTCTTTTTTTAGATATGCGTGAATGCAAAGAAAAGAACCCAACTTCTAATCTCAGTGTTTAGATTTTTGAAACTACGATTCTTAGCATATTATTTCCTAAGGGGGATTATTATGAAACCGGTGGCCGATCTAAGGAGTAGGCTCGTCGGTGTGTCACATCCCCTAGAGGCTCATAACGGCACTTATCTAAACCCTAGAAGTGGTCCATAAATGTAAGGAGTGGTCATTATTTATTCTACACAAATTAATATTGTATTCGTGAGATCAAATTTATAATGAGACGAAAAGCAACACTCTTCTGTCAGGTGTCTATATGTCTTTTACTTTTTATATTATGATGTGTGATTTTATCTACATGGATAACATGACGCCCCGAAGGTCACGTAAGCGCGTGTCACCCTAAAAAGAATCTACTAAAAAAAGATCTACTGCTTCCGCCCAACTCTCTCATTTCTTCCAGTTCTCGATCAGTTACTTGCGTGACGCGAGGGAATTGCTGTGGGTATCGTAGCAGGAAGTCGATGGGCCGCACCGTGGACGGATGATAAGACGCACGCCGCGCGCGCGCGTGCTGGCCAACACCAACAAACTCGCGTACGCAAAATAGATTTTCCGTTATAGGCACATGTTAAATATTCGTATTCTTCATTAATCGACAACATGCAAGAATGGTTCTCAAGGTGTTCATACGCAATTATTATCAAATGGATTATCAGTGCCACTTAAAAATGAGAAAGGTGAACAATATTATGCTTTCTGAAGATATGGATGGAGTTTAGTAGTTACCGGCTTAGCATTCAATAGGATGTTCTCGGCACCCAGCAGAATGTATTCCAAGCTATAATCTACTTCTTATGATAAGTATTGGAGGATAGCCAAAACCTTTCATTTCTGCTTTACAATACAATTCAATGAGTCAGCAGAAAGCAAAAAAAAAGAGAGAGCTTATATTTCTGCTTTACAAAACAAAAATGAGACTACTCGTTTGATCAAATGACACGGCTTTCTCTTGCCAACCACTCCTAGGTTAATTTGTAGAAATTAGCCACCGTCCTCTGCTCAAGAGAACATGAATTGAATGCTCTTGTATTATTGACCACTGAGATTCTTTGGTTCTAGTCCAGCATCAGCTGAATTACGCGCCTCTCCAGCCAAATCCACAATCACCTCTCATCATCCCACCCTACAATGTTTGCAGTGGCCTCATTGACCATCTTCACAAGGGTGGCCTGAAAAAAGCAATTCAGATTAGCATGCAAGGATAGGAAGTTACATTTTATTGGGAAACACTATTTTAGATCTAATTGATTCGACTGAACTAGCTCTAGGGCATGTCAACACTGAAAGAAAAAGAAAAATACTGAAAAGGAACAAACTCGTTCGACATAGATTTCTGCAAGCTGGTCTAGACTTTGCATTCAATTTGCAATACTACTGGAGCTCTCACAATTGCCCATGAATGTGTGAATTTGCATTGATGATAGCAGCAAATCCAGAAGAATGGCAGCAATTTCGATGCCATAACACCTTAGTTGGATAATCAAGAAGCCAAAGTTCAAAATTTTATAATCGACACAACAGTGCACAACTGGAAATACAAATGTCTCTTTTTTAGTGTTGGATAGATCACAATAATTCAGTCATTGGCACGCCCAATCCGAAAAAGGTACAAATAAGCTAGGGCATGAACTATGAAGCGAAGTTCACTATTCAGCAGTCCTATTTATATAGTACGGTAACAGATGAGATAGCATGGGCCACTCATAACATCTTTGCTGCAATCATGTCCAACAATGGAAACTGGCACAAGGACGCTACTGTACTAACTGATGCATAATGGATGTGAGTCACATTAAAGTATGTAATTTTATATGCCAAAGGTACATGGCAAAACTTGGCTTGAACACAATTACATGAGTCTGATATTCCTAGAGCCTTCATTGCACAAGAAGTGCAATTACAATTAGTTATGCTTCATTCATTGGGGCAAAATAGTGAAACGGATGCTTCATGCTAGCAATGCTCGGGGATAATCTCCTTTACCGATTAGTGGCTCAAAAAGAAGCATAAAGTAATATGAGTACAATTGGCAAGATGGTTGCGTGCAAGTTTCAGTTTGCTGATGAAGTAAAACTTTGTATCGTCGACTTACTTGCATGTAGTACATCTGTACATGCACGTGTCCAGAGCGATGCACGCCATGTTCCATTTACAAACAAATGTGCATATTGTCGCATGACTGAATTCTTGAATTATAGGTTTGACTCTAAGAGGACTATGGATCTCTAGCTAAATCTTTCGAAAAGATGCTGCGCCTAGGCGCATGAGATGAAGTCATTTAACAAGAGTCTTCTGATGCATGTGTTAGTTCCTTCACTCTGTTATGAGTCTAGTTAGGTCCAGGTCCAAGGCATGTTTGAAGAAGGGAAAAGAGTAACTTCTTTGTTTTTTTTTCACTTGAATCCAATTACAGGAAATGTCCTTTTAAGACCAACTAAGCAAGTAAAAGCAAGCCAAATATCCCTAAGAGCTACAAAACTTTAACCAAGGGATCGTATCTCCTAAACAACTTAACCTCTCCTGTATGCGCAAGCCCCACCTGGACTGCCTCATGTGGTGCTGCTGCTAGCATGCGAATTACTGAGATCTTGGCCTTTGGTGTGACTGCTGCCGCTACAGCTGCACCAAATCTCCTATGAACTAACTATAGATAATATAGGTAACCATTCAACTAACAACCTTATCCCCTAATATGTCGTGAACTACTGCTGCTGCCATGCACCACATCATATGGTCCCCACACCATAACATATTCTTTTAGGACAACTACATATAGAGTTGACACATGCCCTCAGGGGCACTACTGTAACTTTACTTTTGTTGGACTGTGTTGACCACTTGGGCTCCTTTTGGCCCCGCTTCGTTCTAATCCAATAGAGAGGCAGATCTTTGTGTGTGCGTGTGTGTGTGAGAGAGAGAGTGTGTGTGTGTGTGAGAGAGAGAGAGAGAGAGAGGGAGCGAGAGGGAGAGGGAGAGTCTGGCCGTGTATTTCATATTCACAGAAGTGTTCTTTTTCACTAAGCAAATGTCTGTGGTGTCTTCATCAATTACTTTCCCCCAGACAATTTAATCAACGGTACCATGTCTTAGTCCCTTCCGATACAGATGGTGTCGATTCGTCTTGGTTACAACAAAACTGGCAAGGTTGCAAGGATCCACAACAACTTACCACCTTCCAAGGGGACAATGTCAAATTGTCAATGTCATTTCCTGGTCATGCACATTCGGCTCTGAACAACCAAGTTATCCATGGATACGATAGTGGTCCTAGAATAGGCGACGCAGCATAGTGACAACTTAAGAATTAAGATCGAGCCATGGAGGCCATGAGCAAATCAAGGTGTAACTCACAACTAAAGTTGATACCAAGGGTGTTTTGAACTCAAGGGAGGAGCCCACCAGAATGGCTATGACACAAGTTTATGTAACAACAGCTATGTCAGCAACAGTAAAAAAACAATATGCACTAGTGAGCCTTGTGTATATACCAACTGGATCAATTTGTTTATTGACCAATTAGAAACCTACGCTACAATTGGAACAAGTCCTAAAAGTATGGAAATAATGTGATTGACTACCAAATTATGAGATACATGCCAACCAACTGAAAGAGATAACCTTCCAACGAAATGACTTGGGGTGTGCTACAGTAAACGCCTCGCCCTGCCACTGGCCCCACATCATAACAAAATATATAAAATGAACTACATACTAGGATCAAGATCATATTAAAGAAACATAAATGTTCTCAATAGACATAGTAGATAAGATGCCTTTCTGTTCAGTTATGTCAGACATTATTTAATATAGAACCCACCACAAGCTAAATTGCACGAGATAAGTAAACAGAAAATGGATAAACTATTGCAAATTCCAGTGAGACAATATTTTATACTTTCAGTCAGGCAGTTCAGAAAGTTCATAAATGTTAAGTCGATCGTTTTTAGAAGGAAACGGTATTAGTCATACTGAAATAGTGCTAAACGGTATGCACATACCACACTTTCAGGAACTCCTGGAGGGGGTAATGAAAGATTTCTTGGTGGTGGTGAACGAAGATAAGATCTTTTGTCAAAACGCCATTCCCCAATTTTTCCATAAGTCAGTTCACCCTAAGTTTGCAAAAGACAATCATAAACAAGCTACCATGAGCTGGTTATAGAAACGTTGATTTTACAGAACAACTGACAGACATCATTTCGATGATGAAAGTAAGGATGAACAGCAGTCACCTTTAATGAATAATCACACCCATAAGTATAATGGATGATGAATGTGTTTCCCAATTTGAGATCCCAGGGAGGCTGCAATCAGCATTAAGCACATCTTTGATGATATGAGCTCTCATCAACAAACTATGAGATGATCTATCAAGTGACAAAAGTACTAAGCACCTGAATCATAAAATCTTTACGGAGGCTGTGGTGCACGCCATGCAATGCACTAGCGACAGCATATGCATACCTATGAATACAAACAGGGAAGCAGAAATGAATAAGGATCATATGCATGTTGAAGTCAATAAGTAATAGTATATAGAATCGTACTGACATTTCCAAGACCCATCCAAAAGCTTTGTCTGTCTCCACATCCTCTTTCATTTTTAACGAAACATTCATCCAGGTTGGAGCAATCTTCTCGAGCTGGGCCTGAAGATGTTTTGAAGACATCCAGGATAGGTTAAAGTTGTCATGGCAGGTGAATGTATTGAAATAGTACTGAACTATAGCATTAGCACAAAATTAATGACTGTTTGTTGTGTAGAACCTAAATGAAAATGATATTTTGGCACATAATGATATCTTGGAGGGGCAGGGGTGACCAAAGTTGACATGGGAGGAAGTAGTAAAAAAAGACTTGAAAGATTGGAATCTATCCAAGGATTTGTCTCTAAATAGGATCGCGTAGAAATTAGCGATCCACGTGCCCGAACCATAATATTCTTTTTAAATATTTTTTCTTTACCTTTTGGCTCATCCAATTTTTATTGGGTTTCATTTCTAGCCTACCCCAACTTGCTTGGGACAAAAGGTTTAGTTATTGTTGTTGTATAATGATATATTGGCATTTAAACCTATACTGGTCAAAATAAATAAAAAGCTGAACCTAAGTACTCTATCAATCTCAATCATGTCTCTAGAGAAGAGATACCTTCTTGATAATCACTGGAGAGTTGCCGATAGGATCAATATTTGAGACAGGACCTTTTTCTTCTGGAAAGAATTTCCTTAGTAGCTTTTCATTTTCGGTTGGCTTGATGTAGAAAAATGGAAATGCGGCTGGTTCGTCGCCATGGGCTAAGTTTGGCAAAGGTCTCACAAAAATGTGATCTGGTTCGGCCATAAGTATATAGCTGCACATGTTTCCATAAGGAAATCAATGGTGCTAAATCATTTAGTAAAACCAAAAAATTGAATGGAGAAAAAAAGGCATCTACTTACTCCTCCTTGATATTTGATTTTTTCAGCCATTGGACAAATGCCCAAGGCCTATTTAAGACAATGTAACCCTGAGTAAAACATCATATTAGCAAAAGCTCGATTTAACTCCAGAAATGATAACAAAAGGGAACATTCAAAGTCCTCACCCGATCCGCGCCTTCAGGGAGGGGGTCAACCACCAAGGTGGGCATCTCATCCATCAATCCATCCGGCTTTCCAGAGTGAAGGATCCGCGTGAAGTCGCCCATATCCGAGCCAGGCCGGTCTCTCATTTCCTTGTACCAGTAGTACATTATCCGCGACTGCCACTGGCTGTACAGCGCATCCGTCGCCGTGAGCGCGACGTGGAACCTCTTCGACGGGTCCGAGCCAGACCCGAACGAGAAAGCACTGTCTCGATCGCCACCGCCGCCTCCGCCGAGCAGTTTGCGCGGCCCGTCTCGGTCCCAGCCGTGGCCCACCATTGTCAGGAAGTTGTAGGTCGCAAAAAAGCAGCCGACCGAGATCAGGATGAGCAAGCAGGGGGACGCCTTGCCGGCATTCTTCCTCCCACTCATCCTCGACGGTCCAATCCAACCAGGGCGGTTGCACCTTGGGTCCCGTGAGATCGCGGCAGGGTAGGACACACGGTAAGAGGGAACGAACAGGAGGAGGAGAGGAGAGTTGGAGGTGTCGTGGTTCGGCGGAAGGAGGCCCAGTCGGCGGCGCCGGCAACGGTTGAGGATTCGGTGGCTTTGGATTCGGGGGAGAGCAGGCTCGATCGTGCCGGGGAATCGGATTCGGTGGATCTGAGATTGCCGTCTCCCTCACACAGCAGAGAACGAGGAAGTAGCGAGGGGAGACTACTCACTTCGGCGAGGAAGGCAACGGGAGGGAGTAACTGCTCGCCGGCGGACTTCGACTCGGCCTCCGGTGGTTTTGGCGGCGACCGCGGGGAGCGCTGACCTCTCCGGTAGGAAGGTGGTGTCTACAGACTGAAACAGGGGCAGCGGGAGGAAGAAGTGAGAGAAACTCGTTACGGCGGTTGGGTAAATTCTTTTCTTTGTTTCTCAACAGATGAATGGGTAAATTCCGGCGTCGGGGATTCGAATGATTTTCGTAAAAAATTTAGACAGTTAAAATTCGAAACTAGGAACCTTTTTTACATGGATTATTTAGTTTGTAGGATTATGTCCTATATAAATATAAATTATTTTTAAGGATTCCATTACACTATATTTCATTAAAAAAATTTCATTGACTCAAGTCTCTTATAATATAATTATTTATTTTTCTTATAATGTAATCAAACAATATTTTATACAAATCAAATCATGTAGAATTTAAATGGACATAACATTATAATTCTGCATTTTTTATATTATCGTGTTTCTAGAATGCCACGAGTTAAAAAGGCCTAACGGATAAAGCACGAATGGCAAATAGTCATGAAAATGATAAAACTCGGTACATGACATGCCGTACTATTTCGTGAAGTGAAATGCGTGTTTAACTGATTTTCAAATGCATTTGAGCATTTTAGAAAAAGATTATACATATATATATATATATACATAGATATACGTGATGTCATTGTCATTTCAAAACATTGCATGTAGGAAAATAACACTCGGCTGTCACCCGATTTTTTTTTCTTTCTAAAATGCCATTATCTCCTATATTCACATTTCTTACTTTTTTCCACAACCGAATTCCCTATTTGTCCTTCCACCCTCTCCATGTCATTCATAGGATCGAACCAAACTAGTGACAGACTCGCTTCTTTGCCTGTGAAGGCCAGCTTGCGGATCTTAATCGACGTGCGTGATGCATGTTGTAGCGTGGGGAAACTGCCAGTGCAATTTGTTGCATGGGGAGATGACAGAGCACGGTGTTGCTGGTGCACTTTGACTTTGTCGAGAGAACAGTAGATTGGAAAAACTATCACGTCTAGAAACAAAAAGGGCTGAAATACACGGTGATCGTGCTCCAGCTAAGTCTTTGTAGCGACGAGCCGGCAGCCCCGTATCACTCCTCCGAGTTGGACCGTTAACTGGGCCGATCGTGCACGCGCGCCAGAACAACGTAATGTGGGGGACTCGCTACAGCGAAGTGCGTGGGCTTTGCCCGCCAAAGTT